>CM035162.1:42322599-42922599 GCA_020205615.1 Panax quinquefolius | reverse complement strand
CCGAATCAAATAATACATAAGCATTAATATCGTTGATTGGGATAATACCTGACACCACATCTTTTGATTGCACAGCATCTTGCATAGTCATGTTGAAAGTTTTGGCTGTGGGTTTGTTTGACGCTGTAGGTCCAGCAATGGCCCAAGTACCTCAACTGCTGCCTCCCTTACTTCTTACTGTTTCTCCGAACTTCTTCTGAGGGCATTCACGAGCAAAATGATCCTTGATCCACATGTGAAACAGGCATTCTTCTTGGGTTGGGTGCAATTTGAGGC
Organism: Panax quinquefolius; assembly: GCA_020205615.1. Classification (NCBI taxonomy): domain Eukaryota; kingdom Viridiplantae; phylum Streptophyta; class Magnoliopsida; order Apiales; family Araliaceae; genus Panax; species Panax quinquefolius. The sequence goes on along the minus strand of CM035162.1, from coordinate 42,922,323 downwards.
GATGTGACCCTCCTGGCCACAGTTGAAACATGCACATTTCCCCATCAAGCACACACCCTTATGAAACCTCCCACATGTAGCACATGCTTCAAACTTCCTAAACTATTGGTTACTCTGCTGGTTTCTAGTACCCCCGTTTCCGTTCCACTTCCTATTTAAGTTATTGTTGTTGCTGCCATTTCCACTGCCTCCACTATCATTCTTCACTTCCACCTCATTCCTCTTCTTCTTCTGTTCTTGATTGAATTTTGTCACTGCCTCGCCTCCACCTTCAGCGAGTACAGCCTTCTCCATTACTGCTACAAACGTCTTCAACTGGAACAGGGAAACCCTACTGTACAGCCAGGGCTTCAGTCCCTGTTCGAACCTCTTTGCCTTACGCTCGTCTGTGCTGACTTGATATGGCGCAAACCTCGCCAATTCGTTGAATTTCACGGCATACTCAGACACCGTCATCACTCCCTGTTTGAGTTCCAAAAACTGAACCTCTAACTAACTCTTCGAACTCTCTGGGAAGTAGGTCTCGAAGAATAACTCCTTAAACCTATCCCAAGTCATCACTCCTGGTCCTTCCCGGGTTTTATTGGCTTGCCACCAATAACTAGCTTCTGCTTTCAACATAAATGTTGCAAAAGCAGTCTTCTGTTCACCACTACCCTAGCGACTTCAAATATCTTCTCAATCTCCATAATCCAGGTCTGTGCCTCGACCGGATTCGTTGACCCACGGAATTCAGGTGGTCCGACCGCCTTAAACTCCTTAAACGTTGTGCCTTAGTTTTGAGGTTGATTCTGCAACGCTCCTGTTAGTAATGTCACTAGTTGTTGACTTTAATTATCCTCAACATCGTTATTGTTAGTTCTCGCATTGGTTCTCTGACAGGGTGGTTCACGTCTGGGAGGCATTTTCTGTTAAAAAAACATCTATTAGACTATTACCCAACTTCTTTAAGTATTTTTTTAATTATCTTGTCTCCATAAAAGAATTAACCACATAACACTTTTGAATAAAATAATAGCTTTTTATTTATTCATCATACCTTTGAAAAACATATCAATAATAGCATCACTGTTATTTACATTCCTTTCCTGAACTACAAAAGTTACAGGAAAACATCATCATTCTCATATCCTATGGTTACTTAACACTAGGGATTTACACATTATTTAACACTTATTACTTGCAAAATAGACACATTTCCTACGATGATCTATTAAGATACTCAGTAGCCTTTTGACGCTCTTCTTCCATAACATGGAACATGGTTCGGCGATCTAACACGTATGATGGCAGAGTCTCGAATTGAATTGGATAACCCATGACCCGATCTTGAGCTCGATTGATCACCGTATTGAATACTTTATCCATCTCTTCCATCTTCATCCTCTTTGCTTGTGCGTCCCTTATTGCTCTTCCAGTTCGTTGATAAGCTTCCTCGTATGCGTCTTCAGCTCTCGCCCTCTTGGTAGCTTCTTCATTCAGCTTTTTCTTCAGTTCCACGACCATCTCGATCAGTTGTTCCTTCTCTCCTTCAGTCTGCATCAGCTTCTCTTCAGCATTAGTTAGACGTTCATCTCGATCCTGGATGTCATCATCCTTCTGTGTCATTGCAGTCTGTTGTTCAGCTACTATCTCCTGCAACTCCTCAACTGTGTCTTGAAGTTCCACGTTACGGTCGTAGACTTCATCATACATACAAGCAGCCATCGAGGTTAGTGGAGTCTCTTCCTCCTCGTCCTCGTTATCTTCATCCTCCTGTGGCAACTCCACGGAATCCTCCTCATTCGTCTCCACATCATCATCCTCATCTTCAACCACTGTGACCAACGGGGCTGACTCCCGTGGCAATAGTTGTTCCCAAACAACCTGAATGTCGTGAGGCTCCTCCTCTATAGGCATTTGAGGTCCCTCCTCCCTAGCCTGACTGGATTCTCCGACATTAGTCATCCTGACAACAAAATTTTAAAGTTTTAGTTATTAATCATTCTACTCGACACTCGCGATCACATAAGTTATAAACACATAAGCACATAAGAGTTTTATTACTTCTTCCTTAAAACTCGATAAGAGTTATCTCCACTATCTTTTCAAAGGTTACTTCCTAAGGCTTTTCCCCCCCACCTAAGGTTCATAACCTAAAGCCCTATACCAACTTGTGACACACCCAAATCCCGGTACTTCATTACCTCAAGATTTGGTGTTCACATAATCAAAACATTCATTTAAAACTACCCAATCATAAATAAAATTGAATAATAAACCTGCCCATACAGGAATTACATAAAATTAAAGCTCCCAGGTTATCTAACCTTTTCAAACAATCATTCATGCGAAAAATTTAAATAAACTTCATTACAATCTTTAAACCAAAGTCTGATAATAAAACTATCAAAACTATTACAAGTCTTCAGTACTTGTTCATCTTTCCCTTTCCTTTACTGCTGCTAGGTACGTCACCCTTTCCATCTTTAGTTGTAAGGATTTTACAGGCAAGAGTGAGCAAACAAGGCTCACTTGAAATATCAATGAATAAAAATTTTACAATCTTTGCCCATTCAGGGGGTTAATAAAACTGAACAATAAGTTCTATTAACTTCTTAAACATTCCTTGCCCATTCAAGGGCTCAATAGAACTAAATAATAAGTCCTATTAACATCTTAACATTCCTTGCCCATTCAGGGGCTCAATAGAACTGAACAATGAGTTCTATTACTATTTTAAACATTCACTGAGGGTCTAATGACCACGAATCTTGTCCACAGTTATAAGTAATCTTTCAACTTAAACTTTTACGGTCATAGGACCATAAAGACTTTAAGGTACTTAGGGGGATCAACCCTTCGTACATGTATTGTATACAAATATTTCAGCACAAAGTACAAAACTAAGCGTAACCCCTATAAATAGGGTTGTTCATCTCAATATTTTGAATACAAGTCCGCCCCAAAGATAGTTTGGTTTGGATACACTTCAAGGTAATTTGCAGTTCAACGGACATCAACTAAGGATTAGTTGAATAAGAGATAATAACACTATGTTATTGAATGATCATACTGAATAAACATTTCGTTCTAAGTTCATGCTTTAGGAATAATCTAATAGCATAACAATTGAATAATCTATCATACCTTGCATTGAACAACATTAAGCTAAGGTTACAACTTAAAATTTAATATCAAGTATGTAGAACAATAATAATTGGAACGATAAACTGAGTCAACAGAATAAAGGTACTTACATGCTAATATGACAAGTTTAGAGTTTGGAAAACCTTGCATAATCATAATAACTATCTCAACATAAGTGTGGAGATGGGAAGCTTGTATCATCATGAATAACTGGATACCATTAAATTGCTTAAATAGAAGTACTTTACTCAATAAAGTATAGCATATGAAATTTGCATAACGAAGCTTTAGGATTAGAAAATTTGTTCAATGTAAAAAGATAGGGATTTAGAATCTTGCCTTGCGCGTAGATTAAACGGTTATAATCCAAATCACAATTATCCTATATACATATGTTAACATGACATAATCAGTCAGTAACAACATACTATATCTCTACATCACGTATGCTTTGATTATAAATTGTATAATCCAATTCTATCCATTAAAACTAATAACAATATTTGTTAATTAGTAATTCCATGTTCACTCATAGTATTAATATATTATAATACCAAAATACATACTCAACATTTATCATATATCATTCCCTTTAAAAGAAATCAGACTTTTGTGCAAGACAAGGGTCGTTTCTGAACTTTCTGTTAAGTGGCATCGCGGTGCCACAATTTTATCTTATAAGGTCATGACTGCTACAGCCAGGTGGCGCCCAAAGAAGAATTATACATGGACTCAGTGCTGCGGCGTGAAGTCCGGCCTCCGTGACAGACTTGATACTGGTTAAGTCCGAGTCATGGCATGGCGCCGATTTTAGGCGCTAAGTAGCGAAAATTGACGTGGAGCGTGAATTTTATTATTTGAAGCGCCAAAACTCACAAAATCAAACCGTAAGAATAAAGAAAAGCTACTGTCTAACTTTTTAACAGCCATTGATATCCAATAACATGTATAATTTCACAAAAATTACACATAAAAGTTATGAAGCATTTGTGTACAAATTTTACACAACTAAACAATAATATCAGAGAACTAATTCTTTGAAAATGTTGTTTTCCTTTAAAACCAAACTTTTAAAACTCCATTGTTGATATCTTGATATCTAAAATACAGTGAACGTAAATCCAGAATTATAACCAACTTAATACTTTTGAAATACTAGCATACCAACATATATTCCAATTTACAAATACAAAGTTCAATTCGCGTATTAGTTCACAATTTGTATAATCACATACCAATTTTGTTATTTTGCAAACATACCTTCATACATGTTTTTCACTGTAAAACCAAGTTCCTCTTTCCTTAACATGTAATTATCATAAAATCATATATACATGTTAAACATACAATCACCTATCAATATATGCTAGTATAACAATTACCAAAACATAGTTTACAAGAATTTTGTAAAAACTTATACACAGTGAAGTTGAAGAACACAGACTTTCAAATTCACAGTAAGTATATGGCGTAAAACATATATGATTACATACACATAAATTAAGGTTATAAGCACCTACCTTTTTGTTGTTAAGAAACACTTGTTAAACCCTTAGAAAAGCTTGAAGAACTCTGTATTTTCCTAGAATCCCAGCCCTTTCTCTCTCAACTATCTCTCTCTTCTTTTCTTTCTTTTTAGCGCATAACTCCTAAGGTAAAACCGATAGCTAAGCCACGTAACGATAATGATACTAAAAATAAAACCAACGATCGCTCTAATTTTCAAACGTTTGGAACCGATAATTTGTATTAAATATAGCAATAAGTTTATCAGTTACCAAAATATATATATATATATATATATATATATATATTATTTATATTTTATTTATTTAACTAATAATTTAAATTTAAAAAGAAATCCAAAAGCCATAAGGCTTTATTTGGCAAACAATTTAAAAGTTAAAGGATTAATAACCTTAAGCATTGTTTGGATAAAACTAACTTGAATTACTTTAATTTATTTTAATAACTCTTTATAAAATAGTTATTTGTCACACTTTATTTAATAACAATTTATTGAATAAATTACTTAATCACATAACTCAATCCATATAACACATTAATTATTTAACAAATAAATAATTAACTAAAACATCTCAATCAAATTGAACAATTACTTATTCAATAATAAACACATCCAATAAATATTTATATAAATCAATAAATATTTATAACTTACATTTAAAAAAATCTGGAATGTTACAAATACGAAGGATCATTCACCATGCATGCGATAATCCACACAGACAGGTTATTCCAACAGAATAATAAAGAATGGAATAATAGAAGAATTCACTTGAGCGTAATCCATCCGCATGCATGTTATTCCAACAAAATAATAAAGAATCGAACCAGGTCATGCGTAACCCACACAGACAGGATATTCCAATAGAATAATAAAGAATTGAACCAGGTCATGCATTATCCGCACAGACAGGATATTCCAACAGAATAATAAAGAATGGAATAACAATAGAATTCACCATAAATGCGATGAATACATGCAGACGGAGTTATTCCAAATGTAATAATAAAGAATAGAATAATGTAAGAATTTCACCATATATGCGGTGCTTGATGACAAAGTTATTCCAACATAATAATAAAGAATGGAATAACAACCCTTACGAGTATTGAAACAAAATAACTCTCTTCAAGAGTATGAAAGAATAATACCCCTTACCTTAGAAGAAAACTGGAATAGTGAAGTAGCAGACTTCTCTTCTCCTTTCTCTCTATAATTTCTCTCTATAATAATTACTCTATAGCTTTAGTGAATTGGTGAAAAATAATGAAGGAATGAGCTTCTATTTATAGGAAAATATAGTTTCGATAATTGCACATTTTGGGGCTCAAAATATTACAGTATAATACCTTCCTCTTTTCCTTCAGTTTTAATTTAGTCCTGCAAGTATTATCAAACTTGCACCACCTCCTCTAATAGTAAATCATGTGAATCAATAGTAAATCATGTGACTCAATAGTTCTAAACATGTGAAAATATGAATTACAGTATAGTACCTCCATCTATACCTCCATTTTTAACTTAGTTAAGCAAGTATTATCAATCTTGCACCAACTCCCCTAATTGTACAAGAATGTGAATCAATAGTACACACATGTTGTGACACCCCCAAAATAGGTCCAATCCATCCAACCTATTCTGAGTCGCCAAATACATGGTACAGAATATAACTACAACTTTATTACTACAATTGTCGTGCAAAATACAACAACACATATACTGTGAGTTTTAATACCAACTATGACTCATGTCCCAACTATGGACAGCATCTCACAGTGATACCTTACATAAAGGTACAATCTAGAACTGTTTTAGAAATTAAAATCTTTGGGAAGTGCTCAAAGAAACCTTCGTACATGGGAGGCCATGCATCTAGGTTATGATAGATATCATTGTAAGGTTTGTAATATTCATAACGCAATCAAATTGCATAAAATTAGCGGAAGCGTGGTAAAATCAGAGTTTAAAAAATTTACAAACCATATACCCGGATCACCCTTTATGCAAAATTATTAATTAAACGAAAAGATAAAGAATAAATCATACCCTTGAAGATCGAGCTTCCTCAGGTACAAGTTCACCTCCAAATCCTTTCGCGTTCAATCTTGAATCCACCGGGTTTGGTTCCTTCCTTTGATCAACGTTAGCCACCCAAATGTTTGGCCTCTAGAGGTGATCCACCAAGGAAGAAGAAAATTCAAGAAGAAGGGTGGTTGGCTAAACCCTAGTTTTTCTATCTCTATAGAAAAGGTGTACTCCCAACAACTTGGAATTATTACGTAGTTGTTAAAGTCAACAACCCATACCACCCATAATAAGACTCCTCTTATTTATAGATGTGGGCAACCCACCTTAACAATTAAAGAATTGGGTTTATTTAATTAATTAAATTCTTTTAATTAATTAAGCTCCCTAATCTTATTAGGGATAATTAATTAAACTCCTTTAACTAATTTTCCTTCCTAATCCAATTAGGAATAAATGAGAGTACTTATATTAAATTAATTCCTAAACTCTTTTAGAAATTAAAATAATAATAATTGTAATAATATTAATAAGACTCCTCTTATTAATTTATATTTAATATTTCTAAAATATTAAATAATAAATATTAAGCTATTTAATTTATTCTATCACCATAGATTAAATTAAATATACTTAACATATTATTACGATTATGCCATTAACTTCTTAAATAATTATTCTTCCTTTTATGGTGTGACCCTTTAGTTCTCCATATTAAACCCATTGTGAATAAATCAATTAGAACAATTCTAATCTTATTTAAATAAATAAATTAAACAATTAATTTATTTAAATAATATTTATTCTACAATAGGGATAAGCCTCCCTAAGCGATCAACGACTTTCCGGATAATATAGATTTCAACATTAATCATTAAAGAACCTTTGAGTAAATAGTTACCGTGATAATTCAATCCTTCCACCATACAATGTCCCAATTAAATATAAGACATGGAATTATCACAAGTCTTATTTTATTTAATTATATGTATTTCGATCCTTAAATGCACAACTCAAATAATGCAAATTAGAAACTCCTTTCTAATTTCATTACGCCTTAACCAAGGACTCTTTGGGTTGTCATTTATCGAATCACATAGGACATTTCTCTTCTTTTATTAGAAGTGGTAGATTCTTTGTTGATCATACATTATCTCCATGTACAACTTATTATACCCAAGCATACCTTTGATATACCCTAAGGGTCTTAAGGAATAAGTCAAAGTATAACTCATCATACACAAGATACTATGATGATCTCAAGTCCAAGGATTACTTGTACTACTATCACTACAGAATTCCTATTGACAGCAAATAAAACTCCATTAGGTATTCCTTAGCGAGCCAATGTTCGATGTACTTATTCTCTAATAAGCACCTACATACTTGCTTTAGTGTCTCCACACAAATGATCATGAGATCAATCATCCTCATCCAATGAGCAAGCAACGATGTATGTACCAATCTATCCTGGATTCACTAATCCCCAATTTAGTAATCCAATGATTGGGAACTATTTTAGTTTTAAGCTTTGTAAGAATTTAGATCTCATTAGAATGATCATCATCATTATTCTAAAAGCATTGCTTAAAACTATGGGTTTATCACATATTATAAAATGTAATCATGTAGATAATTAAAAGCCTTTAATAAATTAATAGTTTTTATTAATAAATGAATAAGATTGTTACAAAGTATATGCTTTATCATAAAACATGATTGGCTTGTGTGCATACTACTTTCAATCTCCCACTTGCACTAAAGCCAATCGTCATGGTATCTTATACTCTTCTTCTCTAAGTGACGATTATCCTGCATTGGATAAGCTTTAGTTAATGGATATGTAATGTTGTTCATGAGAGTCCACTATCTCTATAGTGATTTCCCATCTTTCAATGATTTTAATAATCAAATGAAAGTGCCACAACACATGTTTAGATCCAAGATGAGATTTAGGAACTATTCCTAGTTACAGAATGAACTTTTAATCCAAACAATCAACTTGCGACTTCATTTATAGCTATATACTTTGTCTTTATCACTAAACCAAAGAACTCTTTCTTTGTTTGGAACCTTTTCCATTCACCGCACCACCATTGTTCAAGATAACGCTTTACCTTAAAGTGGATTTTCATCATCTTGGTCATTCGAAAAACTTGAGTCTGTTAAGCCCTCTAGTTTTAATTTAGACCCACCATGAATATGATCACATCCTTAGTACCGGTTAAGCACTTTAAGATGTTTTTCACTGACTCATAGTGAACTTCTCCATAATATGACTGATCAACATCAGGTCTCGTACATTTCACTGCATACATGATAGTCACTCATGCGACCTCTCTTTTCAGGAGTCTGTGGGGACTATTAAGAGAGATACACTCCATAGCTCATCGACATGAGACATCTCTTGGAGTTTGCCATGCTAAACGACTTTAGCATCAAATGAATATACGTTCCTTGGGTTAAGTCGAGCATCCTGTTAAATCTATCTATATAGATTTTATCCCCAATTAAGATACTCTTCCAAATCATTCATGGAGGAATGTTTAGACAACTTTATCATTTACTGATTGTAGCATTGGTATGTTATTCCTCATCCGTAGTATATCAACATATAGTACTAGGAATGTCACGATTCTCCCACAGACCCTTTTGTACACACTAAAACTCTTACCTCATCGCATGTAACTGGATCATCATCTTCTATGATGTGTACCTCATCATCATCATCTATGATGAATCCATACCTCCCAGGTATCTTCGGTACTATTCCAGATTTACAATTCAGTTGTGGTATAATAGGTCTATCTACAGGTTCCTCTTATTTGACTTATAGTATTTTGTGGTTCTTGAACTCTTCAAGATCTATTATCCTCCCACTAGCCCTTTCAATGATAAACACCTTTATCTTAGAAGGAAGCGTGTTTCGCAATAAACACCTTTTGCTAAGTAGGATCATAGAACATTTACCCTAAACTTACTTTAGGATGTCCCACAAATCTGTATTTGTCAAATCTTGTCCCAAGCTTATCCTTTGAAACCTTTTTCACATAAGTTGGACAACCCCTTATCTTAACATACTTAAGATTAGGAATCCTCCATGTCCATAACTTTTATAGAGTCTTGGGGCTGGATTTTGAGGTTACCTTTTCATAGATATGCTGACCATTTCTAGGACATGATCCTGAAGGGATATTTGGAATGTCGGTAAAATCATTTTGGACCGCATACCATGTCCAACAAGGTATGATTTTTCCTTTCGGATACATCAATCAATTATTGTGTATCGAGGTGTCCATTATGAAAAAAACCATTTGAGATGATCTAGAAACTTATTGCACAAGTATTTATTCCTTAATCTAATCAAAGAATCTTAATACTTTGTCAATTTGTTTCATTTCAATTCTTTGAACCTTTCAAATAATTCACACTTGTATTCAATAAATACACACATTCAACTCTTTGAATGATCATCTCCTTTTCTTATACTAGTTTGTTCAATTTGCAAAATAATTTTTACATAAGTCAAGTATACAAAATCCATTAAGTGATATTCCAGTCCTATACAAAACATTATTATTATAAATAGAACAACAATTGTTCTTAATTATAATACCAAAGATTTCATTGTCCAACAATAAAATGGAAATAATATTTTTTAACAAGAACTGGAATACAATAACAACTTATTGACTTAATAGATTTGCCCGTAGGCATTGCTAAACTATAAGTTTCTATAGCTAATGCAGCAACCTTTGCTTCATTTTCCACATATAGGATTACTTATCTTTGTTTAACTTTCTACTTCTTCTTGGTCCCTTCATAAATCTATATTTATGATAACCAAAGTCGGTATCCAATACCCAAGTAGAACCTTGACTTAAAGAAAAATTTATTTCAATCATGAACAAAAATCGTATTATGAATCAAACTTCACTAAGCTACTTTGGTTAGCCTTTGCAAGATGCTTCTTGTAGTTTCTTTCCAGTGACCAGGCTTATAGCAGTGGGAGCAAACTCCTTTGCTACCCGTATCAGTTTTGTTCTTATTATCCTTTGTTTATGCCTTTCTATTTACCTTCTTTGAATCGTTCTTCTTTTCAGAAGATCCTTTGGCCCCTACCAGTAAGACTTGGTCTTTCTTGGTTGGAAAGTGACTCTCAACATTTTTCAACATGTTAAGCAAATCAGCGAGGCTGATATTTAGCTTGTTTATATAAAAAATTCACAACAATTGTGAAAAGAGTCCGGGAGTGAGTGCAAGATCAAATCTTGGCTCAACTCTCCATCCATGACAAAACCAGTTGTCCTAATTGATCAATCAAATTGATTATGTTAAGAACTTTTTGTCTGTACTATAGTGCCATTGGCCATTCTAGATCGGAAGAGCTCCTTAGATATCTGATATCAATCAGTCCTACTTTCCTCACCATCAACTACTTGATGTGCATGAATATAGTAGGAGCATCTATAGTTTCATGCTGACGCTGAAGCTCGTTACTCATGGATGCGAGCATGATGCATTGAGCCAACTATGCATCATCTTGCCACTTTCTAAAAGTAGCAATGTCTTCCTCAGAGGCATTGTCTGTAACCATTGCAGGGATAGGCGTATTAAGGACATAAGATAGCTTTTCAGCTATGAGAACTATTCTCAAATTCCTTAACCAATCCGTTTAATTTGGTCTGGTTAATTGAGCATCTAATATGCTTCGCAGTGATAGTAATTTTGGACATTGTAAAATTCTGTAAATGAATTTGTAATTAACAACATTTTTAACATACATTCTTTTATTAATTACCAAAATAAATTAGGACTTGTTTTAAATTGGTATCTCCCACTATTTTCTTCAAACTAATTAAAAATCTAATTACTATTACCCTCACTTATATAGTTCGGCAAAATCTAATTAAAGATTTGCTAGTGAGAATAAGGATCCCATTTCAAATGTATATAGCCTTGTGGTGACACAACAAACTATATATAAATAAATAGGTAGACAACTTTTGTCAATTACATCAACTATGCAACTCCTTGTATTTTGCCTCTTAGATTATTTTGATCAAGTGGTGGCACATCCGAATCAAAATTATCCAAGTTAAGTCCGACCTAGCACTCCATATATTCAAAAAGAAAAATATCATCCTTGTGGTGACACAACAAAACAATATTGTTCAATTTTCTTTATAAGCATCAAATGTGATAAATTAACATCTTAAATACTTAATACTTGCCTTGTGGTGACACAACAAACTCATATTAAATATTTAATACTCTATTAATTTTATCATGCTAGAAAGGCTGACGCTTCGATATTCCAAATATCTTTGAACGCTTAGGACTTAATATAAAAATTGAGGGGTTTGTTATTAATTTGTCTCATCTTGTTTAGCGGCATTTATTATATATATATATAAATACGCGTATATTAATGAACATGCGAAGCATGTTTGCATAATATATAATATATATAGTATAAGCATGCACATATAGAATACTATATTCTACCCTGATTGATTATGGACTTTTATTCTAGTTTGGTTCACTAGAGCCACCAAGTGAACCAAAAGGTCAAACCTAGGGGTGCAAGAATTAATATTTAAATATAACTATTACATTTAATTACGGGCTCCATTACAAACGGGTCGTCAGTCAGCCTTGCTCCTTGATCTCCAATTTTTCAAAATTAATTCTAAGTATTCCTATTACAAAACTATTTAAAATAAATAGAAACCTTGATCGTGATCGAGGGAAGTACATAGGAGGGAATAGAATTTACATTAAGAAAAATTAGAGAAGACGAGTCTGCAGCAGACCCCATTTAATAAAACCCATACATTCATGCATCCAACTAAAATAAAATCCAATCATATTGGTCAATAGTCCATAATCAATCTCATTTATTATCATACACATCACCATATGCATCAATAAATAACATTCATCTCATGAATAATAAACATTTAATATATATATTGATATCATTTAATGGGCAAATTTAGTTAGTATAAAATCTAATTTTGAATCAAAATAAACTCCTTTATTTTAATCCAAATTTAAATCAAAATAAAACTATTTTATTTTAATTTATCCTATTTTGAAAAAATAAACTATTTTATTTTAATCAAAATCTTTAATCAAAATAAACTCCTTTATTTTAATTAATTATGGAATCCAATTCCATGTAAAAAAAATTTTATTTTTTTTTAATTAAAATAAACTCCTTTATTTTAATTAATTATGGAATCCAATTCCAAAAAAAAAACTATTAAAGGAAACACGGATATTCTTTCCTATTCACAAATAAACTCCTTTATTTTGAATAATATGAAATCTTATTCCATATTTAAATAAACTCCTTTATTTAAAGAAATATTGAATACAATTTCAACTCCAATTAGTTATCATGGAATCTAATTCCAACTCTAATTAGTTAGCATGAATTTTAATTTTAAAATTAAAATAAACCTTATATTTTAATATTAAAATAAACCTTTTATTTTAAAATTAAAATAAACTTTTATTTTAATTATAAAATAATTAAGAATAATATATATATATAACTATTATATATATATAATATAAACCGAATATATATATATATAGTTAACATATTATACTATATATATATATATATATATAATATCCAAATGTTCATTTCAAATAAAAAAAAAATAAACCGAAACCATATATATATAATATATAATAACCGTAAGTTATATATATATATTATATATAAATCGGTAATATATATATATATAGTTTAACAGGAACTTGCCATGCATTCCTTCAAAAAAAAAAAAAAAACATGCACGGACTTTCTTTAGGAAAAGCATTCCTTAACCATGATCGGCATTGGGCACGAAAAAATAGTTCACGTTTTTTTTTTTTTTTTTAAATCTGTTTTCGGTATTTTTTTTTTATTTAAATTTTATACAATAAAATTATGCCCAATTAAATTGTTCTAAACACATATCAATATACATATCAAATCTGAACAATTAATAAATCGCATAAAGGTTTGGCTCTGATACCACTGTAAGGTTTGTAATATTCATAACGCAATCAAATTGCATAAAATTAGCGGAAGCGTGGTAAAATCAGAGTTTAAAAAATTTACAAACCATATACCCGGATCACCCTTTATGCACAATTATTAATTAAACGAAAAGATAAAGAATAAATCATACCCTCAAGATCGAGCTTCCTCGTGTACAAGTTCACCTCCAAATCCTTTCGCGTTCAATCTTGAATCCACCGGGTTTGGTTCCTTCCTTTGATCAACGTTAGCCACCCAAATGTTTGGCCTCTGGAGGTGATCCACCAAGAAAGAAGAAAATTCAAGAAGAAGGGTGGTTGGCTAAACCCTAGTTTTTCTATCTCTATAGAAAAGGTGTACTCCCAACAACTTGGAATTATTACGTAGTTGTTAAAATCAACAACCCATACCACCCATAATAAGACTCCTCTTATTTATAGATGTGGGCAACCCACCTTAACAATTAAGGAATTGGGTTTATTTAATTAATTAAATTCTTTTAATTAATTAAGCTCCCTAATCTTATTAGGATAATTAATTAAACTCCTTTAACTAATTTTCCTTCCTAATCCAATTAGGAATAAATGAGAGTACTTATATTAAATTAATTCCTAAACTCTTTTAGAAATTAAAATAATAATAATTGTAATAATATTAATAAGATTCCTCTTATTAATTTATATTTAATATTTCTAAAATATTAAATAATAAATATTAAGCTATTTAATTTATTCTATCACCATAGATTAAATTAAATATACTTAACATATTATTACGATTATGCCATTAACTTCTTAAATAATTATTCTTCCTTTTATGGTGTGACCCTTTAGGTTCTCCATATTAAAACCTATTGTGAATAAATCAATTAGAACAATTCTAATCTTATTTAAATAAATAAATTAAACAATTAATTTATTTAAATAATATTTATTCTACAATAGGGATAAGCCTCCTAGCGATCAACGACTTTCCAGGATAATATAGATTTCAACATTAATCATTAAAGAACCTTTGAGTAAATAGTTACCGTATAATTCAATCCTTCCACCATACAATGTCCCAATTAAATATAAGACATGGAATTACCACAAGTCTTATTTTATTTAATTATATGTATTTCGATCCTTAAATGCACAACTCAAATAATGCAAATTAGAAACTCCTTTCTAATTTCATTCTCTTTAATAACCCGAGACTCTTGGGTTGTCATTTATCGAATCACATAGGACATTTCTCTTCTTTTATTAGAAGTGGTAGATTCTTTGTTGATCATACATTATCTCCATGTACAACTTATTATACCCAAGCATACCCTTTGATATACCCTAAGGGTCTTAAGGAATAAGTCAAAGTATAACTCATCATACACAAGATACTATGATGATCTCAAGTCCAAGGATTACTTATACTACTATCACTACAGAAATTCCTATTGACAGGCAAATAAAACTCCATTAGGTATTCCTTAGCGAGCCACGTTCAGTGTACTTATTCTCTAATAAGCACCTACATACTTGCTTTAGTGTCTCCACACAAATGATCATGAGATCAATCATCCTCATCCAATGAGCAAGCAACGAATGTACCAATCTATCCGGATTCACTAATCCCCAATTTAGTAATCCAATGATTGGGAACTATTTTAGTTTTAAGCTTTCTATGAATTTAGATCTCATTAGAATGATCATCATCATTATTCTAAAAGCATTGCTTAAAACTATGGGTTTATCACATATTATAAAACAGCATCATGTAGATAATTAAAAGCCTTTAATAAATTAATAGTTTTTATTAATAAATGAATAAGATTGTTACAAAGTATATGCTTTATCATCAAACATGATTGGCTTGTGTGCATACTACTTTCAATCATATGCCCACAGAATTATCCTTGGTTGACCCAATAGACCCAAAAAAAAAACGAGAAGATTACTATCATCTTCTTTCCAAAGGTGAGTCTTCTCTTGACATATAACTATCTCCACCGTCTGTAATTGAACATTTTGTTTCAAATAAACTCCAAGATCATATAGGTAGTGCTAGTAGATATACTCAGCGAGTGGATTTGCACAACCCTGTCTTATGATAACGCGAGGTTGTATGTCATTAGACATCTTGTATGATAGTGATAAAACACCCTTCCAAAGTTGGGTTCGCCTCACCCTATTGTTGTTCACCAAAATCAATTATTAAGTGACGTATAATATACGACACACACATCTTAGGTCCTCAATACAATTATATATTGTATGTCATGCCATTTTATAATGTGTTGAGAAACTTTGACAGACCCGAACCATCACACTATTCCCCTGTTATTCTCGCTCGACCCAGCTACACTCTTATTACCTGAAAGAAATTATGAAGCAAAAGGGTGAGCACAACTAGCTCAGTAAAGAATATTATGACTAAAGATAATTACATTATCAATAGACTTCATCCGTAATAAATCAGAGATTTAGAACATATGGTAGATAATAAAACTTTTCAACCATAGTTGCAGCGGAACGAGCAATCCATTAGAAGAGTCAAATAGACTATAAAGTCTATTATCTTCTCTACATTAAAAGTCAACCAACAATATTTTATCCCTGTAACATCAATCAACAGTTCCTTTCCACAATCATATGAATAACTCATAATCATAATTGTGATTCTAAATTCCTCTTCGCATCCAAGACGAAGATAATTTTCATCACCTGTCTTTACCTGTAACATCAAAGATCATGGTTATACCAAATCATAGTTCTTGTTCATAATCATACTAATAAATTCATCTTTGCGCCACGGGCCAAAGATATTCATCGACTGTTCATCTTTGCACTACATGCCAAAGATATTTAACAACAAGTCATCTTTGCACTACATGCCAAAGATATTCAACAACGGGTCATCTTTACACTATGGACCAAAGATATTCATCAATAATTGATCTTTTCACTACAGGCCAAAGATATTCATGTCTCAAAGAAATACATAATCATTTCAAAATTTATATAAACCATAATTATAACCATATATGTTGATCAATTCACCTTTGCACTTAAGCTAAAGATATTCAATTATAAATTCAATGGTCATGATCATACCAGTCAACAATTCAACTTTGCACTACTGGCCAAAGAGAACCTATAGTGACGATCATACCAATAATCTACCCATCTTTACACTCAAGTCAAAGAGAAATATCATCATTATGGTTATAAGAATGTTATATATGATATTAAAAATAATATATTCAACAAATAGATTTAATCTCAAGAGTAAGATTCATAAATCAATGATTTCATAACACCTTAATCCAAATATTATAAATCACATAATAATATCAAAATCTTAATATTATTAATATTACAATAATATTTTAATCATTTCTTAAACTTATAAACAATTAATTCCATTGTTTATACTTTACTTATTAATGCATTTAATCATCTTAAAATGCCAAACTCA
This sequence comes from Panax quinquefolius, assembly GCA_020205615.1. Taxonomy (NCBI): domain Eukaryota; kingdom Viridiplantae; phylum Streptophyta; class Magnoliopsida; order Apiales; family Araliaceae; genus Panax; species Panax quinquefolius. The sequence continues at coordinate 42,905,146 of CM035162.1, read as the reverse complement.
TAAAATTTCATCACCAATAACCAAAATCCTTATCAAAAATCAGCATATACCTCATATATGATTCTCAAACCATAAAATCATATTTTCTAATTTTCTTACTTCACATAACATATTTAATTCATTTACTCATAACTAGAACATTTTCATAAAAAATACCAAATCAGTTCCAAAAATATTTCTTTTCTGGGATTTAGCATAATATAGTCTCATATTGAACATATATTTTTCTCAGAATTTTTAAAATTCATTTACTATTTTTCATATGGCCAAAACTGCCGAATATTTAGACATTTATCATAAATTGTAATTTTGTCCAAAAATTCCGAAATTTACAAAATATACTGATGTTATATAGATGTACTCCCAATAAAAATTCCATCAATTTTGGAGTTAACCACAAGGAGTTATAAGGGTTTACTTTTAAAATAGTCTTTTCTCATAAAATCCATAACTCCTAATCTATACATCCAAAAATCGTCATTTTTTGACACAATCTACAAAACTCATCAAATTATTATTTCAAATTTTTCCAGAATTTTTGAAGGTTCAAAAAAATTTTGAAATTAAAAAACATAATAACCCTTACATACTAACGACAATATCCCTTACTATCCCTTACCTCAAAAGAGCAATATCTCTGACTGGAATAACGCTGAACGAACTTGCACCGTATAGCAACACTCAAGATATCAAAATACTCACAAGAATATACTCGATAATATAAAGAGAGAAATAGAGAGAAAACTTCAGTTTCTGGTGTGATTTTCAATTCTAACCTAAGCACCTATTTATAGGAAATTGCTTAGAACACCAAAGCAGAAAATTTATTAAAATAATATTATTTATAATAAAATTTCCTTAGCACACCTTTGAATCTGAATTCAGCAATTTAACACATGCAAGTGGGGCCCACCAAAGTGTAAAAAACATTTTTCTTAAATAAAACAATTAAAACTTCCAAAAATCAATTATTCTGGAACTTCGGAACTTCAATAATTCATAATAAATAGCCCTTTATCACAAAAATTCAAACCACATGTCCTTTCCATAGGAAATTCCATTCTCTACAACTTTGCAGAAGAAAGTTTTTTCAAATTCCAAACAGAAATTGACCGAAATCCACAAACGGACGATTTTACAGGCTATAATCTGATTTTAGTCAAAATTTGTGTACACCATCATGTTTAACATGTGTTAAACATTTTTTGTAACACACAAAACATGTGTTTAGCATTTAATGCAATAAAACTACTCTTCCTCCTCATTTATTCATATATCACACATTCATTGTAAAAATATCACCATTATTATATTACTGTAATATAATAATATATTTTATCAAAAAAGATAAAATATCAATTTTCAACAATTGTCACATTAAAAATTTTCTCCATCTATAACCACATAAAATGAATATTTTTCTTATCATATAAATCAATAATTAATTATTCATTAATAATATTACAGAATCACAATACTGACAACCAGGCAGTTCCTAGGAAAGAAGAGACTTTCTAATAAGGATTTCTCCTTACTGACGCGCAATTAGATGACCAAATCTCTCCTTGACAGAACTTTCTAGACATTGCCAATAATGTTATCTAATAATATTATCCAGATAATATGAATTATTTATCCGATAATGGGAAATATTGTGCCGTGATAATTATTGAAACAACAATAATATAAAATATCAACGTAGCAATTATTGAATCAATAAAATAAAATATTAAATAGTAATTCTTTGTAACAATTATTGAGTAATGCCTTCTTACGAAAAAAAATTATCATGCTTCATGAATAGTACTAAATGAATAGTAACTCGTGAATAAGAACTCGTAAATAGTAACTCGTGAATAGTAACTCGTGAATAATAACTCGTGAATAGTAACTTCGTGAATAGTAACTTTCATGAATAGTAATTATAAAAAATTGAATACTTTTATTTCATAAAATTCGGGGTCTTACAATCTCCTCTCTTATGAAATTTAGTCCCAAAAAATTTACGTACTGGTATTTCAAAGAGTTGAGAATACCTTGCTTTCATTTCATTCCATCTTCCCCGTCATCATGATTTCTCCATTGCTCATCTCCGATTATTTCGGATATCATTCTAGAATACGACTTCAAAACAAAGGTTAATTGACATATCACAATTTGTCAACTTAAGTAAGAAAATTCACTTAGGTAGGACACACTAGCGAAGGATTTACTCCTCTCTCCCTCCTAGTTCTATTCCCCGATCTCCACCGAAATTATATCCCTAAGCTCACGATACCAACCGTGACACCCCAAAATTGGTCCAATCCATCCAACCTATTACGAGTCGCCAAATACATGGTACGTAAAAATAACTACAACTTTATTACTACAATTGTCGTGGCAAAAATACAACAACACATATATTGTGAGTTTTAATACCAACTATGACTCATGTCCCAACTATGGACAAACACCTCACAAAGATAACTTACATAAAGGTACAATCTAGAATCTGTTTTTAAATTAAAATCTTTGGGAAGTGCTCAAGGAAACCTTCGTACATGGGAGGCCATGCGTCTAGGTTATGATAGATATCATATGCCCACAAAATTATCCTTGGTTGACCCAATAGACCCCAAAGAAAAACGAGAAGATTACTATCATCTTCTTTCCAATGGTGAGTCTTCTCTTGACATATAACTATCTCCATCGTCTGTAATTGAACATTATGTTTCAAATAAACTCCAAGATCATATAGGTAGTGCGCGTAGATATACTCAGCGAGTGGATTTGCACAACCCTGTCTTATGATAACGCGAGGTTGTATGTCATTAGACATCTTGTATGATAGTGATAAAACACCCTTCCAAAGTTAGGTTCGCCTCACCCTATTGTTGTTCACCAAAATCAATTATTAAGTGACGTATAATATACGACACACACATCTTAGGTCCTCAATACAATTATATATTGTATGTCATGCCATTTATAATGTGTTGAGAAACTTTGTGAGACTCGAACCATCACACTATTCCCCATTATTCTCGCCTCAAACCCGGTACACTCTTATTACACAGAAAGAAATTATGAAGCAAAAGGTGAGCACAACTAGCTCAATAAAGAATATTATGACTAAAGATAATTACATTATCAATAGACTTCATCCATAATAAATCAGAGATTTAGAACATATGGTAGATAATAAAACTTTTCAACCATAGTTGCAGCGGAACGAGCAATCCATTAGAAGAGTCAAATAGACTATAAAGTCTATTATCTTCTCCACATTAAAAGTCAACCAACAATATTTTATCCTCAGAACATCAATCAACAGCCTTTCCACAATCATATGAATAACTCATAATCATAATTGTGATTCTAAATTCCTCTTCGCATCCAAGACGAAGATAATTTTCATCACCTGTCTTTACCTGAAACATCAAAGATCATTATTATACCAAATCACAGTTCTTGTTCATAATCATACTAATAAATTTATCTTTGAACCACGGGCCAAAGATATTCATCAATAGTTCATCTTTGCACTACATGCCAAATATATTTAACAACAAGTCATCTTTGCACTACATACCAAAAATATTCAACAACGGGTCATCTTTACACTACGGACCAAAGATATTCATCAATAATTGATCTTTGCACTACAGGCCAAAGATATTCATATCTCAAAGAAATACATAATCATTTCAAAATTTATATAAACCATAATTATAACCATATATGTTGATCAATTCACCTTTGCACTTAAGCTAAAGATATTCAATTATAAATTCAATGGTCATGATCATACCAGTCAACAATTCAACTTTGCACTACTGACCAAAGAGAACCTATAGTCACGATCATACCAATAATCTTCCCATCTTTACACTCAAGTCAAAGAGAAATATCATCATTAGGGTTATAAGAATGTTATATATGATAATAAAAATAATATATTCAACATATAGATTTAATCTCAAGAGTAAGATTCATAAATCAATGATTTCATAACACCTTAATCCAAATATTATAAATCACTTAATAATATCAAAATCTTAATATTATTAATATTACAATAATATTTTAATCATTTCTTAAACTTATAAACAATTAATTCCGATTGTTTACACTTTACTTATTAATGCATTTAATCATCTTAAAATGCCAAACTCATAAAATTTCATCACCTATAACCAAAATCCTCATCAAAAATCTGCATATACCTCATATATGATTCTCAAACCATAAAATCATATTTTCCAATTTTCTTACTTCACATAACATATTTAATTCACTTACTCATAACTAGAATATTTTCATAAAAACTACCAAATCAGTTCCAAAAATATTTCTTTTTTAGGATTTAGGATAATATAGTCCCATATTGAACATATATTTTTCTCGAAATTTTTAAAATTCATTTACTATTTTTCATATGGCCAAAACTGCCGAATATTTAGACATTTATCATAAATTATACTTTTGTCCAAAATTTACAGAGTATACTGATGTTATATAAATGTACTCCTAATAAAAATTTCATCAATTTTGGAGTTAACCACAAGGAGTTATAAGGGTTTACTTTAAAAAAGTCTTTTCTCATAAAATCCATAACTCCTAATCTAAACATCCAAAAATCGTCATTTTTTGACACAATTTACAAAACTCATCAAATTATCATTTCAATTTTTTCCAGAATTTTTGAAGGTTCAGAAAAATTTTGAAACTTAAAAACATAATAACTCTTACATACTAACGACAATATCCCTTACCTCAAAAGAGTAGTACTTCTGACTGGAATAACGCTGAACGAACTTGCACCGTATAGCAACACTCAAGATATCAAAATACTCACAAGAATACACTCGATAATATCGAGAGAGAAATAGAGAGAAAACTTCAATTTTTGCTGTGATTTTCATTTCTAACCTAAGCACCTATTTATAGGAAATTGCTTAGAACACCAAAGCAGAAAATTTATTAAAATAATATTATTTATAATGAAATTTCCTTAGCACACCTTTGAATCTAAATTCAAAAATTTAACACATGCAAGTGGGGCCCACCAAAGTGTAAAAAACGTTTTTCTTAAATAAAACAATTAAAACTTCCAAAAATCAATTATTTTGGAACTTCGGAACTTCAATAATTCATAATAAATAGCCCTTTTATCAGAAAAAATCAAACCACATGTCATTTTCATTGGAAATTCCATTCTCTACAACTTTGCAGAAGAAAGTTTTTCCAAATTCCAAACAAAAATTGACTGAAATCCACAAACGGACGATTTTACAGGCTATAATCAGATTTCAGTCAAAATTTGTGTACACCATAATGTTTAACATGTGTTAAACATTTTTTGTAACACACAAAAAATGTGTTTAGCATTTAATGCAACAAAACTACTCTTCCTCCTCATTTATTCATATATCACACATTCATTGTAAAAATATCACCATTATTATATTATTGTAATATAATAATATATTTTATCAGAAAAGATAAAATATCAATTTTCAACAATTGTCACATTAAAAATTTTCTCCATCTATAACCACATAAAATGAATATTTTCCTTATCATATAAATCAATAATTAATTATTCACAAATAATATTACAAAATTACAATAATGACAATCAGGCAGTTCCCAGGAAAGAGGGGGCTTTCCAATAAGGATTTCTCCTTACTGGCGCGCAATTAGATGACCAAACCTCTCCTTGACAGAACTTTCTAGACATTGCCAATAATGTTATCTAATAATATTATCCAAATAATATGAATTATTGATCCGATAATGGGAAATATTATGCCGTGACAATTATTGAAACAACAATAATATAAAATATCAACGTAGCAATTATTGAATCAATAAAATAAAATATCGAATAAAGATTACTCGTAACAATTATTGAGTAATGCCTTCTTCTGAAAAAAATTATCATGCTTCATGAATAGTACTCGTGAATAGTAACTCAGTAAATAAAACTCATGACTAGTAACTCATGAATAGTAACTCGTGAATAGTAACTCATGAATAGTAACTCGTGAATAGTAACTCATGAATAGTAATTATAAAAAATTGAATACTTTTATTTCATAAAATTCGGGGTCTTACACATGTGAACAAATAGTTATAATCATGTGAATCAATAGCGATTAATTGCTCATTTATCCAAGTTAATTACTTGGATTGTCAAGATAACTTCCAAACATCAATTAATATCGAAATAAATGTCGATTTCCACTAACACTAATAATTCCAAACACAATGGAACTATCAATTTCATCTTTAATCAACACGAACTTATTCATCATTAATATTATAACTCACAATATTTAACAACCAGGTCGTTCCCAGGAAAGAGGGGGTTTTCCGATAAGGATTTCTCCATATTGGCGCGCAATTAGATTATCTAACCTCTCCTTGACAGAACTTCTAGACATTGTCAATATTGTAAATAATAATATGAATAACTTTGTCGTCTCAATTATTGATTTAATAATATAACATATTATCTGAGATGATCTTGTGACAACAATTGAATCAAAATATACGAGAGATATGGCGCGATAATTCTTTGTAGCAATAATTGAGTATAACTGAGTGACTTCTTACGTAAGCATCAATAATCAATACCGTGTGCTATTATGCAACCACGCGTATTATTGTACTTTTACTACCGGATAATTCAACAGTTTTAACGGTAACACTTTCGTCGTTATTTTTATAAAGAGATAATTTTGTCGTTTTCTTACTACGACAATACTTCTGTTTTGGGTTCCACCAATGATTGTGTTGTCGTACGGATATTCCCCGACAAAAAGAATATTCCCCGACCAAACGAATATTTTATAACCGCTTGCTTACTTTGCAAAAATTTTCACATATCACCCTTAACTTTAAAGTTTTATCAATTTAACCATTTACGAAATAAAATAATAATTATAAGAAAATTGAATACTTTCATTTCATAAAATTCGGGGTCTTATAGAATCCTTATAAGGGGGAGAGGATGTAAGAACCCGAATTTTCAGATATTATTAAAATAAGAATTTAGTAAATAAAATTCTTAAGGCATGAGATGGGTTCGAACGAGAATATATAATTGTGTTACGAGGTATGTAATATTGTGTGACATGGGGTAATATGAGTAATGTGATGTTGTGTTTAATAAATATATATCATTATTATATATTTATTATACATTGTAGAGATGAATTAGTAAGAAGATGGATAAGATTTATCTATTGACATTAAATAATTTATAGAATTATTTTTATCATAGTGAGTTGGGGACCTTAAATCTCTTTGATGGATAATCACCAATTTCTTGAATATATATACTAGTAACTAGTATGATGTAATATGAGTTTTAGTTAGTGCTTAAGCTATCCATGGATAGATTGAGATAGTAAAGCATAAATTAGTTAATTGTGAGGATTAACTAACAAGTAGAAATATTGGTTAATTTATATTAAAGTGGAAGTCATATTATGGAATTATATAATTTGAAGGGGTTTAAGAATAACTTAAGTAAATAGTGAATATGTGATTATAGTGGGTGCTTTATATTTGAGTTTTGTGGTAAGAAACCCTTAAAGGAGATTTCATAGTTAGTTAAACTACTAAGGAAAAATAGAGTTTTAAAACTCAAAGTTTGATAATTAAATTATTAAGAATAATAATAACCGATGGTGTGAAACTGATGACTGGGTAATATACCCATGAATCGGATTTACTTGGGTTTAAATTTGTGTATTCTCGAGTCCTTTAGAAGTATTTTCATTGTGTTTATGTGTCGTTTTGCAGATTTGGGAGCTGTAGGGACAAATTAGGGAATTTGAACTGAAAATGGCATAATGGTAAATTTTTTGAAGGCTAGCGTCGGGGCGCTATATCTAGTATTAATCCCAATACCGGGGCGCTGGGCCGCGATGTCAGTTGACCAGGGCACGCGTTTGACTTTCGTTTGACTTGTTGAATGGAGGTTGTTTGAAGCCAATTTGGACTTGGATTGCTAGAGTTGGATAAGGGGAGTATATAAAGGCAATTTTAATAGAGAGAGGGGGCTATCATTCACAATTGGAGGCTAAGTAAAGGATTACTTGAAGATTAAGGATTGGGTCAAGAGTTTTTTCTCCTTCTCCTTATTTTCAATTTGTGTAATTCTTCAAGGATGATTTTTCAAAGATTGTTGGTTTTTATTTTCGTTATGAACTAATTCTTTAATTAAGATTTCAATTGAACCTTTTATGGCTATAAATTAGTTATTCAGTTTATTCCAATTATTTATGTTAAAGTGAATTGTTTATCTTGTCTTGTTCATATTGATTAATTATTTGGCCAGTAATTACCTTGTTACTCTAGAAGGAATTGGAAGAGGAATTCTAGGGTTAGAACTGGGCATGATAACATGTGACTTAGTTATTTGCATAGTGAATAATTAAGTTTGTGAATTGAATGGAAATATATGTTCACCACATGCAACACATAAGGAATTGGAATTGAAGGAGTTTAATTCAATTGTTTTGCATAGGAATATAGCAAGATTAATCTGGATTAAATAGAAGTCAATTGATCACTTGGAAAAGGGCTGTTGGCATTTGAGAATTCTTGTTAACAATTCAGTAGGCATGATAATTGGGATAATTGGATAATTAGTTTATAGTTCATATTTGGGGATATTGAAGTCTTAATATTTATTTATCTAAATACATTAAAATCTTAGTTTTGTTTATTTGATTTAATTTAGAATAATCTCTTTTAATTGTTTAATTTAGTTTTATTAATTTGGAAAATAACAATTTATGGTTGTTTAAATAAAAATGAATTGATATAATGTTAGTAGTATTAATTAGAATTCTCTATGGGATCGACACTCTATCTTATCTCTTTATTATTTGTTGATTGTGTACACTTGCACAAATCTATTGATTGCGAAATCGACCAATAAGTTTTTGGCGCCGTTGTCGGGGAATTATTTATTAATATTAATTCCATATTAGTTATAATCAATTCGGTCTTAATTTAAACGTTACTTATTTTTCCTCTTGTATTTGCAGGAATTATTTGCGAGTGTATGCACACTAGATCAAGGGCTAAAAAGGAACTTTTTCCGTATACAGACGACAAAGAAAGGAAGTTCCGGGAATTGCGGTTGACTAGTGAGGATATACAGTTAGAAGAAGAGCTAGCAGACCATGAAATACCCGTGAATATGGCAGGGAACGAACAGAAATCACTTAAGGATTCTGCCATGCCGAATGTCACGGATATACAGACGAGTATTAGGAGGCCGGCAATCAATGCAAACAGTTTCAAGATAAAATTGGGAACAATTCAGATGCTACAGAATACATGTCAGTTTTGGGGTAATTCAATAGATGATCCTAATGAGCATATCTTGAGTTTCTTGGAAGTTTACGACACCATCAAATTCAACAATGTAACGGAAGATGCTGTAAGGTTGAGAATGTTCCCGTTTACCTTGAAAGATAAAGCGCGAATTTGGCTACATTCTTTGCCTCCTGGCTCAATCACAACTTGGGACGACTTAGCCCAAAAATTTCTAGCAAAATTCTTCCCACCAGCGAAGTCGACAAAACTACGGAACGATATTCACACCTTTGCACAGTTCGATTCAGAATCGTTATATGAGGCGTGGGAAAGATTTAAGGATATGCTCCGTAAGTGCCCACATCACGAAATTCCGCAGTGAATGCAGTTGGGAATATTTTGTGATGGTTTGCACGCGTCCACAAGAGCCAGTATTGATGCAATAGTAAGGGGAGAAATCATGTCTAAGAATTTTGATGAGGCATATCAGCTGTTAAAGACGATGGCTAATAATAACTATTAGTGGCCCATGACTAGGTCTAACCCTTCAAAAACACTGGGAAAGCTTGAGGTGGATCCAATGACAGTATTGGCAGCACAAGTGGCCGCAATAGCTAAGAAAATGGAGACATGGAGTCCACCATCTACGCAGCAAGTAGCAATGGTTTGTAAGTTGTGTGCTAGGAGTCATGCTACAGATCAATGTGCCATAAATACGGAATCAGCTCAGTTCGTAGGGAGTTATAGTCGATCTATCCATCCGTATCTGAATCAAAACGTATATAATCCAGGTTGGAGAAATCATCCTAGATTTTCATGGAGTAACAATCAAGCTCAAGCTCAAGCGCCTAGATAGCAAAACACATTCGGATTGCAAAATCAGACTCAACAACAACCAGAGAGGAAATCAAGTTTAGAAGAAGCCTGGGAAAAAATCATTAGAGCTTTTGACAAAAGGAACGAGGAACAAGACAAAAAATGAATCAAGTAGAGCTGAATATGCAAAGCCAAGGTGTGTCGATAAAGAATCTGGAAAATCAAGTGGGGCAAATAGCACATGCACTGAATAACCGACCACTTGGAACACTCCCGAGCGATATAGAGAAAAACTCGGGCAGTTATGAGCATTGTAAGGCTGTAACTCTACGAAGTGGAAAGGATTTGCAAGAGACAGTCAAGGATAGGGAAACAAGGGATAACGCATCAAGTGAAATAGAGGAAGTTGTGGACACCGAAAAACGTCCAGATGAAATCATTGAGCAGAAAGAACCGGAACCAACCATCACAATGCTGCCCATACCGTATCCGCAGACGTTTCAGAAATCCAAGTTGGATAAGAAGTTTCCAAGATTCTTGGATATTTTCAAAAAACTGCATATCAACATCCCCTTTGCCGAAGCCTTGGAACAAATGTCGAGTTACGCCAAGTTTATGAAGGAGGTTTTGTCGAGAAAAAAGGAAATTGGATGAGTTCAAGACAGTGGCATTAACCGAAGAGTGTAGTGAAATTATACAGAATAAGTTACCTCCGAAGCTCAAGGATCCAGTTAGCTTTAATATTCCATGTGAAATTGGAAATCAGTTTTTGGGACGAGCATTATGTGATTTGGGGGCCAGTATAAATTTAATGCCATTATCCGTCTACAGCCAGTTTGGACTTCAAGCTCCACGACCGACAAATATCAGTTTGCAGTTGGCGGATCGTTCGGTTACATATCCACGAGGTATTATTGAGGATGTTTTATTCAAAGTGGATAAACTCATCTTCCCTACGGATTTCTTTATCTTGGATTATGAAGTAGATAGCGAAATTCCAATTATTCTTGGGTGACCATTTTTAGCAACTAGAAGAACGTTGATTGATGTGCAAAAAGGAGAACTTACAATGCGAATTCAGGATCAGCAGGTCACTTTTAATGTATTCAAGTCAATGTCTTATCCGAAAGAAAAAGGTGAGTGTATGCGGGTGGATATCATGGAGGAATTAGTTAATCACAAGTTCAGTAGAAATTATTCGGAGGACCCGCTAGAATCCATTTTACTCAGGATGGACGATGATGGTATTGAAGATGATCTTGAGTATGTCAAATGTCTAGATTCATCATCTTTCTTCTGGAAGAGAAATCAACCATTCGACATCCTTGATAGGCCCAAAACGGAAGGTAAAAAGTGCAAACCCTCAATAGAAGAGCCACTGGTGTTGGAATTAAAATCGTTACCATCTCCTCTGCAGTATGTTTATTTGGGGGAAGATTCTACACTACCAGTCACTATTTCAACAGAGTTAACGGACACGCAAAAAGAGAAACTGCTAAGGGTATTGCGAGAGTTCAAAACAGCAATCGGATGGACCATAGCAGACATTCGAGGTATAAGTCTATCGTTCTGTATGCACAAAATTCTACTGGTAGAAGGGGCGAGACCAACCATTGAGCAACAAAGAAGGCTAAACCCCAATATGAAGGATGTGGTGAAGAAGGAAATCATAAAGTGGTTGGATGCCGGCATTATTTATCCAATCTCGGATAGTTCATGGGTAAGTCCTGTACAGTGAGTACCAAAGAAAGGGGGTATGACGGTGGTGAAGAACGAAGATAATGAGCTCATCCCAACTAGAACTGTTACAGGATGGAGAGTATGTATAGATTACCACAAGCTAAATAAAGCCACACGCAAGGATCACTTTCCCATGCCGTTCATCGATCAGATGTTGGACAAGTTAGTGGGACATCAATTCTACTGTCTGCTGGATGGATATTCCAGGTATAATCAAATTGCCATAGCTCCGGAAGATCAAGAAAAAAACACGTTCACATTTCCATACGGTACGTTTGCATTCTGGCGTATGTCTTTTGGTTTTTGTAATGCGCCGGCAACCTTTCAACGGTGCATGATGGCAATCTTCACAAATATGGTCGAACAGAATTTGGAGGTATTTATGGATGACTTCTCCGTGTTCGGTGATAGTTTCGACTTATGTTTGAAAAATCTGATTTTAGTGCTAAAACGATGCGTGGAAACTAACCTAGTGCTCAATTGGGAAAAATGTCACTTTATGGTGAAAGAGGGGATTATTCTGGGGCATAAGGTTTCTGTATCAGGATTAGAGGTGGATAGAGCAAAGATTGAGATGATTGAGAAACTACCTCCTCCATCATCTATAAAGGGCATACGGAGCTTCTTGAGACATGCGGGTTTCAACAGACGCTTTATTAAAGATTTTTCAAAAATTTCGAAACCCTTATGTTCACTCTTAGAGAAAGATGTGCCTTTCAAGATGGATCAGTCATGTATCGAGGCATTTGAGGTATTAAAGAAGAAATTGGTCTCTGATCCAATTATTGTGGTGCCCGATTGGTTGTTACCGTTCGAATTGATGTGCGACGCCAGTGATTACGCAGTTGGAGAAGTGTTGGGACAACGTCACGATAAGATTTTTCACACAATCTACTACTCTAGCAAGACATTGATAGATTCTCAGTTGAACTACACAACCACCAAAAAAGAATTACTTGCGGTTGTGTTTGCATTTGACAAATTCAGAGCATATCTCATTGGGACCAAGGTAATCGTCTACATTGATCATTCTGCTATTAAGTATCTGATTAAGAAGAAGGATGCCAAACCGCAGTTAATACGATGGGTATTATTGCTACAAGAATTTGATTTGGAGATCCGGGATAGAAAAGGTACCGAAAATCAAGTGGCGGATCATCTTTCTCTGTTGGAAAATGCGGAGGTGTAGATAAACGACAACGTACTGATCAATGAAACATTTCTGGATGAACAGCTTCTCTGAGTAACTACAATATTGTCGTGGTATGCCGATTACGTGAATTACATGGTTGCAAAGGTGTTACCACCGGATTTGACTTCACAGCAACGTAAGAAGTTCCTCCACGATGTTAAGCAATACTATTGGGACGAACCATTTCTGTTTAAGGCTTGTGCGGATCAAATGATTAGACATTGTGTGCCACATGAAGAGATGGACAGTATATTAGGACATTGCCACTCATCAGATTACGGAGGTCATTATTCTGGTGATCGAACATCGGCCAAAGTGTTACAATCGGGATTTTTCAGGCCTTCTCTATTCAAGGATGCTTACCTCTATGTGCTGAAGTGTGATCGGTGCCAATGCGTAGGTAATATCTCCAAGTGTAATGAAATGCCACTCAACACAATTTTGGAGGTTGAACTATTCGACGTGTGGGGAATCAACTTTATGGAACTTTTCCCATCGTCCTTTAATAATCAATATATTTTGTTGACGGTAGATTATGTTTCCAAATGGGTAAAAGCCGTAGCTTTGCCCACGAATGATGCCAACGTTGTCCTCTGATTCTTAAAGAAAAACATCTTCACACGATTTGGGACGCCGAGGGCGATAATAAGTGATGAGGGATCTCATTTCTGTAATAAGAAGTTCACTAAATTGCTTGTAAAGTATGGGGTTCGTCATAAAATTACAGCTGTGTATCATCCCCAAACGAATGGTCAAGCGAAAGTCTCAAACCGAGAGGTCAAAAGAATTCTGGAATAGGTGGTCAATCCGTCACAAAAAGATTGGTCATTACGTCTTGACGATGCCCTATGGGCATAACGAACAGCTTACAAGAATCCTATCGGCATGTCACCCTATAGAATGGTCTACGGGAAGGCATGTCCTCTCCTGGTTGAACAAGAACATAATGCACACTGTGCCATTCGAAAACTTAATTTCGATCTATAAGCAGTAGGTGAGAAAAAGTTACTGCAGTTAAATGAGATGGACGAATTTAGGTTCAATGCCTATGAAAACGCAAAACTCTACAAGGAGAAAGTCAAAGCTTGGCATGATAAGAAAATTCTTGATCGGACATTTGAACCGGGCCAACAAGTCTTGCTTTTCAACTCAAGATTGCGTTTATTTCCTGGGAAACTGAAATCTTGTTGGTCGGGGCCTTTCAAGGTTATATATGTTGCACCACATGAAAACATCAAAGTCGAAGAATCGAATTCAAAGCGTACATTCAAGGTTAACGGCCAATGTCTGAAACATTATTGGAGTAGACCCATCGAACGTCAATCCTCGGTCATGTACCTCTCTGAACCGGTGGGCAATTTAGCAATGCTGCAAAGTCTGGCAGACGACTATAAACCAAGTGCTACAGGGAGGCAACCCAGGAGTTTGTATTATTTAATTATTGCATTCAGTTACAGTAAATTAGTAGTTTCAGTATTTGAATTACTTATATTTCATTTGAGGATATGTAGATTAATTTTTGCATCACCTACTAGTGCAGGACCAGCTCAGAATTGGAGTACATATGTTCACCTGGACACCTCAGCGCCCCGGCGCTCAAATTGAACTAGTTTCAAGCGCCCCAGCGTTAGCCCTTCATGTTCAACCCTGTCCATCAGCGCCACGGCGCTCGTTTCTTATGTAAACTCAGCGCCCCGGCACTAATCCTTGATATTGAACCCTGCCCATTAGCACCCCGGTGCTGCCCGAATGCTTCATCATAGCGCCGAGTCTTTGGGCTCGATCATCGAGTCTCGACGATATAGCGCCCGTATTTAAGTTAGGCTAAATCTCGATGCCGGTCTTGAGGATGCGAAATAGAGTTCTATTTGAGTTAAAACATGTGGTTTCCAACTCCAACCCTCCCAACTTCCCCACACGATTCCACTCCTCATCTGGTAACTGATCTTAAACCTTCATATAACAGTCCAATACCAAACACAACTCCACATATCACATAGGGATTTCCTTTTGCAAAGCAATTTTCATCTATCATCTCTATCGCAAAGGTATGTTACTCAATTACACTCCTTTGATGGTGTAATCAACTCTTGTTAATTGTGAAATGGGTAAGCTAATTTGCATCTTCATGCATAGTCTCTACATCTACAATGCCGATTTTCATTCTTTTGATTTTGATTGTGCACCACTTGTGGTCGAGATATCATGCATATGTGGTGATTGAATACCAGGGATGCGAGTTAATAGACAACTAGTGTGATTCAAAACAAACTATGGATTGCACACAAGGTGTTCGATAAATTTCCTAACTCAATGCTCATTGTTAAAGAAGCATACATTACCGCAGCCACACACGTTAAATAGCATATGTCCACTGTCAACCATTTATCTCACTATTGTGGGGCTGGGGGTGGAATTATGTTGATGCATACAAGGGATCATATTATTTTGCAAGACACATCTTTTGGGCAAATTGTGTGTTTCTTTTGCCAATTGTAGAAGTTGAATCATACATGCGTCTAATCGGTGCAATTGTGCATTTTCATGTTTTTATGTGTCATGCTACACCCCCAATCATGTACTCAATGTACACATAAATTTTGAAGTCTGGGGGTAGTGTCATGGATACGTTTATCCAAACTAAAATTCTGTCCAATACTAATACATGTGTATGCCATTAATTGCAGATTTTTCGACATGGCCTTAAAGCGTCAACGCGGCGAAGGTTCTGGTTCCGCCTCGGCCCCTCCGAAATTTGATAGCCGACGATTTGTCTCCGCCGAGGCACATGAACGTTATAACCGCATGGCTACCCGCTCACTAGTTCCAGAACGCGGTGTGAGACCCGATCAATCAAAGGATGAGGACTTGGCGGTTATGATAGCTGAGAGGAATTGGTTTACACTCACCGAACAACCCAATCCAGCCGTGATTGCAGTTGTCAAAGAATTCTACGCCAACGTACCTGAACACTACCACTATGGGGTGTTTGTGCAGGGCAAAACTGTTGAAATTGGCAAAGAGGACATAAACGGATGCTATCAACTGCCATTAGAGGGACTGAACGATGAGTATGCTAGTCTTGTGAGTGACGGGCCAGACTATGAAAAGATAATTTGCGAGCTTTGTCAACCGGGCACAACATGGACATTGCATGAACGTGGCAGCATGACCTTCCCACTTTCTAATTTCAGTTTATATGGGAAAGCGTGGTATGCTTTTATATGTGCCAAACTCATGCCATGCACACATGTGAGCCATGTCACCAAGGAGAGGGTTGTGCTAATGTATTCCATTATTCAAGGATTGAAGATAGATGTCGGACATGTTATTCAGCAATCAATTTTGCGGGCTGCAAGAGGAGGAACCACAGGAGGATTACCCCATCCGTCTCTCATCTGCGTTTTGTGTGCTAAGTTTGGGGTGAAATGGAAATCAGATGAGATGATTCAAACGTCGATGCCAGTTTTGAACCACAAGTTGATTAGCAGGTATAAAGTGTGGACATGTGGGGAAAATCACCCTAGGGGATTGGGTTTCATAATTCCCCAAGTTGACGCTTCACAAGCTTCGCCACCTCAAGCTCCACCTACTTATGGTCCTTCCTGCGCAGCTCACCATGGCGTGGTTCCTGAAGTAGTCCAGCGTGAAATAGATGGATGGTTCTACAATCTAGAATCCCAGAATGTCCACCTGTCGGAACGACAAGATGTTATATACAAATATTTGGTTGACTAGTTTGCAGCCCAGAATGCCATGAATGCCCAGCTGTTCCCGGGTGTTAATCTCAGCCAGTTCCCCACTGCTCCTATTCTGCCTGTGCTCCCCCCTTCCAATCTAGAGATGAGCGAGGATGATGATGCTCCACCCGAGGCATAAGCTCATCAGGGAAGTCCTATGTTTTTTTTTGTATTTTTTTTCGCATGAGGACATTGCTTTAGATAAGTTTGGGGGTAGTTAATTTCTATTTTGCATTAGTAGATTGTTATTGTTGATAGTATGTGGATAATGTGAATTGTGATGGTTGGTTAAATGTTGCATTTAGGATTGCATGTTAATTCCATCTTTTGATAGTACGTATGTTTGGGGTCAATGATGAAATTAAAATTGCATGAACAAGTCTAGTAAGGATTGTGAAGTAGTGATATGATTTTCTTGATATAAGTGAAATCTTTATCTGTTTGACACTGATATTATAAGGATAACACGTTTAACAAAATGACTATGTTGGCTAAGAAGGTTTAAATGGATAGATAATAGACTTCTAAAGGATGAATGCTAGTGAAATAAAGGAACAATTTGAATAGCTAGAGATGACTGAATTCAGACATAAACTCAAGTTTGGGGGGAAAATATTTGGCGTATATAAGCTTTGAAAATAAAAAAGAGAGAAAAAAAAAACTGTGGCATACTTGTCTAGTTTTGTGGCCTTTGTTACTTGAGTAAGTAAGCCCGAGGGGATTGTCTTTACACCTAGCGCCCTAAGGTCTTAATGGCTTGGGAGTCGTTGGTTGAAAGCTCGTTAAGGTAACACTGAAAAGCCTAAGGGAATAAGACAATGCATAGTCATATAAAAAAAGTAATAATAAAGCGAGAAAAGTGCAAAAAGCCCCCGTCAATAAAAAAAAGAAAAGAAAAGAAGCATAACTATTCCATTTTGACCCTTGGACTTTGGTAAGTGTTTGATTTCCGTCAAATCAAGTTTATTTGATGAGTTCTCAAGTTTACACTGTATGATGCTTACTAAGAAATTTATTATCTGTCATATTTCTGCCTTTCATTGATTAGCATGGTTGTTGAACACACACTCACAATATCAGTAATAACATATTTAGATTTATTGCTTGTTGGGATATTAGTGATCTGCCTTAACATGATGTATTAGCATGTTTTTGTGATTTCTTGAGGCTTAATGAAATTATGTATGTTATTCGATTGCTGGAATTAAGGACGTAGAGACAGTGTGCATTTGAATGGTGGGTAGTTTTTCGTTGTGTTTTGTGTTTTGTTGCTTGAGGACACACAATGATTTAAGTTTGGGGGTATTTGATGACTGGGTAATATACTCATGAATCAGATATACTTGGGTTTAAATTTGTGTATTCTCGAGTTCATTAGAAGTATTTTTATTGTGTTTATGTGTCGTTCTGCAGATTTGGGAGCTGTAGGGACAAATTGGGGAATTTGAACTGAAAATGGCATAATGGTAAATTTCCGAAGAAGGCGGTCTGGGCGCTTATATCCAAGATTAATCCCAAATAAAGCGCTAGGTCGTGATGTCACCGACCGAACGCACGCGTTTGACTTTCGTTTGAATTACTGAATGGAGGTTGTTCGAAGCCAATTTGGACTTGGATTGCTAGAGTTGGATAAGAGGAGTATATAAAGGCAATTTTAATGGAGAGAGGGGGCTATCATTCACAATTGGAGGCTAAGCAAAGGATTACTTGAAGATTAAGGATTGGGTCAAGAGTTTTTTCTCCTTTTCCTTATTTTCAATTTGTTTAATTCTTTAAGGATGATTTTTCAAAGATTGTTGGTTTTTATTTTCGTTATGAACTAATTCTTTAATTAAGATTTCAATTGAACCTTTTATGGCTATAAATTAGTTATTCAGTTTATTCCAATTATTTATGTTAAAGTGAATTGTTTATCTTGTCTTGTGCATATTGATTAATTATTTGGCCAGTAATTACCTTGTTACACTAGAAGGAATTGGAAGAGGAATTCTAGGGTTAGAACTGGGCATGATAACATGTGACTTAGTTATTTGCATAGTGAATAATTAAGTTTGTGAATTTAATGGAAATATCTGTTCACCGCATGTAACACATAAGGAATTGGAATTGAAGGAGTTTAATTCAATTGTTTTGCATAGGAATATAGCAAGATTAATATGGATTAAATAGAAATCAATTGATCACTTGGAAAAGGGTTGTTGGCATTTGAGAATTCCTGTTAACAATTCAGTAGTCATGATAATTGGGATAATTGGATAATTGGTTTATAGTTCATATTTGGGGATATTGAAGTCTTAATATTTATTTATCTGAATACATTAAAATCTTAGTTTTGTTTATTTGATTTAATTTAGAATAATCTCTTTTAATTGTTTAATTTAGTTTTATTAATTTGGAAAATCATAATTTATGGTTGTTTAAATAAAATTGAATTGATATAGTGCTAGTAGTTGGAATTTATTAATTAGAATTCTCTGTGGGATCGACACTCTATCTTATCATTTTATTACTTGTTGATTGTGTACACTTGCACAAATTTATTGATTGGGAAATCGACCAACAGAAACCAAAGAGGGGATTGATGTTAGACGAGTTAACGCTTAAGAAGGATGTGTAAAGTATTTAGAAGCGTAGGTTTCATTTCTGCTAAGGCAGAATTGGTCTGCCTCTGAACTTGGTATGGCGCAATTTGCGCCATTTCAAGCTTCAATGACCGAATAAGAATCGCTTTGGCATCAGAGAAAACTCTGAGTCAGTTTGTAAAAATATGATTGCAAGCCATGTATACTAATAACTCTTATAAGGGTCATAAATGGTGACTAAGTCATTCATAAAGGAATTAAGTTAGCAAAACATGACTCGAATAAGAATTTATTAATTAACCCGGAATAAATAGTGGTTAATTAAGTGATATTATAGAATATTTTAGTATGAAGCTTTGTGTGGTTGTGGCATGATATATTAAATTGAATAGAAAGAGTTAATTCACTTACATAAGATGGTGAATTAATATATGTGTTAACATAAAGAAAATGGAATGAATATGTAAATTAAAGAGGAATTTTAATATATTCAATAGTGTAATAATATATGAAAAGATTTGATAGATGAGATATGTTTTGGATAATAAGTGTCTAATAAAAGAAGGGGACCAATATATTTAAATATTGGTTAGAGATGTAATGTTAAAAATAATAATATTTTGTGAGATTATATTATTATAAGCTTATGGACTATTAATTACTAAGTTCACATAATTATGTCTCAAGTGGCATAACTAGTGAAGTTAAATCAAAGGAAAATTAGTGGGAAGTATTAAAAGAAAATAAATGATGAGTTAATAAATAATTTATATTAATTATCATCATAATAATTGAGTGTATTTGAGATGATAAACTTTATGGAAAATGATGGATTGAGAATATCCAACTATTTTATAAGTAGCCCAATTAAAATACTATACATGGATTGTATGATTATGGATATATAATTTATCATATAGTAATAACATTAAGTTATTAAATGTAAGCTTGTAAGTCCAAAAGAAAGTAAATATAGATATCTTAAATACCCATTTTGCTAAGGCTGGGAAACCAAATGGGTTGTCCCATTTTGTGATTCTCATTTCCTTACTCACGTTTATATGCCATTGGCCTAGTCTAAAAGCTCATTTGGTAAAAAAACTCAGCAAAATGAAAAGGCTAAGAGGAAGATGATGAAGCTAGAAAGGTGTTGTAATGATGGCTATGAATTGATGGTTGGCCAACTCTTTCTTGTCTCATGGATTCTTCTTCCTTCCACTAATTTGATTTCTAGGGCAAAGCTGTTGCTTGGATAATCCTACCTCTATAAATAGGGACTCCTTTTATTTCCTATTTGTTTGAGTTATCTTAGAAATGGGTTATGGAAGTTCAGTAGTATTGAGAACAATCAGAGATTGGGAGAGCTATAGATAGCAAATTGAAGCCATCAAGAGGTAATGATTCTAACATATATACTTTTGATTCCTAGGTTTCAATTTCTCAAGAATGTTATGAAATAGTTGCTTTTTGAGTCATAAAATTGATGACTAAAACTTGTTGTAATCCTTGAATTGATGTTAGGTACTGTTAAGATAGTTAGAAACAAAAACAATAGAAGTTAAACGAACCATTTTGGTTGAGAAACGAATTCGTAGTGAACGATTTTGCTAAATTATCCAAAACATGAACATTGCATGAACATGAGTTATAGATTCATATTTGATTTAGTTGATGTTAATTGATGGGTATTTAGTATGTTGTAGTTTTATGAGTTACAAACTCATAGAACCAAAAATGAACTAATTTGGATGAGTATAACTCATGTTATGATGATTGGAAAGAGTTTTGGTCTGTAAAATCGTGAAGAGCAGAGCTGAGGGGTCGTTTCATGACTGAAGCGCAATTGCACCTGCCCCAAGGCCATTTAAGCGCAAATGCTACTTGGGACATCGATGTATGGTGCAATTTGCTATGACCAAGTTATAGTAAATTAGGCATAACATTTTTATACGAACTCCGATTGAGATGATTCAAGATTATCCGGAATGAGGACGAATAGACCTACAACTTTTGTTCTTTAAGGTTCTCAATTTGAGGTCATTCAGAAGGGTCAAAATAGTTATCTTTGTGACTGTTACGTATTCGGAGGCGATCGAAGGGCGTCAATGTGAGACCCCAAATTTTATGAATAAAGATTTAATTTTCTCGAAATATTTTTTTGAATATTAAGGAGTAAATTTGATATAATGTTATAGTTGTGGGTAATATCTATAAATTTTGCAAAATAAGCAAGTGGTTATAAAATATTCATATTGTTGGGGAATATTCGTTTGGTCGTGGTATATTCTTTCTGTCGGGGAATATTCGTACGACGGCGCAGCCATTTATGGGCCCCATAACGGAAAACGGTCGGATGAACAAAACGATAAGTTTGAGTTTTTATAAATAACGGCGTAATTGTTACCGTTAACACTGTTGGAATACCCAGTGGTTAAAACATAGTAGTGTGCGGTGTTGCACAATAGCACACAGTATTGCACCAATTAATTATTCTTACGTAAGAAGACACTACTCAATAATGGTTACAGTAATTACTGTTCAATATTTCATTTTATTGATTCAATAATTGCTGCGTTGATATTTTATATTATTGTTGTTTCAATAATTGTCACTGCATAGTATTTCCCATTATCAGATCAATAATTCATATTATTTGAATAATATTATTAGATAGCATTATTGGCAATGTCTAGAAAGTTCTGTCAAGGAGAGGTTTGGTCACCTAATTGCACGCCAGTAAGGAGAAATCCTTATTGGAAAGCCCCATCTTTCCGGGAACAACTGGTTGTCACATATATGTGATTACATAATATTATTTGTGAATAATTAATTATTGATTTATATGATAGGAAAAATATTCATTTTATGTGGATATAGATGGAGAAAATTTTAATGTGACAATTGTTGAAAATTGATATTTTATCTTTTCTGATAAAATAATTTATTTAAATATATTATTATATTATAATAATATAATAATGGTGATATTTTTACAATGAATGTGGGATATATAAATAAATGAGGAGGAAGAGTATTTTTGTTACTAAAAATATTTGAAACATGTTTTTCATGTTTGTGGACCCATTTCTTGACTGAAATTTGATTATAGCCTGTAAAATCGTCTGTATGTGGATTTCGGTCAATTTCTGTTTGGAATTTGGAAAAACTTAAACTTACAAAGTTCTAGAGAATTGAATTTCCTATGGAATGGACATAAGATTCGAATTTTTCTGATAAAAGGGCTATTTATTATGAATTATTGAAGTTCTGGAATAATTAATTTTTGAAGTTTTAAATATATATTTTTAATAAAAGCATTTTTTGCAATTGGGTGGGCCCCACAGGTGTTGTAAACATGCTGAAATTAGTTTGTCTAAGGTGGGCGTGAAAAATACTAATTATATTAATATTTTATTAAATTTTATATTTTGGTGTTCTAAGCATTTTCCTATAAATAGGATGCTTAAGTTAGAATTGAAAATCACACCAGAAACTGAAATCTTCTCTCTATATTATCGAGCGTATTCTTGTGACTATTTTGATACTTTGAGTGTTGCTATACGGTGCAAGTTCTTTTCAGCCTTATATATGATATTCCAGCCAGAAGTACTATTCTTTTGAGGTAAGGGGTATTATTTATTTCATATTCTGAAGAGATATTATTTTTTGTATTCGTATGAATATTATTTCGTTCAATATTCGCAAGAAATATTATTTTCATTTAATATTCGTAAGGAATATTATATTCGTTCAATATTCGAAAGGAATATTATTTTCGTTTAGTATTCATAAGGGATGTTATTTTTGTTCAATATTCGCTTGAAATAATTATTTCTTCCATACTATGTAGTATGTGAGTAATATTATTTCGTTTCAGATTTCGAATTCTATACTTGTTTTGTTAAAGTTTTGGCTTCTATACTCCATGAAATTAGTAGAATATCATTGATATTTGCGCTTCATCCAGTATCCTTTCATGAAAATATTATTCTGAGCATTCTTGATAAGTTTTAATTTTTACATGCCGAGGTACTATTCACGGGGTTACTATTCCCGAAGTTACTATTCACAGGTACTATTCACTCGGTTACTATTCACCTGGGGTACTATTCATGACAAAAATTTATTTCTTTTCGGTCCAAATCATTTTTAATATAATATTATTCTTGAATTTTACTCCACAAAGCATTATCATGTTGACAATTTTGACATTATTGATTTCTGGATAAATTAAATTATAAATCTTTAAAAATTTATCCTTGAACTTGTTTTATTGAATTCTTATCATCCTCATGTTTATATTATGTTGAAAGTCATATGTGGCCTGTAGTGCATAGATGGACTTGGTATGATTATGGCCAAGGATTATTCGGTATAATCATGACCGTAATGTTACAAATGATGTGGTAAAAGTCCTCATTGGCCCGTAGTGCATTGATGGACAGTTATTGGCATGATCATGACCATTGATGAATACACGAATATCCTTGGCCCGTAGTGGATGGATAATTTATGGTCGTGATACTAAAGAATATCCTTGGCCGTAGTGCAGGGGTGATTCGATGATGTGGATTATTTATTAAGCTGAGACTCAGCGATAAACGTAATGAAAACCCTTTTTAAATCATAGAAGATAGTAGATTTTATGCTCTACTTGACTCTTCTAGTGGATTGCTTGTTCCGCTGCAGTTAAACTTGATGTTTGTTATATTTTATCAGTTTAACACTGTTGAAGGCTAACGATAAATTATTCTTCATTATCTTAGTCATAATATTTCTTACTGGGCTAGTTGAGCTCACCCTTTTGCTTTCATTGTTCTCTTCAGGAAATGAGAACGTAGCCGGCACTAGTCGGGGAATGGAGTGACGGTCCAGATGATAGCATTAGTAGTCCTCACTATTCTATGAAATAGTGTGATAATAAATGTATTGAGGACTCCATTTGAGTTAAATACTGTCTAGAAGACAATATTCGTATTAAAACTTTGAGTTTATGTTTTGCCGTATTTTACACGACAGTTGTATCATTAAGTTGTATTTGAATTTTGTACCATGTATTTGGCGACTCAAGATGGGTGATGTATACCTATTTTGGGGGCGTCACAGTCAAGCGAGCACATACACAAGTATAGTTCTCCTGACGATAGAATATGTTATTCTAAGTGATGTAACATGAAAATGCATGATATTATACATGACATATAAAATTATCCTTGCTCATAATAGAAATCTTTAGCATGACTTAGTATGTGTTTGAAAAGAAACTTAAAGATTTTGAAAACAAACCTTGACGAACTTTAAGTCATTTGAGTTCTGACTTTGTAGTGAGCATATGGTGGAGTTATGCAAGCATAAAATGTGATCTTAAGTTACCTCGTATAAGATACTTGTATAGCTTGGATAATATGTGTTTTCAAAGAGAAATTCAAGTTTTGAAAACTAATAATCATGAGCATGGTGTCGCCTACATTTCAACCTTGTAAGTATGTGTAGAAATATGCACAAATGAATATGACATATGATTTGAAGTTGCCTTGCATGATTAGGTTGGCATGACATGGATTTGAAGAAAAGAAAACTTAGACGTTTTGAAACCAATATTCATGAGCATTGTGTTGTCTAACCTCTGAACTTGTAGTATGGCATGCTAGTACTATTTATGTCTTTAAACATGGACTATAACTGCAAACACATAGTTTGACACAATGTAAGTCATTGGAACATGATTTTAAAAGAGTTTAAAGTGATGGACAAAACTAGTTATGTATAAATGATATGAATACTTGCGAACGTGCATTATATAACCGTCTCGTATGAATAGATGGATAATATAGTTAACCTCATGATTTCATAAACTTTGTTGGCCTTAACTTCATAGAAATTTCCAACTAGAGACATATTGTGTAAAAGTGGACTTGATATGACTTTAAGAAAGTCCAAGATCTCTTAAGATGTATGCTTGCTATGTGTTAATATTCTGGTATACTAAAAAGAAGTGGGATGAAACCCATAAGATAAAAGCTCAACTTTGGTATGGCTGGGGGATTACAGCGACCACGCCAAATCCCAAGCCTAACTTCTCAATAAGAATACCGCAGTAGACAATTTGTCTGCGACATTTTATTTGCTTTCTGATTTTGGCAACTTACTTATAGTACTATCCTAAGCTATAGTACTTGACATGGATGATATGTTAAGCCTAAGAGCATGTAATGGTTATATAAAACCAAAATTTGTTAAAATTTATTAAAGTTTCAAAATGAAAGAACTATGTGAAACATTCATCTATGACTTTGAAATGTGTAATGAACACATAGCGAATAGAGTATGTGATAGCTATATATGAATGTTGATGTCAAGTGCGAGTGGTTAAGGTATACCTATACATACCTAGCTATTCTAAGAGTATGATGAGAAAGTGAAATGTAGGTTTTTTGAACCTAGTTAGAAAACAATGTAACATTGTTATTACATTGAGAATGCATAAAATATGTTACTGATGGAGATGAATCCATGATTATATAACTGTGTAGGAATACACGAAGTGCAGTTAAGCGTTAAGCAGTTAAGCGTTAAGCAGTTAAGTCGTAGTTCATAAACTACGAATCAGGCAAGTCTTTCAGTTCCTATTTGATATATGAATTTGATAACTGTTAGTTGAGCTATATTATGTTATGCAAATGTTGATGTATATATATGAGATGCATATGAGATATGTATGAAATGTGAAAGTTGATCTTTGATGATATGCTTGTGATATAAACCTCTATGCCTGTTATGTGAGAAGTAACATGCGTAGTAAATATTAATCGATTATGAATGCATGAACTGAATATGTTATTATATGTTATGTGCTGCATGAAAACTATTAGAATTGCTGGGCTATCAAGCTCACCCTTGCAAATAACCACTTTTGCAGGTTAAGGACTCACGCTAAAGATTTTGTGCCACTTGATTGATAAAATTCAATAGTATCGAAGGAGATTGATTCGTTTATTTACATATATACTCTTGAACTATGTATAGGTTCTAGGAGATGTACATGACAATAGTTTACAATGTGTAATACATGTTAAGTTGTACTATGTGATGCATAGAGAAATTTGAATCGATATGTAAAAATTTATACAGTAATTCGAATAGAATGATCATAATATAATTTGATTCAAGGATATGTAATTGATTTAAGTTAAGATATCAATAAAAGATTTATTTTCAAAAGAGATTGAAAAAGTTTAAATTATTCCGCATATTTATATAATATCGAATGTGATGTAAAACAGGAATAGTAAATGACCAAGTTGTGAAACTTATAAAAGTTTGGGGTCATTGTGCAGATCCTGGTAATGGAAAGAATTTATATTCTAAATTGTAATAAGCAAAGTTATATTCATTAAGTTATAAATAATAAATATAAATAGTTTGACGATAGTAGTATCGTGGCAGACCGAATTCGAGGTTCGAAGGGACCTAGATTTGGGGGCGTCGCATTACTAGTGGGAATCTGTAATGCGTACTCAACCTGCCGCACTCAAGATGTCTTGGGAGAAGTTCCAAGAACTGTTCAACGACAAGTACTTTTCTGAAAGTATTCGTCACATGAAGGAGGTGGAATTCATCAAGCTGGAGCAAAATAATATGACCGTGTCACAGTACGAAGCTAAGTTTTCTGAGTTGTCCCGATTTGTGTCCCACTTGGTTGATAATGAGGAGAGAATGACGTGGATGTTTCTAAGAGGTTTGTAACCCGAGATACGCCAATACCTTATTTCTCACAAACTGTGTTTGTATTCAGATGTTGTAAATAGGACTCAGTTATTAGAGCGCGATAATGAGTAAACCCAACCAAGAGAGAGCAGCCGACAAATCGATAATACCAATGATCGCAATCATCAAAGTGGTGACAACAAACGTGGAGGAAATCAACATGCCAAAAATGATAACCACTTCGGTGAGATTCAATAATGATGGAAAGACGTCAGCATCAGCAACCATTGTTAAGAAAGGAGAACGACCACTGATCGTATGCTTCAAATACGGAGGGGAGGGACACATCAGTCCAAATTGCACGCAGTAGTCCAAAACATGTTACAATTATGGAAGAGAAGGACACCTAGCTCGATTTTGTCATATAGTGAAGCCAAATCTAGATGGGATGGAGGCACGAAAGGTTGTCCCAGAGAAGTCAAAGCCGGTAGTCCAGGGGAGAGCATTTGTTGTGACCTCCCAAAAAGCGAGGAACACGAACGATATCATTACAAGTAAGCTAATCATAAACTCTAGCGAAGTCTATACCTTATTTGATACTAGTTCTACCCATTCTTTTATTTCTCATACTTGCGCTCAACGTTTAAATTTAACTCCGGAGATATTAGACTTTGACTTATCTGTTGAAACTCTGTTGGGAGAAACCTTCATTACATCCACTGTTTATAAGTCTTGTTTGATTCAAGCCTAAAACTCGCATCGCCCTCGTCGATCTTATCTCTTTAAAAATACTTGCATTCGATGTGATTTTAGGGATTGATTGGTTAACCACTCATCATGCTAAAATTGATTATTTTCGTAAGGTTGTTAGCTTTCATATTCCTAACCAACCTATTATACGAATTCAAGCAACCAAACCACTAAAGTCAATCACTATCATATCTAGCCATAAAGCTATTTGTTTATTGAAAAATGGATGCCAAGCTTTTTGTAAAACCCCAACTTTTTGAATAAAGATGAATTTTCTATAAATATTATTTTTGAATATTATGGAGTGAAATTGATATAATAGTTTTGGGTAATATTTATAAATTTTGCAAAGTACGCAAGTTGTTATATAATATTCGATTGAATCCAGGAATATTCGTTTTAATAGGAATATTAGTAATAACTTTACAATCATTGGTGGACCCCACAATGAAATTATTGTCGGATTGAGAAAACGACAAAAATACTTTATGAAAATAATCTATGAAGTTTTACTGTTAATCTGTTGAAACACCCAAATGTTAAAAGTAATGCAGAATAATAGTGGTTGTGGTTGCATAGTAGCACACTGTGGTATTGATTATTGATGCTTACGTGATAAGTCACTCGCTTTTTGTTGGTATTATTAATGTAATAATACGTAAAATCTTTTATATAAAATAGAATACTTTTATAAAGTTATTCTATAAATAGAATATATTATATTCTATTATGCATAGTGTTACATAGTGTATAGCATAGTATTTTGCATAGTAAAATCTTTTCATATAAAATGTAATACTTTTATAAAGTTATACTGCTTTATTAGACAATAATTAGAATATATTATATTTTATTATGCATAGTGTTTGCATAGTGCACCATATAGTGTTTGCATAGTAAAATCTTTTATAAAGTTATTCGTTTTATTAGATTATAAATAGAATATATTATATTTTATTTAAAAGATTTTGCTTTAAATATGGACCGTCGATTAAAGTAAATCAATCTCGACCATTCATGAGTTAGTTACTATGCATTCCATTTTTCTATAAATAAAGCTCATTCATTCATTATTTTCTTCACGAATTCAATTGAAACTCTAGAGAGATAAACTATAGAGAGAAAGAAGAAAGTATTCTCGCTACTTCACTACTTATATATATCCAAAGATTTTCTTCTTAAGGTAGGAATATTATTTGTTGTACTGTAAGGGGTGTTATTCTTTCTTATTCATGAAGAGAATCTGTTGTTATTCCATTTTTATTATTCTGTTGGAATAACTTTGATCATGTAGTCTACCCTATACTTGGTGACATTCTTCTATTATTCTCGTTGGAACATCATGTATGCATCTGCTTTTTTACAATCGAACTCAGTTCTTGCATCTTTATTATTATTTCATTGGAACATCACATCATGTGTTTTACACCGGACCTAGTTCCGTCTTTATTATTATTCCGTTGGAACATCCTGTCTGTGTGTTTTACACCGGACCTGGTTCCGTCTTTATTATTTTGTTGGAACATCCTGTCGGTGCAAATTTTGCCTAACCTGGTTCCGTTATTATTATTCTGTTGGAATAACATGTCTATGCGAAGTACCGCATGCATGGTGATTTCTTTTGTTATTCCATTCTTTATTATACTCAGTTGGTTAAAGTTTTGACTTCTATACTCCATGAAATTAGTAGAATATCCTTTATATTTGCGCTTCATCCAGTATCTTTTCATGGAAATATTCTTCTGATCATTCTTGAATTTTACTCTACAAAATAGTATCATGTTGACAATTTGGACATTAATAATTCTTGGATAAAATAATTCATGAACTTGTTTTATTGAATTCTTATATCATTGTCATCATCCTCATGTTTATATTTTGTTGAAAGTCATATGTATATTTTGTAGTGCATAGATGGACTTGGTATGATTATGACCGTGGATTATTCGTGTAATCATGACCGTAATGTTACAAATGATGTGGTAAAAGTTCTCATTGGCCCGTAATGCATTGATGGACAGTTGTTGGCATGATCATGACTATTAATGAATACACAAATATTCTTGGCCCGTAGTGCATGGATAATTGTGGTCGTGATACTAAAGAATATCTTTGGCCATAGTGTAGGGGTGATTCGATGATGTGGAATATTTATTAAGCTAAGTCTCAGCGATAACAGTGATGAAAAACCTTTTTAATCATAAAAGATAGTAGATGTTATTTTCTACTTGACTCTTTTAATGGATTTCTTGTTCCGCTGCAGTTAAACTTGATGTCAATTGTATTTTATCAGTTTAACATTGTTGGAGACTAATGATAATTTATTCTGCATTATCTTAGTCATAATATTTCTTACTGGGCTAGTTGAGCTCACCCTTCCTTTCATTGTTCTCTTCAGGAAATGAGAATATAGCTGGGACGAGTCGGGGAACGGAGTGATGGTCCAGAGGATAGCATTAGTAGTCCTCACTATTTTGTGAAATAGTGTGATAATAATTGTAATGAGAACTCCTTTTGAGTTTGTATAATCTTTAGTAGATAATATTTGTATTCAAACTCACAGTTTATGTTTTGTCGTATTGTACACGACAGTTGTATTAGTAAGTTGTATTTGAATTATGTACCATGTATCTGGCGACCCAAGATGGGTGATGTATACCTAATTTTGGGAGCATCACACTTTCTTAGCCCATGACACAGATTTAAACAAAAATACATCAGATTTAAATGATATTTCTATTGTTAATAAATTTCTTGACATATTCCCCGGTGAACTTCCTGGCCTACCCCCAGAGCGTGAAATCGAGTTTCGTATCGACCTTAAACCCGGTACAAAACCTATTTTCAAAGCCCCATATCGAATGACTCCTATTGAACTTCAGGAGTTAAAGACCCAACTGTAGGAATTGTTAGACATCAGTTTCATTCATCCTAGTACGTCTCCTTGGGGTGCTCTTTGTTTGGTAAAATCTAATTACGCATAACACGCAAGTATACGTGGTCAACAAGTAATAAAGTGTAAGTAGAGTATCGTTCCCACGAGGAATTGTTTAATAAAAATCACCAAGTACTAACCCGTAATCAACTCAATCTTATTTAAACGAATGAATTTCAAATTATATAATTAAACTACTATTAAATTCCACTAGTTAAATTAAGATTACGGAGATTTAAAACCACAACTTCACTTATTGCTTCATTTAAGTTAACACACTTCTCATCAATTATTCTCTATCCTGAATTGTTAATCAAGAACACTAAAGCAGATAAAACCACCTCTCGATGCATAATACACATACTCACTTAAATCCACAGGTGATAGAATTAAGCAAGACACCCTAATTAACTAATCCACTATATCTCTATGTGAATTACAATTAAAAGGGATTTAAAGCACAAGTTTTCTATAAAATTACATATGGCATAAAGGCATATCTCTATCCTAAACACGAATCATGAATTCTATCTATGCAGAAATCACAAACACATGTTATCATGATCATATCTAAATCTATACTCGTCTTCCGATTTCATATAGATTATCATGGTAATTGATGGCCAATCAATTAAATAATTAAGTCTAAATCACAATAGACAATCCACACTTGAATATACATTAAAAGATAAGAATAAGATTACAGTGAAGAATAAATATGTTGTCAGTAAATCTCCATCTTCTTCAAACTCCTGCTCTTGATCTTCAATGGTCTCCAAGTTGCTTCAATCTCCAAATCTCATAAGAACTAGGGGTTTGCTCCTAATCTAATCTAATGGAATCCTTCAAAACTAGCCTCCCAGTCCAAGTTAAAATCAAGTATTTATAGTTTTAATGGACACCCTAGCAAGTTAGGCAACTAAGAATCCTATTCTAGCTCAAATTGGACAACATAACACCCAAATTGACTCTCCTCCCACCGACCGGCGCACCCAGCGCTGCTTCTAGGCCAATTTAGGGGTGCCCCGCGCTACTGTAGTAGAGAATCTACTGGCCTGGCACGCCCCGCACCGTTTCTGGCGCGCCCCGCACTGCTATGTTTTTGGCTGCGATGTCCTTTGGTAAAACATGCATAACATTTGATCCGCTAGGAGTTACAAGGCCTACTACCTATCAAATCGAAGATATCGACGAGATCTACAACTTTCATTCTTTGAGAATTGATCGATTCTAGCCGGATCAAGATTGAAATTGGTCTTGAAGTAGATGTTATGTAAATTACAAGCAGGACAACTTTGAGCTTTGATCATTGTTGATAAAAAAGACCATAACTCTCGCATCTGAAATCCGATTGGGACGATTCAAGATGTTCCAAAAAGCTAAGAAGCAGATCTACAATAAATTTCAAGTTCCAAGCCAAGAACATGCATCCAACTTAGTGTTAAAAGCCCTAAAATCTTCCCTTCTTGCATTTGTTTGCATATTTTAGTCTAAAAGATGTTTGAATTACTTTTTCTTGCTTCTTCATGCCAATTGTGACGCCCCCAAAACAGGTATACATAACCCATATTGAGTCGCCAGATATCACACTACATAAATCAAATACAAAATTCTTTTATGCAACTGTCGTGTAACATACGACAAAACATAAACTGAGAGTTTTAATACGAATATTGTCTTCTAGACAAAATTCAACTCAAATGGACTCCGCAATACATTTATTATCACACTATTTCATAGAATAGTGAGGACTACTAATGCTATCATCTGGACCGTCACTCCATTCTCCGACTAGTCCCAACTACGTTCTCATTTCTTGAAGAGCACAATGAAAGCAAAAGGGTAAGCTCAACTAGCCCAGTAAGAAATATTATGACTAAGATAATGCAGAATAAATTATCATTAGCCTTCAACAGTATAACAACTGATAGAATATAATAGACAACAAGTTTTAGATCAACAACTACAGCGAAATAAGCAATCCATTAGAAAAGTCAAGTAGAACATAATGTCTACTATCTCCTCTAGATTAAAAGTCCATCGTTAATATTTCATTCCTGCAATACTTATCAACAGTTCTTTATTATTCCCAAGACAAAAAGAATTCTCATCACCTGTCTTCACCTGAACCACCAACGATTAAAGTTAAATCCACAATTCATACTTATAATCATGTAAATCAACAGTTTCTCTTTGCTGCAAAGGCTTAATAGAACGTTTACTCAATATCCTTACCCCAAAGGCTAAATGTGACGCCCACAAAATAGGTATACATCACCTATTCTGAGTCGCCAAATACATGGTACAGAATACAAATACAATCTTTAATATACAACAAGAGAGCTGTGAGTTTTAATACAAATACTATCTTCTAGACAATATCCACTCTCAGAATAAGTCCTCATTACATTTTTTGTCACACTATTTAACAGAATAGTGAGGACTACTAATACTATCATCAGGTCCATCACTCCATTCCCCGACTGTTCAAATATATTCTCATTTCAAGAGAAATAAAGAAAGAAAGGGTGAGCTCAACTAGCCCAAAGAAGAAATATTATGACTAAGATAATGCGTAATAAATTATCATTAGCCTTAAACAAAGATTAAACCGATACAATATAATAAACATCAAGTTTAATCAAGCGGAACAAGCAATCCATTAAAAGAGTCAAGTAGAGAATAAAATCTACTATCTTTTATGATTTAAAAGGTTTTTCATCACTTTTATCGCTGGGACTCGGCTTAATAAATAATCCACATCATCGAATCACCCCTGCACTACGGCCAATGATATTCTTTAGTATCACAACCACAATTATCCATGCACTACGGGTCAAGAATATTTGTGTATTCATTAATGGTCATGATCATGCCAACAACTGTCCATCAATGCACTACGGGCTAATGAGGACTTTTACCACATCATTTGTAACATTACGGTCATGATTACACCGAATAATCCCTTGTCATAATCATACCAAGTCCATCTATGCACTACAGGCCAAAGATGACTTTCAAAAAAATATAAACATGGGGATGATGACAATGATATAAGAATTCAATAAAACAAGTTTAAGAATTAATTTATTTAAGAACTAATAACGTCCAAATTGTCAACATGATACTTCTTTGTAGAGTAAAATTCAAGAATGCTCAGAAGAATATTTCCATGAAAAGATACTGGATATTCCACTAATTTCATGGAGTATAGAAGTCAAAACTTTAACCAACTGAGTATAATAAAGAATGGAATAACAAAAGAAATTACCATGCATACCAGATTGCAGATGATGCAAGTTATTCCAATAGAATAATAATAATGAGAACTGTCAAAGCGAAATTGCATCGATGTGATGTTCCAATGTAATAATAAAGAATGAAATAACAATAGAAATCACCATGCATGCGGTACTTAGATAGACAAAAGTTATTCCAATAGAATAATAAATAACGGAACTAGGTCACAGTAATACGCATGCGGCATGTTGTTCCAATGTAATAATAAAGATGTAACCAGTCCCAAGATAAAAACGCATGCATGGATATTCTAAATGTAATAATAAAGAATAGAATAATGTAAGAATTTCACCAAGTATAGGTAGCACACATACAAAGTTATTCCAACATAATAATAAAGAATGGAATAATGTAAGAATTTCACCAAGTATAGGGTAGCTCACATATACAAAAGTTATTCCAACAGTAATAATAAAGAATGGAATAATGTTTCTCTTCATGAATTTAAAAGAAATAATACCCCTACCTTAAGGAGAAGAGTACTCGATATATGAGTAGTGAAGTAGCGTAATACTTTTCTTCTTTCTCTCTATAGTTTATCTCTCTAGAGTTTCAAAGAATTGCATTTAAAAAATAATGAAGGAATGAGCTTCTATTTATAGAAAAAATGGACCGTATAGTAACTAACTCATGAATGGTCCGATTGATTTAACTTAATCTGACTATTCATATTTAAAGCAAAATCTTTTAAATAAAATATAATATATTCTATTTATAATCTAATAAAATGAATAACTTTATAAAAGATTTTACTATGCAAACACTATGCATGCATTATGCAAACACTATGCATAATAAAATATAATATATTCTAATTATTGTCTAATAAAATGTATAACTTTATAAAAGTATTCTATTTTATATAAAAAGATTTTACTATTAGCCTAATAAAACTAATAACTTAATAAAAGTATTCTGCTTTATATAAAAAAGCTTTTCTGCTTTTATTACATTAATAATACCAATAAAACAAAAAACCGAGTGACTTATCACATAAACATCAATAATCAATACCGTAGTGTTACTATGCAACCACGCCAGATTATCGCACTTTTACTACCGTAGTAGTTCAACAAAGATTAATGGTAAAACTTCCGCCGTTATTTTTAATAAAATATTTTTGTCGCTTTTCAATCCCGACAAAAATTCCGTCAGGATCCACTAATGATTGTGCTGCATATTAATATTCCCTCGTTAAAATGAATATTCCCCCACCAATCGAATATTATATAACAACTTGCGCTACTTTTGCAAAATTTATAAATATTACCCACAACTATAACATTATATCAAATTTACTCCATAATATTCAAAAATGATATTTATAGAAAATTCATCTTTATTTATAAAAGTCAGGGTCTTACAACCTCCCTTCTTATGAAATTTTGCCCTCGAAATTAGGGTACGTGCTGGTATGTCAAGAGGTAAGGATACCTTGATTTTATTTCGATTCTAACTCCCAAGTCATTTCCTCAACATCGTGATTTCTCCACAAAACTTTGACTTGAGGTATAACCTCGAGCGTAGAATATGTTCCTTCTTATCTAAGATTTGAACAGAACCTCTTCATACGCCAAATCTTTCGCTATTTCGTCCCGCTTCTAACTCGATAATGTGGTTCGGGCTTTCACATATTTACGTAATATGGATATGTGAAAACGTTATGAACACGAGACATACTTCGACGGTGAAAGCGAGTCTATAGCCACAGCCTACTCGATCGAGGATTAAAATGGGCCGATGAATCGAGGATTGAGCTTTTCTCTCTTTCCAAATCTCGTAACTCCTTTCCACGGAGCAACTCGTAATAACACATGATCTCCTATATCAAATTCCACGTCCTTTCGATTAAGATCAGCATAACTCTTTTGTCGATCTTGTGAGGTTTTTATACGTTGTCGGATCGTTTGAATCTTTTCCGTACTCATACGTACCAACTCTGGTCCCAACAACGTTGCTTCACCCACCTCATCCCAGCATACAACGCCTTAAATGGAGCCATACCAATGCTTGCTTGATAACTGTTGTTGTAGGAAAACTCCACCAACGGTAAGAACTTGTCCCAACTTCCCTTGAAGTCAAGGACACAGAGTCTTAATAAATCTTCCAGAGTTTGAATAGTCCTCTTTGATTGTCCGTCCGTCTGAGGATGATATGCCGAACTAAATCGTAAATCCGTGCCCATAGCTTTTTGCAAACTAACCCAAAATCGTGAAGTGAATCTTGGGTCTCGATCAGAAACTATGGATACTGGCATACCATGCGCCTTTACAATCTCGCTTATGTACATACGAGCAAGATGTTCAAGTGTATAAGTTTCTCGATTGGTAAGAAGTGAGCGTATTCTTGGTCAATCTATCAACAATGACCCAAATTGCATCTATGCCTTGAGAAACTTTGGGAAGACCGGTAACGAAATCCATGGTAATGTGCTCCCACTTCCATTCTGGAATTTTAAGTGGTTGTAATGGACCTTTTGGTACTTGATGATCTTCCTTGACACGTTAGACACCTTGAGATAAATAGCGCTATCTCTCTCTTCATATTGCCCCACCAAAATGTATGTCAAAGATCATGATACATTTTGGTACTCCCAGGATGGATTGCAAATGGTGTGTTGTGCGCCTCCATCATGATTTTATACTTTAAATTAGGGTCGTTAGGAACACAAAGTCCGAGTTGACTCAAGTATTCCTTCTTCATCGATTCTTGCTTCCAAGATATAGCACCTTCGCACACTTTCTTCCTCATACGATCATCACCTGTGTCCGTAGCTTGAGCAGCGCTTTTAACTTTATCAATTAAAGTTGGTTCTACTCAGATATTCGCCATCATCACATGGGTCCCTGAGAGTCTTTAACTCTATCTCCATCCTTTGTAAGTCACAAAATGGGCCTTTGCGTTGACAATATCGCATTCGCACTTGCATATGATCTTCTACTCAATGCGCCACTACCACGCTCGCTTTTCCGTGATGGTATTGATGGTATGATCATAATCTTTCAATAGTTCAAGCCAACGCCGTTGTCGCATGTTGAGTTCCTTTTGAGTGAAGAAATATTTGAGGCTTTTATGATCCGTAAAGATCTCCACTTTCTCCCCATACAAGTAATGCCTCCAAATCTTTAGTGCGAAGACAACATCTTCCAACTCTAGATCATGAGTAGGATAATTCCTCTCATATTCTTTGAGTTATCGTGAGGCATAGGCTATGACTTTCCCATGTTGCATGAGAACACACCCTAACCCTTTGCTCCAAGCATCATCAGAGATGACAAATCCTCCGAACCGTATGGTATTGCCGTAACAAAATAAATGAGTCTCCTCTTGAGTTATTGAAAACTCTTCTCACATTCCTCGCCCCAACCGAACTTTGTATCTTTTCGAGTCACCGAGTTAGTGGAGTAGCGATTCGAGAAAACCCTTCTACTTAATCTCCGATAATAACCACCATAAGCCGAGAAAACTACGACTTTCGACCATCGATGATTTAGGTTGCTCCCAGCTTTGAATAGCTTCAATCTTTGCTGGGTCAATAGATATTCCATGACTTGATACCACGTGCCCAAGGAATGCTACTTCCTTAAGCCAAAACTTGCATTTCTTCAACTTGGCATAAAGCTTGTATTCACGAAGCTTTCTGAGTATCAGCCTCAAGTGTTGCTTCATGATCTTCATGGCTTTTGGAATAAATAAGGATGTCATCAATAAAAACGACCACAAAGTGATCCAAATATTCCTTGAATACTCGGTTCATCATATCCATGAAGGCGTGAGGAGCATTAGTCAATCCAAAGGACATGACTAGGAATTCATAATGCCCGCATCGAGTTCCGAAAAGCCGCCTTTGAATGTCATCTGCTCTAATCTTCAATCGGTGATATCCTAATGAAGATTAATCTTTGAAAAGAATTTGGCTCCTTAAAACCGGGTCAAACAGTCATCAATACGCGGCAATGGGTACCTATTTTTGATGGTGACATGATTCAACTCCCGATAATAAATACAAAGTCGCATACTCCCATCTTTCTTCTTCACGAATAGAACAGGACCACCCCAAGGAGAAGTACTAGGACGAATAAAGCCAATGTCTAACAATTCCTACAGTTGAGTCTTTATTTCCTGAAGTTCAATAGGAGCCATTCGATATGGGGATTTAGAAATGGGTTTTGTACCGGGTTCAAGGTCGATACAAAATTCAATTTCATGCTCTGGGGGTAGGCCAGGAAGTTCTTCAGGGAATACGTCAGGAAATTTATTAACAATAGAAATATTATTCAAAACTGACGTATTTTTGTTTAGATCTGTGACGTGGGCTAAGAAAGCTTGACATCCATTTTTCAATAAACGAATAGCTTTATGGCTTGAGATGACCGTGATTGATTTTAATGGTTTGGTCCCTTGAATTCGCATAATAGGTTGATTAGGAATATGAAAGCTAACAACTTTACGAAAATAATCAATTTTAGCATGATGAGTAGTTAACCAATCAATCCCTAGAATCACATCAAATGCAAGTATTTTCAATGAAATAAGATCAACAGGTAATGTGAGAGTACCGATTTAAACCAAACAAGACTTATAAACAGTGGATGTAATGAAGGTTTCTACCTACGGAGTTTCTACAGATAAGTTAAAGTCTAATTTCTCCGGAGTCAAATTTAATCGTTGAGCGCAAGTAGGAGAAATAAAAGAATGGGTAGAACCGGTATCAAATAAGGTATAGACTTCGCTAGATTTTATGATAAGCTTACCTGTGATGACCTCGTTCGGGTTCCTTGCTTTTTGGAAGGTAACTACAAACGCTCTCCCTTGCACTACCGGCTTTGACTTTTCTGGGACGTCCTTTGGTGCCTCCATCCTAGCTGAACTTGTCTTTGGTGAATGACAAAATCAGGCTAGGTAACCTTCTCTTCCACAATTATAACATGCTTTGGATGGCATCGCAGCTTTGACCGATGTGTCCTCCCTCCGCATTTGAAGCATATGATAGGTGGTCGTTCTCCTTCCTTAACAACGGGTTCTGGTGCTGACGTCTTTCCATCATTGTTGAATCTCCTCTTCTTGAAATGTCCATTCTTATTATTTTAGCCCTGATTACCACCGAAGTGGTTACCATTTATGGCCTGTTGATTCCCTCCACGCTTGTTGTCACCGCTTCGATGACTGCTCTCACTGGTATTATCATTTTGCCAGCTGCTTTCTCTTGGTTGTGTTGACTCGTTATCGCACTCCGCTAACTGAGCCCTATTTACAACATCTGAATACAAACACAGTTTATGAGAAATAAGATATTGACGTATCTCCGGCTTCAAACCTCTTAAAAATATCCGCTTCATTCTCTCTTCATTATCAACTAAGTGGGACACAAACCAGGATAACTCGACAAACTTGGCTTCGTACTGCGACACGGTCATGTTATTCTGCTCCAGCTTGATGAACTCTACCTCTTTCATGTGACGAATACTTTCGGGAAAGTATTTGTCGTTGAATAGTTCTTGGAACTTCTCCCAAGACATCTTTAGTGCGGCGGAGTTGAGTACGCTTTACCGATTCCCACCAAGAATCGCCTCTCCTCGTAACATAAAGGTGGCAAATGGCACCTTTTTCCTCCTCGAGCATCCCAAGACATCAAATATCTTGGTGATCTCGCTTTATCCATGCTTCCGCCTTAAGTGGTTTTGCTTCCAATAAACTCGTGGTCCCCGCCTCCTTGAATCATTTAGCGGTGACCGTCCGAGAGTTTCCAGTGTTTCCACCTGCATTTTGGACAGGAGCTGCTCTTGCCTGATGTTGCATGAATTATATAAAACCTCTGAACATTCCATCGTTCGTCATCTTGTCAGTGTTGTTGTTTTCCTGAGGATTGTCGCCTTCCTGATGCACATTATCCTGATTATTGATCTGTGGAAACTCAACGGTCTCCTGTGCTCCATTGCTATTCTCAATATTCTCGGATGTCATTTTCAGATACTACCACAAAATAAAGGTTAATTAACATATAACATATTATCCATATACTTTGACCGACCAATTAAATACCAAATAATCTTAGGTAGGTCATACTAGGGAAAGAATTCCCCGTCTCTCCCCTCCTAGTTCTAGTCTCACATCTTAGCCAGGGATCATATCCCTAAGCTCGGATACCAACTGTGACGCCCCCAAAATAGGTATACATCACCTATTCTTAGTTGCCAAATACATGGTACAGAATACAAATACAATCTTTAATATACAACAAGAGAGCTGTGAGTTTTAATACAAATACTGTCTTCTAGACAATATCCACTCTCAGAATAAGTCCTCATTACATTTATTGTCACACTATTTAACAGAATAGTGAGGGCTACTAATGTTATCCTCTGGACCATCACTCCGTTCCCCGACTCGTCCCAGCTATATTCTCATTTCCTGAAGAGAATAGTGAAAGGAAGGGTGAGCTCAACTAGCCCAGTAAGAAATATTATGACTAAGATAATGCAGAATAAATTATCATTAGTCTCCAACAATGTTAAACTGATAAAATACAATAGACATCAAGTTTAACTGCAGCAGAACAAGCAATCCATTAAAATAGTCAAGTAGAAAATAACATCTACTATCTTTTATGATTAAAAAGGTTTTTCATCACTGTTATCGCTGAGACTTAGCTTAATAAATATTCCACATCATCGAATCACCCCTGCACTACGGCCAAGGATATTCTTTAGTATCACGACCACAATTATCCATGCACTACGGGCCAAGAATATTTGTGTATTCATTAATGGTCATAACCATGCCAACAAATGTCCATCAATGCACTACGGGCCAATGAGAACTTTTACCACATCATTTGTAACATTACGGTCATGATTACACCGAATAATCCCTAGTCATAATCATACCAAGTCCATCTATGCACTACAGGCCACATATGACTTTCAACAAAATATAAACATGAGGATGATGACAATGATATAAGAATTCAATAAAACAAGTTCATGAATTATTTTATCCAAGAATTATTAATGTCCAAATTGTCAACATGATACTATTTTGTAGAGTAAAATTCAAGAATGATCAGAAGAATATTTCCATGAAAAGATACTGGATGAAGCGCAAATATAAAGGATATTCTACTAATTTCATGGAGTATAGAAGTCAAAACTTTAACCAACTGAGTATAATAAAGAATGGAATAACAAAAGAAATCACCATGCATGCGGTACTTCATGTACAAAAAGTTATTCCAATGTAATAATAATAACGGAACCAAAGTTAGGCAAAATTTGCAATCGGCAAGTGATGTTCCAACAAAATAATAAAAAAGATTTTAACCAGTCCTGTAAAACACATGAATGTGATATTCCAACGGAATAATAATAAAGAAAGCGGAACCAGTCCTGTGTAAAACACACGCATGTGATGTTCCAACGAAATAATAATAAAGATGTAACCAGTGTTCGGTGTAAAATGCATGCATACATGATGTTCCAAATGTAATAATAGAATAATGTCACCAAGTATAGGGTAGACTACGATATACAAAAGTTATTCCAATGTAATAATAAAAAATGGAATAACAATGCTTCTCTTCATGAATAAGAAAAGAATAACACCCCTTACGAGTACAACAAATAATATTCCCTACCTTAAGAAGAAGAGTAATCGGATATATAAGTAGTGAAGTAGCGAATACTTTCTTCTTTCTCTCTATAGTTTATATCTCTAGAGTTTCAAAGGAATTCGTAAGAAATAATGAAGGAATGAGCTTCTATTTATAGAAAAATGGATCAGATAGTTACTAACTCATGAACGGTTCGATTGATTTACTTTAAATCGACGGTCCATATTTAAAGCAAAATCTTTTAAATAAAATATAATATATTCTATTTATAATCTAATAAAACGAATAACTTTATAAAAGATTTTACTATGAAAACACTATCTAGAGCACTATGCAAACACTATATGCATAATAAAATATAATATATTCTAATTATTCTCTACTAAAATAGATAACTTTATAAAAGTATTCTATTTTATATAAAAAGATTTTACTATTAGCCTAATAAAACGAATAACTTTATAAAAGTATTCTGATTTATATAAAAAGCTTTTTTGTTTTATTACATTAATAATACCAATAAAACAAAACTGATTGACTTATCACATAAGCATCAATAATCAATACCGTGTACTACTATGCAACCACGCGTATTACTATACTTTTTACTACCGAGTAGTTCAACAGTATTAATGATAAAACTTCCACCGTTATTTTTAATAAAATATTTTTGTCGTTTTCTCAATCCGACAATAATTCCATTGTGGGGTCCACCAATGATTGTGTCATTGTACGAATATTCCCTGTTAAAACGAATATTCCCCGACCAATCGAATATTATATAACAACTTGCGTACTTTACAAAATTTATAAATATTACCCACAACTATAACATTATATCAAATTTACTCCATAATATTCAAAAATGATATTTATAGAAAATTTATCTTTATTTATAAAAGTTGGGGTCTTACACTAAATATATTCAAATGTAATAACAATGATCATACCAATCAGTTGTCTACCTTTGCACTAAGGGCCAGAGATATTGAACTATAAAATCAATGGTCATGATCATACTAATCAATTGTCTCGTCAAAACACACTACT
Source organism: Panax quinquefolius (assembly GCA_020205615.1). Lineage (NCBI taxonomy): Eukaryota > Viridiplantae > Streptophyta > Magnoliopsida > Apiales > Araliaceae > Panax > Panax quinquefolius. Next base: position 42,862,401 of record CM035162.1, on the reverse strand, counting down.
ACCAAAAGACATTCAACTGTTAACTAATGGTCATGATCCTGCCAATCACATCATCGAATTATCCATGCACTACAGGCCAATGATATTCATTATTATCACCCGTGGTTATGATCATGTCATACACCTGTCCATCTTTGCATGTAAGCCAAAGATATACAACTATAAAACCAATAATCAACGGTCCATCTTTGCACGTAAGCCAAAAATATACAACTGTAAAACTAATAATCAACAGTTCATCTATGCACGTAAACCAAAGATGATTTTCATCACAATATAAGTATGAGGATGATGACAATGATATAAGCATTAATCAAACGAAATCAAGGATAAATATTAAAGACTTTAAATTTATCCAGAGTTTAAAAATATCCAAATTGTCAACATGATACTGCTTTGTGGAGTAAAATTCAAGAATAATATTCATGTACCAAAAATAATTTGGACATAAAAGAAATATATTTTTCGGGTGAATAGTACCCCGTGAATGGTACCCTATAGATAGTACTTCGAGAATAGTACCTCGTAAATAGTACCCCCGACATGAAATATGTCCCAAATACCCGAGTGAATAATACTAGAGTAAATAGTAACCGGGTGAATAGTAACTTGTGAATAGTACTCCGGCACAAAAAGTGCCCCGAATACCCGAGTGAATAATAATAGAGTGAATAGTAAACTCGACACAAAAAGGTAGAAATTCCACAATAAAATTTGTACCAATATTCCGGCATAATGATATTGAAAGAAATAATATCATTTACGAAGAAATATTACCCCTTACGACTGTTGAATGAAAATAATATTCCTACGAATATTGAACGAAGATGATATTCCTTATGAATATTGAACAAATATAATATTCATACAAATACGAAAAATAACATCTCTTCGTAATATGAAATAAATAATACCCTTACTTAATATTAAATGAAAATAATATTCATACGATTACGAAAAATAATTTCTCTTCAGAATATGAAATAAAAAATACCCCTTACGAGTATTGAAAGAAAATAATTCTCTTCATGAATACGAAAGAAATAATACCCCTTACGAATATTAAACGAAAATAATATTCATATGAATACGAAAAATAATTTCTCTTCAGAATATGAAATAAATAATACCCCTTACTTACAACGGTTGAACGAAAATAATATTCCTTACGAATATTGAACGGAAATAATATTCCTTACGAATATTAAACGAATATAAAGAATATTGAACGATAATAATATTCATATGAATACGAAAAATAATATATCTTCAGAATATAAAAAAATAATAACTCTTACCTCAGAAGAAGGCTGAATATTAGAATAGTGAAGTAGCAGACTTCGCTTCTTCTTTCTCTCTATAGCTTCTCTCTCTATAGCTTCTCTTATAAATGCTCTTGTGAGACTTAGTGAATTGGAGAGAATGAAGGAAGAATGAGCTTCTATTTATAGAAAAATATAGTTTCGATAATTGCACATTTTGGGGCTCAAAATATTACAGTATAATACCTTCCTCTTTTTCTTCATTTTTAATTTAGTCCTGCAAGTATTATCAAACTTTCACCACCTCTCCTAATAGTAAATCATGTGAATTAATAGTATAATCATGTGACTCAATAGTATAATCATGTGAAAAAACTAATTACAGTATAGTACCTTCATCTATATCTTCATTTTTAATTTAGTCATGCAAGTATTATCAATCTTGCACCAACTCCCCTAATAGTACATGCATGTGAAACAATAGTATACACATGTGAACACATAGTTATAAGCATGTGAATTAATAGCAATTAATTGCTCACTTATCCGATTAATTACTCGACTGGTCAATATAACCTCCAGACATCAATTATTATTGAAATAAATGTTGATTTCCACTAACACTAATAATCCCAACACAATGGAACTATCAATTTCATCGTTAATCAACACGAACTTATTCATCATTAATATTATAACTCAAAATATTTAACAACCAAGTCGTTCCCAGGAAAGATGGGGCTTTCCGATAAGGATTTCTCCTTATTGGCGCGCAATTAGGTGACCAAACCTCTCCTTAACAGAACTTCTAGACATTTTCAATATTGCAAATAATAATATGAATAACTTTTTCGTCTCAATTATTGATTTAATAATATAAAATATTATGCAGATGATACTGTGCTAATTATTGAATCAATAATATGAAAGATATTATCAAAGAATTATCATGTAATAATTGAGTATAACTGAGTGACTTCTCACGTAAGCATCAATAATCAATACCGTGTGCTACAATGCAACCACACATATTATTGTACTTTTACCACCGGGTAGTTCAACGGTAAAACTTTCGCCGTTATTTTTATAAAAAGATAATTTTTTTCGTTTTCTAACTACGACAATACTTTCGTTGTGGGGTCCACCAATGATTGTGCCATCGTACGAAATTTCCCTGTTAAAACGAATATTCCCCGACCAATCGAATATTTTATATCAACTTGCTTTCTTTGCAAAACTTTCAAATATCACCCTTAATTTTAACCTTTTATCAATTTAACCATTTATTAAATAGAATAATAATTTTAAGAAAATTGAATACTTTCATTTCATAAAATTCGGGGTCTCACACCAATGTCGTGTCATAGCCTACAAAATAACATAAAATGTATGAAATGAAATGCATGCAAAGTAACTACGAAACATAGGTTTAAGCAACTAATTCAAGTAATAGATACCGGATAAGTAGGTATAAAACCAATTTATCACTCATGTTCTATTCGTAAAGAAGAAAGATGGAGGTATTCGACTTTGTATTGATTATCGGGAGTTGAATCATGTCACCATAAAAAATAAGTACCCGTTGCCTCGCATTGATGACCTGTTTGACTAGTTGCAAGGTGTCAAATTCTTTTCAAAGATCAATCTTCGTTTTGAATATCATCAGTTAAAGATTAAAACTGATGACATTCCAAAGACTGCTTTCAGAACTCGGTACGGGCATTATGAATTCCTAGTCATGTCTTTTGGATTGACTAATGCTCCTGTTACCTTCATAGATATGATAAACCGAGTATCCAAGGATTATTTGGATCACTTTGTGGTCGTCTTTATTGATGACATCCTCATTTACTCCAAAAGTCATGAAGATCATGAGTAACACTTGAGGATGATACTCCAAAAGCTTCGTGAGAACAAGTTATATGCCAAGTTAAAAAAATATGAGTTCTGGCTTAAGGAAGTAGCATTCCTTGGGCACGTGATATCAAATCACAAAATATATCTGCTTACTCCTAAATAATATCAGCCATTCAAAGTCGGGAGCAACCTAAGTCGATGATCAAGCATGCGTAGCTTTCTCGACTTAGCTGGTTATTATCGGAGATTCGTGGAAGGATTTTCTCGAATCTTTACTCCATTAACTCAGCTGACTCGAAAAGATACAAAATTCAGTTGGAGCGAGGAATGTGAGAAGAGTTTTCAAGAACTCAAGAGGAGACTCATTTTAGCACCTGTTCTGATAATACCATCTGGTTCGGAGGGATTGTCATCTACAACGATGCTTTAGGCAGAGGGTTAAAATGTGTTCTCATGGAACATGGGAAAGTCATAGCCTATGCCTCACGACAACTCAAAGAATATGAGAGGAATTATCACACTCATGATCTAGAGTTGGCAGCAGTCATTTTTGCACTAAAGATCTGGAGACATTACCTGTATGGGGAGAAAGTGGAGATCTACACGGATTATAAAAGCCTCAAATATTTCTTCACCCAAAAGGAACTCAACATGCGGCAACGACTTTGTCTTGAGCTTTTGAAAGATTATGATCATGCCATTCAATACCATCCTGAAAAAGCGAACGTAATAGCTAACGCAAGGAGTAAAAGATCATATGCGGGTATGAGTGCGATATTGTCAATGCAAAGGCCCATTTTATATGACTTACAAAGGATAGAGATAGAGTTAAAGACTCCATGAACCCATGTGATGATGGCAAATATACGAGTAGAACTGACTTTAATTGATAAAGTTAAAGTTGCTCAAGCTACAGACCTGGAGCTGATGCATATGAAGAAGAAAATGCAAGAAGGTGTTATTTCGGAAATAAGAATTGATGAAGAAGGAATACTTCGAGTCAACTCCAGACTTTGTGTTCCTAATGACCCTGATTTAAAGTATAAAATCATGATGGAGGCGCACAACACACTATTTGCAATCCATCCTGGAAGTACCAAAATATATCGTGATCTTCGATATACATTTTGGTGGAGCAATATAAAGAGAGAGATAGTGGAGTTTATTTCAAGGTGTCTAACTTGTTAACGAGTCCTGGCAGAGCATCAAGTGCCAAAAGATCCATTGTAACCACTTAAAATTCCAGAATAGAAATGGGAGCACATTACCATGGATTTCATTATTTGTCTTCCCAAGGTTTCTCAAGGCATAGATGCAATTTGGGTCATTGTTGATAGATTGACCAAGTCTGCTCATTTCTTACCTATACGAGAAACCTATTCACTTGAACATCTTGCTCGTATGTACATAAATGAGATTGTAAGACTGCATGGTATGCCAGTATACATAGTTTCTGATCGAGACCCAAGATTCACATCACGAATTTGGGTTAGTTTGCAAAAAGCTATGGGTGCGGATTTACGATTCAGTTCGGTATATCATCCTCAAACGGACGGGAAGTTAGAGAGAACTATTCAAACTCTTGAAGATTTATTAAGACTTTGTGTCCTTGACTTCAAGGGAAGTTGGGACAAGTTCTTTCCATTGGTAGAATTTTCCTACAATAACAGTTATCAAGCAAGTATTGACATGGATCCATTTGAGGCGTTGTATGGACGCAAGTGTCGTTCTCCAGTATGCTGGGATGAGGTGGTTGAAGCAACGTTGTTGGGACCAGAATTGGTACGTATAACTACGGAGAAGATTCAAATGATCCGACAATGTATAAAAACCTCATAAGATCGACAAAAGAGTTATGTTGATCTTCATAGAATGGACATGGAATTCAATGTTGGTGATCATGTGTTGTTACGTGTTGCTCCATGGAAAGGAGTTACGAGATTTGGACTGAAAGGAAAGCTCAATCCTCAATTCATTGGCCCATTTGAAATCCTCGATCGAGTAGGAACTGTGGCCTATAGACTCGTTTTACCGCCAAGTATGTCTCGTGTTCATAACATTTTTCACATATCCATGTTACGTAAATATGTGGAAGACCCGAACCATATTATTGAGTTAGAACCGGACAAGATAGTGGAAGATTTAACGTATGACAAATTTTATGACAAATTTTTTTCCACGCACAAAATGTTGTCACAATTTGTTAATTAATAATTACAAAATTCATAATCGTCACTAAAACTTTTATTTTTGTGACGACCTTTAATTTTGTTACTATTAATCATTTATATCGTCACTAATTTACACATTTGATAACGATTAACAAAATTTCATCACAAGTTATTTTGGAGGTAGAATTTCGCACCAAAATTTTGGAGGGAGACCTTTTAGTGACATTTTGTAATAATTAATGACAGTATTTATTGTCACCAAATATTTCATTCGATGACAACATAATAGTTTGTCATTAATTATTTGTAAAATTTAGTGACAATGTGCTTTCGTCACTAATGTTCACATTTAGTGACGTCAAATACAAATTCATCACAATTTATTTGGAGGCAAAATTATTCGGAAATATTTTGGAGGGAAATTTTTTAAAAACGGAAAAATAATAATTTATGAAAAATTGTATTGTCATAAATACTAATTTTATATGACGAGACAATAGTGCGTCACTAATTAGATGAGTGGATAAGTGACAAAAATGGTTCGTTATAAATTCTTATATTTAGTGACAAAGTACGTAATATCGTCACAATTTTATTTGGTGGCAAAAAAATTTTGAAATTTTTTGGAAGGAAATTGTTTAAAGACGGAAAAATAATAATTTATGACAATTTGTATTGTAATAAATATAAATTTTATATGACGAGATAATAGTTTGTCATTAATTAGACGAGTGGATAAGTGACAAAAATGGGTCGTTATATATTCTTATATTTAGTGACAAAGTACTTAATATCGTCACAATTTTATTTGGAGGCAAAATGTTTTATGAAATTTTGGAGGCAAATTTTGTAAAGAAGAAAAATTAATAAATTATGACAATTTTTATTGTCACAAATACCAATTTTATATGACGATATAATAGTGTGTCACTAATTAGATGAGTGGATAAGTGACAACATTGGTTCGTCATAAATTCTTATATTTAGTGACAAAGTATGCAATGACGTCACATTTTTATATTGAGGCAAAAAATTTCTCAAACAAACTTGTATCCAAGCGACGTCACCGGTCTTCCTTTTATCATTGGCATCTTCGATTTAATTAAGAACCTCCATTATCAATTTTCAATAATCCCAATTTGAAGACAGAAATTATTTGACATTTTAGGTATGTTTATAGATTTTGATTTGAATTGATTAGTAGTTGTTCAATTTGAACAACTACAATTTTGAAATGATTTCATGTCATTGTTGTTGATGGTTGCAATTGTTGTTGATGATCTTGTACAAATTTGATAATCTAAATCACTATTTGGTTTAAATTTTTGACGAAACAACTTCATAGATTTGATTAGTAAGTGTAGTGAATCGACATCATAGAATGCACTACAAGAAATTATGGATGTAGTGAATGAAATTTTTTGAAGGAATTCATTCCTTCGCACACTACAAGAAAATAGACATTTGGCAATAATTTTTCCAGCAACGACTTAGAAAGTCGTTGCCAAAAATGCATGTTTAGCAACAAAATTTGTTATTCGTTGCAGTTTATGAAAGACTTTCATTTTTCGTAACTAAATTCATAAGTCGTTGCAAAAACTCGTTGCCAAATCGTTGGCGGAAAAAAAAACACACTGCCTATTTTCGTTTTTGTTACCGATGAGATTTCTCTTCATCGTCGGCAACGAAAACTTTTTGTTGCTGTATTTCGTTGCCTAATATAGGCCACATTCATTGGCAACAATTTTTTTTCGTTGCATATTTAATACATTTTTTGGCAACGACTAGTAAATTATTTCCCAAAATTAAGACAAATTCAATAAGCATGCCTCTTCCCCCCCCCCCCCCCAACGCATCATTTTTCATTTAAATTATTTTTTATTTGGACACAATTTTATATAGTGAAATGTTTCACTCCGTTCGTCTCAAAATAAATGCTCAGTTTTATTTTTTTAAAAGTTATAATTTTTAAAATTAAAATTGAGAACATAATAGATATATTTTCTAATTTACAAAAATTAAAGTTTGTAGTTAATTGGTGGGTTAAATGCAAAGTCGACCACTAAACTTTAGTGGTTTTTGGGTATTAAGCTTCTTTCTTCCGGATAACGCAAACTGAGCCCTTTTCTATTCGAAAATTTGGACTTTAAACCCCAAGGCGCCATATGTGCATTGACCTGATGACGTGTCACACGTGGCGTCTACGTGGTAGATCTGACGTGGGCTTTTTATATTGTAATTTTACATGTGGCAGATCTGACGTGGCTTCTTTTGAATTTTTTCCAAAAATTTGTCTCTCCACAGGTTCGAACTCACAATCTCAAGTTTAAAACCTTAGTCATATGACCACTAGAGCACCACTAATTCACCGTTAACACTTTACATAATATATAATATTTGTTTAAAAAAATATCAATAATATATATTTATTCACCTAATTTGACAACATATGAATATTTTTAGTACTATTATTATAATAATAATAATACTAATAATTAAAATAAAAATAATACTAATTTGACAATAGATGAATATTTTTAGTACTATTATTATAATAATAATAATAATAATTATTATTATTATTATTATAAATAATAATAATAATTCATAATAATAATAGTAATTATAATATTAGTAATAATAATAATAATAATACTAATTATAAAAATAATTATAATAATAGTAATAGTAATAATAATAATTATTATTATACTAATTATAATTACTATTATAATTATAATTATTATTATTATAATTATAATAATAATAATTATTATAATAATTATTAATATAATAATTATAATAATTATTATAATTATAATTATAATATTAATATAATAATAATAATTATTATTATTATTATTATAATAATTATGATAATAGTAATAATAATAGTAATAATAATAACAACAACAATAATAACAAAAATAACAATTATAATAACAATAATAATAATAATAATTATTATTATTATTATTATTATTATTATAATAATAATAATAATAATAATAATAATAATAATAATATAATTATAATAGTAAATACAACAATAGTAATAGTAATAATTATAATAATAATTATTATTATAATAATAATAATTATTATAATAATAATAGTAATATTAATTATAATATTATTATAATACTAATATTAATTATAATAATAATAACAAATATTCATATAAATATTTATAAATAAATATTTGTTTATAAATTTTAAAGATAAATTTATATGAATATTTGTTTATAAATATTTATATGAATATTTAGAGATAAATTTATATATATATATATATATATATATATATATATGGTAATAGAATTTATCTAATACACAAAAAATATAACAAAAGAAGCAAAAATATCACAACTAGGTTTCGAACAAAAGACCTATGAGTTACTGGGCCATTAAGCTGCCACTGAGTCATTCTAATTTATTAGTTAACTAAACTACTGCCATAACTATTGTATATTTTTCTATACTTGACTAATGATATTATATAAATTTTTATAAATAATAAAAATATGACATTTAATACTAAGGATATTACGCATAAATTATTATAAAAAATAGATTATTTAATATAAATAAATATTTAACTTGAGATTACATAAAATAATAAGAACTTTTATTCTTAGACGGAGGGAGTAACTTAAATCATGAACATATTTTTAACTCTAAAATTAAAACATAAAAAGAATAATAGTAATAGTATACCCCTAGCTATTCCTAGTTCTCATTTTACCTTTTTCCAAATATATTATAAAATTAAATTATAATACTATCGATTAAGAGAAAACATAAAAGATGAAGAAAATTTTATTATGTTTTATGAACTAAAAGCAGAATAAAGTTGTAAGACCCCAACTTATTATTAATGAAATTTAATTTTTTTATTTATTATTTTAAAATAGTAAGGGTTGATTTGATTAATGTGGATATTTAGGGGTAAAATACGCAAATATTTCAAAATAAGCAAGTGGTTATAAAATATTCATTGTTGTTTGGGAATATTCGTTTGGTCGTTGAATATTAAATCGCTTCGGGAATATTCGTATGGCCACCAGCAGATGACATGTGTGGCCCCATAACTTAAAGCGATTGGATGAAGAAAACGCATAAATATAAGTGGTTTAAAAATAATCTACAGAAGTATTTACTGAGTATCTTTTGTTAAAATACCCGTTGGTTAAAACACAAGAAGATTACCAGTATTGCACCAATTATTGATTCTTACTTAAGAAGGCACTACTCAATAATGGTTACATGATAATTCTTTATTCAATATTTTTATTGATTTAATAATTCTTTGCGTTGATATTTTATATTGTTTGTTGTTTCAATAATTGTCATTATACGAGATATTTTTCATTATCGAAGCAATAATTCATATTATCTCGAATAATATTATTAGATAACATTATTGGCAATGTCTAGAAAGTTCTGCTAAGGAGAGGTTTAGTCACCTAATCATACCAAGAAGAAGAAATTCTTATTGAAAGCTCCTCTTCCTGAACCGCCTCGGTTGTCAATATTGTGATTCTCGTAATATTATTTATGAATAATTAATTATTGATTCATATGATGAGGAAAATATTGATTTTATGTGAATATAGATGGAGAAAAATTTTAATGTGACAATTGTTGAAAATTGAAATTTTATCTTTTTCGATAAAATAATTCATTTAAATATATTATTATATTTTAGTAATATAAATAATGGTGATATTTTTACAACGAATGTGGGATATATGAGTATATACGAGGAGGAAGAGTATTTTTGTTGCAATAAATGTTTAAAACATGTTAAACATGCTCATGGTGACCCCATTTATCGATCGAAATTTGATTATAAATTTCTTTAAAATCGCCTGCTTGTGGATTTCGGTCAATTTTGTTTGGAATTTGGAAAATCTTTCTTCTGTAAAGTTGTAGAGAATTGAATTTCCTATTAAAACTCATGAGATTCGAATTTTCTGATGAAAGGGCTATTTATTATGAATTATTGAAGTTCAAGTTCAAATAATTGATTTTTGGAAGTTTAAAATATTTAAAATTAGAAAACGGTTTTTTTCATTATGGTGTGTTACACATGTGGGTTGAATGAGCTGAATTCAGTTCTTGGAAGGTTATGGCGTAGGAAATTTGATTATATATATTATTATTATATTAAATTTTCGCTTTTGGTGTTCTAAAGATTTTCCTATAAATAGGTGCTTAGGTTAGAATTGAAAATCACACCGTAAATCAAGTTTTCTCTCTATATTATCGAGCGTATTCTTGTGAGTATTTTGAGTATAATTTGAGTATTGCTATACTGACGGCAAGTTCAAGTCATAGCTTTATATCCTGTTTTAACTAAGATCTTGATCTTTCGAGGTAAGGGATATTATTTTTTTTGTAATGATATTATTTCTTCAATATCATTATGTTGAAATATTGATCTGAAGTTTTATCAAATTTGGAACTTTTGGTGTCTGAGTTACTATTCACGATACTACGACTATTCACGATATCTGATCTTATTCACGAATCACGACACTTATTCATCGAAAAATAAAAATTTTCTTTTCATCCAAAATATCCGCTCGGATACTAGCTTTGATTGTATCCATGTTTTGATCATTCTTGAATTTTACACCACCGTGATTATTTTTGAGGCATTTTTGACGTGGATAAAACAAAGTACGAATCCTTAATCCTTAATCCTTGTCATTTTGTTTCACCGGATTCGCTTTCTTTAAAAATATTTTCATCATCTTCTACTTAAATGATGATATTATGGAATATCTTTGGCCCAGTAGTGCAAAGATGAATGATTTCAAGAATATCTTTGGCCCGTGGTGCAAAGATGAACAGTGTTTAGATGAACATGACTAATCGATGAATATCTTTGGCCCAGTAGTGCAAAGATGAATATTTGATTCCGGATGTATGTTGATTGATGTTACAGGGATAAAAGATGAGCGACGAACTTTTAAATTCATACATAGAAGATAGTAGTTTGCATTCTCTACTTAACTCTTCTAATGAATTATTATTTCATTGCGAATATTGGTTTAAAAACTTGTTGTCTATTGTATTCTATTAGTTTTTTTTCCTGTTGAAGACTAATGATAATTTGTTGTATATTATCTTAGTCATAATATTCTTTACCGGGCTAGTTGAGCTCACCCTTTTCCTTGTTGTTCCATTTTTCTTCTCGTGAGGCGAGAATGTAGCGAGTACTAGTCGGGTATGGAATGAAGGTTCTAGAGAGAGTTGTTTAGTAGTCCTCACCATTTTGTAAAATAATGTATCAATAAATGTGATGAGGATTTATCTGAGTATAGATATTGTCTAAAAGATAATATTTGTATACAAACTCATAGTTTTACTGTTGTAATAATAAAGTTGTAGTTGTTTCTGTACTATGTATTGACAACTCAGAATGGGTGATGTATACCTAGTTTGGGGGCGTCACAAGTTGGTATCGAGCTTAGGGATATGATCTCCACGGAGATCGGGAATAGAACTAGGAGGGAGAGACGAGTAAATCCTTCGCTAGTGTGTCCTACCTAAGCTTATTTGTTAATTGTCAAGATATAAGGATATTATGTGATATATTGATTTCCTTAATTAACCCATGTTTTATGACAAAGATTTGAGAATGTCGACGAGAATATTAACAATGGAGTAAATGAGACCGTGGAGATGCCTGTATTTACCAACGAGGAGAACGTGCAACAGTCGACAATGTACCTCCTGTGAACAACACCACCGAAAAGCGAGATGATGAACGAGGGATGTTTAGAAGCTTTTGCAGTTCATGCAAAATCGACGAGGGAGACTCGTGTTCAATACGAGGAGGAAATAATAGCAATTCACGGGTTGTCACAAACCAAGCGGTTCAAAGAGTTGGGACCACCAGAATTTAAGGGAAAGCGATCCGATCATGGCGGAAACATGGGTCAAGCAAATTACCAAGATATTCGATGTCTTGGGATGCACGGAGGAACGTAATGTTCCATTCGCCACCTTTATGTTCCAGAGCGAAAGGCGGACTCTTTGGTGGTAGAGTCTGTGAAGCGTACCCATCCATCCAAACTTTTCAAAGATGTCTTGGGAGACGTTTTAGAAGCTGCTTTAATGACAAATACTTTCCTGAAAGTGTTCGTCGTATGAAGGAAGTGGAGTTTATTAGACTAGAGCGAACAACATGACGGTGTCTCAATGACGAGGCAAAGTTTGCGAGTTATCCGTGTTTGCACTCATTTGGTGGAGAATGAGGAACGATGACGGATGTTTCTTAGAGGTTTGAAACCCAAAGATACGCCGATATCTCATTTCTCATAAATTTTCTCTATTCAGATGTTATAAACAGGCTCAATTATTAGAGCGAGATAACGAGTACGGTCCAACCGAGGGACCACAACCAGGATCGTACTGCGAGATGGTAGTCAATGTAATAATGATAACCAAATGAGAAAGAAACAGACGGACAAAATGGTAACCACTCTGGTGGTAATCATGGCCATGAAAATAGAAGAAGCGAGTCAAGGAGATTTTAAAAAGAGGAGATTTAACAACGACCCATGTGAAGACGACGGTACGGCAAGAAGAATCGGGTTCTAAGGGAGGAGAACGACCACCGGTTATATATACAAATGCGAAAAGAGGGACATATCACCAAACTTCCCACAACAGCTTCAAGGTATGCTATAATTGTGGAAAGGAAGGACATATCGCTTGAGATTGTACGATGAGCGAAACCTAGTTCAATGGGGACGGTGACTCAAAAGATCGTCCCGAAAAAGTCAAAGTCAACAGCCTCTGGAAGAGCGTTTGTTGTGGATCGGTCATAATGCGAGGAACCCAAACGAGGTGATCACGGGTAAGCTATTTATAAATTTTGCGTTTATACCTTACTTGATACCTAAGTGCTACCCATTCATTTATCTCTCCTGCTTGTGCTCAACGCTTAAACTTGACTCAGAGAAATTAGACTTTGACCTATCTGTGGAAACTCCATTAGAGAAACTTTCATCACATCCACTGCTTATAAATCTTGTTTGATTCAAGTTGGAACCATCACCTTACCATTGACCTTATCTCTTTAAAGATACTTGCTTTTGATGTGATTTTAGGATTGATTGGTTAACTACTCATCATGCCAAAATTGATTGTTTTCGTAAGGTTGTTAGTTTTCATATTCCTAACCAACCCATTGATTTAATTCAAGCAACTAAACCATTAAAATCAATCACCGCATATCTAATCATAAAGCTATTCGCTTATTGAAAAACGGATGTCAAGCTTTCTTAGCCCATGTTATGGATTTGAATAAAGACACGTCAAATTTGAATAATATTCTGTTGTTATTGACTTTCCGACGATTTCTGAAGAACTTCCCTGCCTACCCCGTAACGTGAAGTTGAATTCTTTATTGATCTTGAACTCGGTACAAAGCCCATTTCTAATACCCATATCGAATGGCTCCTATTGAACTTCAGAGTTAAAGGTCCAACTACAGAATTGTTGGACATCGGTTTCATTCGTACTAGTACATCTCCTTGGGGTGCTCTGCTTTATTCGTAAAGAAGAAAGACGAGTATGCGACTTTGTATTGACTATCGGGAATTGAACCATGTCACCATCAAGAATAGGTATCCTCTACCTCGTATTGATGACTTGTTTGACCAATTGCAAGGGGCACAATTCTTTTCAAAAATCGATCTTCGCTCGGATATCATCAAATTGAAGATTAGAACCGAGGATATTCCAAAGACCGCCTTTAGAACTCTCGAGACGGCATTATGAATTCTTAGTCATGTCTTTCGGATGACTAATGCTCCTGCGACTTTCATGGATATGATGAACCAAGTATTCAAGGAATATTTGGATCGGTTTGTTGTTGTCTTTATTGATGACATCCTCATATATTCCAAAAGTCGTGAAGATCATGAGCACCATTTGAAGTCGGTACTCCAAAGGCTTCGTGAAAACAAACTATATACCAAATTGAAGAAATGCGAGTTCGCTTTGAGGAAGTAGCATTTCTTGGGCACGTCAGTGTCATAACATGGAGTATCTGCTGATCCGACGAAGATTGAAGCAATAAAAGTTGGGAGCAACCAAGTCGGTGGGATCAAGTACGTAGTTTTTGGGCTTAGCCGGTTATTATCGGAGATTTGTGGAAGGGTTTTCTCGAATCGCTACTCCATTAACCCAAATAACTCGGAAGGATACAAAATTCGTTTGGAGTGAAGAATGCGAGAAGAGTTTCCAAGAGCTTAAGAGGAGACTTATTTCGGCTTTGTTCTAACAATACCATCCGGTTCGGATGGATTTGTTATCTCACAATGATGCTTCGGGCAAAGGGTTAGGATGTGTTCTCATGCAACGTGGGAAAGTCATAGCCTATGCGTCGCGATAACTTAAAGAGTATGAGAGGAATTATCCTACTCATGATCTAGAGTTGGCAGCAGTCGTTTTCGCACTAAAGATATGGAGGCACTATCTATATGGGGAGAAAGTGGAGATATATTCGGACCATAAAAGTCTTAAATATTTCTTCACTCAAAAGAACTCAACATGCTGGCAATGACGTTGGCTCGAGCTATTGAAAGACTACGACCACACTATTCAATACCATCCTGGAAAAGCGAACGTGGTAGCTGACGCGTTGAGTAGAAGATCATATGTGGAACGAGTGCGATGATGTCAAGTATACGCATAGAGCCAACTTTAATAGAAAAAGTTAAGGTTGCTCAAGCCACCGAATTCTTGGGCAGGGTGATGCGTATGAAGAAGAAAGTACAAGAAGGAGCTATTCCTAAGTAAGAATTGATGAAGAAGGAATACTTGAGTCCACTCTGAGACTTTGTGTTCCTAACGACCACGATTTGAAGTACAAGATTATGATGGAGGCACACAATACATCATTTGCAATCCATCCTCGAAGTACTAAAATGTATCGTGATCTTCGACATACATTTTGGTGGAACAATATGAAGAGAGATTGCAAAGTTTATCTCGATGTATTTAACTTGCCAACGTGTAAAGGCGGAGCATCTAGTACCTAAGGGTCCGTTGCAACCACTTGAGATTCCGAAATGGAAGTGGGAACACATTACCATGGATTTCGTTCACGGGTCTTCCTACTACGGTTTCTCAAGGCATCAATGCTATTTGGGTTATTGTTGATAGATTAACCAAGTCTGCTCATTTCTTTCGCCGATCACGGAGACTTATTCCCTTGAACGTCTTGCTAGTATGTACGTGAATGAGATTGTGAGGTTGCATGGCATGCTCAGTATCCATAGTTTCGGATCGTGACCCAAGATTCACTTCAAGATTTTGGGTTAGCTTGCAAAAAGCTATGGGCACGATTTCATTGATTCAGGTTGAAGATACCATCCTCAAACTGGACGGACAATCGAAAGGACTATTCAAACTCTTGAAGATTTATTAAGACTCTATGTCCTAGACTTCAAGGGCAGTTGGGATAAGTATTTACCATAGTTGGAATTCTCCTACAACAACAGTTATCAGGCAAGTATAGATGTGGCTCCATTTGAAGCATTATATGGACGAAAGTGTCGCTCTCCAATATGTTGGGATGAGGTGGGTGAAGCAACATTGTTGGGACCCGAGTTAAGTACGTATGACTCACCGAAAAGATCCAAATGATTCGACAACGATACAAACCGGCACAAGATCGACAAAAAGAGTTATGCGGATCTTCATCAAAAGGACGTGGAATTTAGTGTAGGGGATCATGTATTATTGCGTGTTGCTCCATGGAAGGGAGTTACAAGATTTGGGAAGAGAGGAAAGCTCAATCCACGATTTATTGGTCCATTTCAAATTCTTGACCGAGTAGGAAATGTAGCCTATGTACTCGCGCTACCTCTCCGAGTATGTCTCGTGTTCATAATCTGCTTCACATATCTCAGATTTCATTAAATATGTGAAAGACCCGAACCACGTTATAGAGTTAGAACCGGACGAGATAGCCAAAGACTTAACGTATGAGGAGGTACCATCCAAGATCTTGGATAGGAAGGAGCATGTCCCTACGTGCAAGGTCATACCACAAGTTAAAGTTTTGTGGAGAAATCATGTTATAGAGGAAATGACACGGGAATTGGAAACGGAAATAAAAGCGAGGTATCCTCACCTTTTCAAACACACAGTACGTCGTCAATTTAGAGGACGAAATTTCATAAGGAGGGAGGTTGTAAGACCCCAACTTATTATTAATGAAATTTAATTTTCTCTTTTATTATTTTAAAATAGTAAGGGTTGATTTGATTAATGTGGATAGTTAGGGGTAAAATACGCAAATATTTCAAAATAAGCAAGTGGTTATAAAATATTCATTGTTGTTTGGGAATATTCGTTTGGTCGTGGAATATTCAATGCTTTGTTTGGGAATATTCGTACGACCAAGCAGCAGCCCATGTGTGGGCCCCATAACGGAAAGTGATTGGATGAAGAAAACGACAAATATAAGTGGTTTAAAAATAACTAGGCGTAGTTATTCTGCTATTATCTTTGTTAAAATACCCAAGGGTTAAAACACACAAGAAGATACCTGCACGGTATTGCACCAATTATTGATTCTTACGTAAGAAGGCGTTACTCAATAATGGTTACGATAATTCTTGCTCAATTTTATTGATTTAATAATTGCTTGCGTTGATATTTTATATTGTCATTGTTTCAATAATTGTCATTATACAAAGATTTTTCATTATCGAAGCAATAATTCATATTATCCTAATAATATTATTAGATAACATTATTGGCAATGTCTAGAAACTTCGCCTAAGGAGAGGTTTGGTCACCTAATTAAGCTACCCAAGAAGAAGAAATTCTTATTGAAAGCTCCTCTTTCTTAGAACCTGCTCATTGTCAATATTGTGATTCTCAGAATATTATTTATGAATAATTAATTATTGATTCATATGATGAGGAAAATATTGATTTTATGTGGATATAGATGGAGAAAAATTTTAATGTGACAATTGTTAAAAATTGAAATTTTATCTTTTCTAATAAAATAATTCATTTAAATATATTATTATATTTTAGTAATATAATAATGGTGATATTTTTACAACGAATGTGGGATATATGAGTATACGAGGAGGAAGAGTATTTTTGTTGCAATAAATGTTTAAAACATGTTAAACATGCTCTGCGGACCCCATTTATTGATCGAAATTTGATTATAGCCTTTAAAATCGCTTCGCTTTGTGGATTTCTTTCAATTTTTGTTTGGAATTTGGAAAATCTTTCTTCTGTAAATTAGTAGAGAATTGAATTTCCTATTAAAACTCATGAGATTCAATTTTTTCTGATGAAAGGGCTATTTATTATGAATTATTGAAGTTCAAGCTCAAAATAATTGATTTTGGAAGTTTAAAATATTTAAAATTAGAAAAACGGTTTTTTCATTATGGTGTGTTACACATGTGGGTTGAATGAGCTGAATTCAGTTCTTGGAAGGTTAGGCGTAGGAAATTTGATTATATATATTATTATTATATTAAATTTTCGCTTTGGTGTTCTAAAGCATTTTCCTATAAATAGGTGCTTAGGTTAGAATTGAAAATCACACCGAAACAAAAGTTTTCTCTCTATATTATCGAGCGTATTCTTGTGAGTATTTTGAGTATAATTTGAGTATTGCTATACTACAAAGCAAGTTCAAGTCATAGCCTATATCCTGTGTTTAAATTTGTAAGACTTGATCTTTCGAGGTAAGGGATATTATTTTTTTTTAATGATATTATTTCTTCAATATCATTATGTTGAAATATTGATCTGAAGTTTTTATCAAATTTGGAACTTTTGGTGCTCTGAGTTACTATTCACGTGATACTAAGACTATTCACGATATCTGCATCTTTATTCACGAATACTGCAAGACTATTCATCGAAAAATGAAAAATTTTCTTTCATCCAAAATATCTGCTTCGGATACTAGCTTTGATTGTATCCATGTTTTGATCATTCTTGAATTTTACACCACCGTGATTATTTTTGAGGCATTTTTGGACGTGGATAAAACAAAGTACTAATCCTTAATCCTTAATCCTTGTCATTTTGTTTCACCGAATTCGTTTCTTTAAAAATATTTTTCATCATCTTGGTCTTAAATGATGATATTATGGAATATCTTTGGCACAAAGTGCAAAGATGAATGATTTCTCAAGAATATCTTTGGCCCGTAGTGCAAAGATGAGCAGTGTTTAGATGAACATGACCAATCGATGAATATCTTTGGCTCAGTGGTGCAAAGATGAATATTTGATTCCGATGTATGTTGATTGATGTTACTGGGGATAAAAGATAGGCGATTTAACTTTTAAATTCATACATAGAAGATAGTAGTTTGCATTCTTTACTTAACTCTTCTAATGAATTATTATTTCATTGCGAATATTGGTTTAAAAACTTGTTGTCTATTGTATTCTATTAGTTTTTTTTCCCTCGTTGAAGACTAATGATAATTTGTTGTATATTATCTTAGTCATAATATTCTTTACTGGGCTAGTTGAGCTCACCCTTTTCCTTGTTGTTCCATTTTTCTTCTCAGGAGGCGAGAATGTAGCGAGTACTAGTCGGGGTATGGAATGAAGGTTCTAGAGAGAGTTGTTTAGTAGTCCTCACCATTTTGTAAAATAATGTATCAATAAATGTGATGAGGATTTATCTCAATATAGATATTGTCTAGAAGATAATATTTGTATACAAACTCACAGCTTTCTTCGTGTAATAATAAAGTTGTAGTTGTTTCTGTACCATGTATTGACAACTCAGAATGGGTGATGTATACCTATTTTGGGGGCGTCACAAAAGTTATTTAAAATAACTTATAAATCATTCATAATAAGTTAGTTTGACCCATATTAATGTAATATCAATTTTATCTCTATTGTATTTAATTTTTTTTAAAAAAATGAATTTGAAAAAAAAAAGACTAAGATGTAACGTCACTTTATTTGGCGTTAGAATTTTTATTTTTATTTTTTTATAGTTGAAGTCTTATATACTCCTTCATTTCCAACGCCGATGACATAGAATAAACATAAAAAAAATATTGATGTTTGTAAACAAGTACAAGAGATCAAAGAAATAAAAAAAAAAGAAGAAGATTCCAACGTCAGTTAAAGTGATGTTACATCTTACTTTTCTTTTTTACAAAATGTCTTTATAAAAAAATTTAAAAAAGTTACAATGCCGATTAGTTTGGCATTGGATAATATTTTTATTTTTTTCAAATTTCTTTAAAAAAATAAAATCATTTAAAAAAAATTAAGTCAAACTCTTTGTATATAGGTGCAAACGAGGCATAACACTAATTCCAGACAATTGCACATAGGCCTTACACACACACATACGTAGATACAAGTTAATGAAAAGTGGCGGTAACCGTGTTATCACGGAAGTCGGGGATGCCTAACACCTTCCCTCCGTTTAATCAAGCCTCCGGACCCTAACAAATCTCGGTTTCCAAGACCATTTAAACAATGTCAAATCATTGGGTCTTTGTGCAAACCTTTTATCGGTTGAGTTGGTGCAACCATTTAAAAATTCCAACTGGCAACTCTAATAGTCAAATCGTTCACATATACATGTCGGACCTTTTCAAACTTATTTTTTCAAACAAAACTCACATAAAATAAGAACACCAAAAGATAAGAACAGAAAGGGACAAATAAAAATCCCGACGTCAACAATATGCAAAATAGTATCCAAAAATATTAAAATATGTAAATTTTCATATTATTTAGTGATATACATTAATGACGGTATAATAATAATAAATCATCATAATGCATATCAAAAATATACTTATTTTATATTATTATAATAACAATACTCAACCTCACATCGACCATTCTAAATTATTTGAAAATTTATATATTTTACATACATTTAAAATTATTAAGTAAAAATCAAAATCTCATATGGTAAATTTTTTACAGGTTTGAAAAAGCTATTGCCAATAAAGTTAAAAGGTGTATAGAAGTTAGGGATAAATAATATTTTGGTCACTGTACTGGGGTCCGATTTTCATTGTGGTTACCGAAACTTTTTTTGTTACAATCGAATAACTGTACTTTCAAAAACTTACAAAATGGTCATTCGTTCGATTTTCCGTCCAAAAAACAGACGGAATGCTGACTGTGCAAGTTAAAAATATTTTTCTGCTTATGTGGACTCCAAAATTAGATTTTTTTTGCTTAAATTAGAATTTTGCTTAAGTTGACTCCAAAACTAATAATAATAATAATAATAATAATAATAATAATAATAATAATAATAATTTCATAATAATAATAATAATAAAATACAATTTAAAATTAACATTTTTTAAAAAAGAAATTATGTTAAAAAAATTATGTTTTTTAAAATTCTATTTGATTGTAAGAATCATTGAAAGATGGAAAATCACTATAGAGATAGTGGACTCTCAAGAACAATATTACATATCCATTCATTGAAGCTTATCCAAGAGCAGGATAATCGTCACTTAGAGAAGAAGGGTATGCGATACCATGGCGATTGGCTTTAGTGCAAGTGGGAGATTGAAAGTAGTATGCACAAAAGTCAATCATTTTTTATGATAAAACATATACTTTGTAACAATCTTATTCATTTATTAATAAAAAGTATTAATTTATTAAAGCCTTTTAATTATCTACATGATGTTGTTTTATAATATGTGATAAACTCATAGTTTTAAGCAATACTTTTAGAATAATGATGATGATCATTCTAATGAGATCTAAATTCTTAGAAAGCTTAAAACTAAAATAGTTCTCAATCGTTGGATTACTAAATTGGGGATTAGTGAATCCGGATAGATTGGTACATATGTTGCTTGCAAATTGGATGAGGATGATTGATCTCATAATCATTTGTGTGGAGACACTAAAGTAAGTATGTAGGTGCTTATTAGAGAATAAGTTCACTGAACGTGGATCGCTAAGGAATACCTAATGGAGTTTTACTTGTCTGTCAATAGGAATTCCTGTAGTGATAGTAGTACAAGTGATCCTTGGACTTGAGATCATCATAATATCTTATGTATGATAAGTTATACTTTGACTTATTCCTTAAGACCCTTAGGGTATATCAACGGGTATGCTTGGGTATGATAAGTCGTACATGGAGATAATGTATGATCAATAAAGAATCTACCGCTTCTAGTAAAAGAAGAGAAATGTCCTATGTGATTCGATAAATGACAACTCAGTAGTCCTTGGCCAAGGCAGAATGAAAATAGAAAGGAGTTTCAAATTTGCATTATTTGGTGTTGTGCATTGAAGCGTCACTTTAATGATTAATGTTGAAATCTATATTATCTGGAAAGTCGTTGATCGCTAGGGAGGCTTATCCCTATTGTAGAATAAATATTATTTAAATAAATTAATTATTTAATTTATTTATTTAAATAAGATTAGAATTGTTCTAATTGATTTATTCACAACCGGTTTAATATGGAGAACCTAAAGGGTCACACCATAAAAGGAAGAATAATTATTTAAGAAGTTAATGGCATAATTGTAATAATATGTTAAGTATATTTAATTTAATCTATGGTGATAGAATAAATTAAATAGCTTAATATTTATTATTTAATATTTTAAAATATTAAATATAAATTAATAAGAGGAGTCTTATTAATATTATTACAATTATTATTATTTTAATTTCTAAAAGAGTTTAGAAATTAATTTAATATTAGTACTCTCATTTATTCCTAATATGATTAGGAGGGAAAATTAGTTAAAGGAGTTTAATTAATTATCCCTAATAAGATTAGAGAGCCCGTTTAATTAAAAGAGTTTAATTAAATAAATAATATCTTATTTTTAATTAAATAGGGTTACCTGATATCTTTATAAGGAAAGTCTTATATCAGATATCACAACGACGCAATTTCAATAGTTGGAGAGTACGTCCTTTTTCTATAGAGATAGAAAACTAGGGTTTAGCCAACCACCATTCTTCTTGAATATTTCTTCTTCTTTGGTGGATCACCTTTAGAGGCCAAACACTTGGGTGGCTAACGTTGATCAAAGGAAGGAACCAAACTCGGTGGATTCAAGTTAAACGCGAAAAGTATTGGAGGTGAACTTGTACCTGAGGAAGCTCGAATCTTCAAGGGTATGATTCTTGTTCTTCATATTTTTTTGTTTAATTAATATTTGTGCATAAAGGATGATCCGAGTATATGGTTTATAAAATTTTAAACTCTGATTTTACACGTTTCCGCTTATTTTGTGCAATTTGATTGAGTTCATGAATATTACAAACCTAACAGTGGTATCAGAGCCAAACCTTTATGCAAATTATTAATTATTTTAATTTGATATGTATATTGATATGTGTTTAGAACAATTTAATTGGGCATAATTTGTTACATATAATTTATTTTAAAAAAATAAATAAAAGAAAAAACCATAATCATTACCGAATTCTCATGAATCCGGAGAGTGCATGTGATGATATATTAATATATATATATATATATATATATATATATATATATATAATAAACGATATTAGTGAATCCATGTTATATTGCACTACTTACTGTTAATATATATATATATATATATATATATATATATATATATATATATATTATATTTAATGTTATAATATATACATAATATCTTGATTCATTAATATATATATTAGGATTCATGATTACGGTGATTCACGTAGGTGTATGATTTCGATAATATATATATATATATATATATATATATATATATATATATATAATAATAATAATATTCTCAATTATTTTATAATTAAAATAAAAGTTTATTTTAATCTTAAAATAAAAAGTTTATTTTAATATTAAAATAAAAGAGTTTATTTTAATTTTAAAATTAAATTTCATGCTAACTAATTGGAGTTGAAATTGAATTCTATGTTTTCTTAAATAAATGAGTTTATTTAGATATGAAATAAGATTTCATAT
The DNA here is from genome assembly GCA_020205615.1 of Panax quinquefolius. NCBI lineage: Eukaryota > Viridiplantae > Streptophyta > Magnoliopsida > Apiales > Araliaceae > Panax > Panax quinquefolius. The sequence continues at coordinate 42,839,116 of CM035162.1, read as the reverse complement.
TATTCAAAATAAAGTAGTTTATTTGTTAATAGGAAAGCGAATCCATGTTTCCTTAAATAAAGTAGTTTATTTAGATATGGAATAAGATTTCATATTATTCAAAATAAAAGAGTTTATTTGTGAATAAGAAAGATAATCTGTGTTTCCTTTTGTAAAGTTTTTTTTCTTGGAATTGGATTCCATAATTAATTAAAATAAATGAGTTTATTTTGATTAAAGATTTTGATTAAAATAAAATAGTTTATTTTATTCAAAATTGGATAAATTAAAATAAAAGAAGTTTATTTTGATTTAAATTTGGATTAAAATAAAGAAGTTTATTTTAATTCAAAATTAGATTTTATACTAACTAAATTTGCCCATTAAATGATATCAATATATATATTGAATGTTTATTATTCATGAGATGAATGTTATTTATTGATGCATATGGTGATGTGTAATATAATAAATGGGATTGATTTTGGACTATTGACCAATGTGATTGAATTTTATTTTAGTTGGATGCATGAATGTATAGGTTTTATTAAATGGGGTCTGCGTACCTCGTCTTCTCTAATTTTTTCTTAATGTAAATTCTAACTCCCTCCTATGTACTTCCCCTTGACTGTTTATCAATGTTTCTATTTATTTTAAATAATTTTGTAATAGGAATAGTTAGAATTAATTTTGAAGAATTGGAGATCAAGGAGAAGGAGCGCTTGAAGACCCGTTTGTAATGGAGCTCGGGTTTAAATGTAATAGTTATATTTATAAATTAATTCTTGCACCCCTAGGGTTTGACCTTTTGGTTCACTTGGTGACTCTAGTGAACCAAACTAGAATAAAAATCCATAATCAATCCGGGTAGAATATAGTATTCTATATGTGCATGCTTATACTATATAGATATATATTATATATTATATATTATGCAAACATGCTTCGCATGTTAATTAATATGACGCGTATTATATATATATATATATATATATATATATATATATATATATAAACAAGATGAGACAAATTAATAATAAACCCCTCAAATATTTTTATATTAAGTCCTAAGCGTTCAAAGATATTTGGAATATCGAACGTCGCCTTCTAGCATGATAAAATTAATAGAGTATTAAATATTTAATATGAGTTTGTTGTGTCACCACAAGGCAAGTATTAAGTATTTAAGATGTTAATTTATCACATTTGATGCTTATAAAGAAAATTGAACAATATTGTTTTGTTGTGTCACCACAAGGACAATATTTTTCTTTTTTAAATATATGGAGTGCTAGGTTGGACTTTACTTGGATAATTTTGATTCGGATGTGCCACCACTTGATCAAAATAATCTAAGAGGTAAAATACAAGGAGTTACATAGTTGATGTAATTGACAAGAGTTGTCTACCTATTTATTTATATATAGTTTGTTGTGTCACCACAAGGATATATACATTTGAAATGAGATCCTTATTCTCACTAGCAAATCTTTAATTAGATTTTGCCGAACTATATAAGTGAGGGTAATATAGTTTGATGAAAATAGTGGGAGATACCAATTTAAAATAACACCTAATTTATTTTGGTAATTAATAAAAGAATGTATGCTAAAATGTTGTTGATAACAAATTCATTTATAGAATTTTACAATGTCTAAATTACTATCACTGCGTAGCATATTAGATGTTAATTAACCGGACCGAATTACTCGGATTGGTTAAGGAATTTGAGAATAGTTCTCATGGCTGAAAAGCTATCTTATGTCCTTAATACGCCTATCCCTGCAATGGTTGCAGACAATGCCTCTGAGAAAGAGATTGTTACTTTTAGAAAGTAACAAGATGATGCACAGTTGGCTCAATGCATCATGCTCGCATTCATGAGTAACGAGCTTCAGCGTCAGCATGAAACTATGGATGCTCCTACTATACTCCTGCACGTCAAATAGTTGATGGTGAGGAAAGTAGGACTAATAGATATCAGATATCTAAGGAGCTCTTCCGATCTAGAATGACCGATGACACTACAGTATAGACACATGTCCTAAACATGATCAATTTGATTGAACAATTAGGACAACAGGTTTTGTCATGGATGAAGAGTTAAGCCAAGATTTGATCTTGCACTCACTCCCAGACTCCTTTCACAATTGTTATGAATTTTTCATATGAACAAGCTAGATATCAGCCTCGCTGATTTACTTAACATGTTGAAAAATGTTGAGAGTCACTTTCCAACCAAGAAAGACCATGTCTTACTGGTAGGGGCTAAAGGATCTTCTGAAAAGAAGAATGATTCTAAGAAGGTAAATAGAAAAGGAAAAAACAAAGGATAATAAGAACAAAACTGATACAGATAGTAAAGGAGTTTGCTTCCACTGCAATAAGCCTGGACACTAGAAAGGAAACTACAAGAAGCAACTTGTAGAGGCTAACCAGAAGAAGCTTAGTGAAGCTTCGTTTACAAATATAGTTTTTTGTTCATGATTGAAATAAATTTTTCTTTAAGTCAAGGTTCTACTTGGATACCAGCTTTGGTTATCATAAATATAGATTTATGAAGGGACGAAGCAGAAGTAGAAAGCTAAACAAAGATAAGTAATCCTATGTGTAGGAAATGAAGCAAAGGTTGCTACATTAGCCATAGAAACTTATAGTTTAGCAATGCCTACGAGAAAATCTATTAAGTCAATAAGTTGTTATTGTATTCTAGTTCTTGTTAGAAATATTATTTCCATTTTATTGTTGGACAATAAAATCTTTGGTATTATATTTACAAACAATTGTTGTTCTATTTATAATAATAATAATGTTTTGTATAGAACTGAAATATTACTTAATTGATTTTGTATACTTGACATACGTGAAAATAATTTTGCAAATTGAACAAACTAGTATAACAAAAGGAGATGATCATTCAAAGAGTTGAATGTGTGTATTTGCTAAAATACAAGTGTGAATTATTTGAAAGGTTCAAAGAATTCAGAAGTGAAACAAATTGGCAAAGTATTAGGATTCTTTGATCGGATCAAGGAAGGAATACTTGTGCATTGAGTTTCTAAATCATCTCAAATGGTTTTCTCACAATGGACGCCTCCTTATATGCAATAATTGATTGATGTATCTGAAAGAAAAAATCGTACCTTGTTGGACATGGTGCGGTCCATAATGATTTTATCGACATTCCAGTATCCTTCTAGGGTCATGACCTAGAAATGGCTGCATATCTACGAAAAGGTAACCTCAAAATCTAGCCCCAAGACTCCATAAAAGTTATAGACAGGGAGGATTCCTAATCTTAAGTATGTTAAGATAAGGGGTTGTCCAACCTATGTGAAAAAGGTTTCAAAGGATAAGCTTGGGACAAGATTTGACAAGTACAGATTTATGGGACATCTTAAAATAAGTTTAGGTTATATGTTCTATAATCTTATTTAGCAAAAGGTGTTTGTTGAGAAACACGCTACCTTCTAAGATAAAGGTGTTTATCATTGAAGGGACTAGTGGGAGGATAATAGAATCTTGAAGAGTTCAAGAACCACAAAATACTATAAGTCAAATAAGAGGAACCTGTAGATAGACCTATTGTACCACAACCGAATCGTAAATCTGGAATAGTACCGAAGATACCTAGAAGGTATGGATTCATCATAGATGATGATGATGAGGTACACATCATAGAAGATGATGATCCAGTTACATACAATGAGGTAAGAGTTGTAGACACTCAGAGAAATGGATTGAAGCAATCTTCTCAAAAATGGAACATTCGCTTTGATGAAACAAATCAAAAGAGTTTGATTTTATCACAAATAAGAATGAACCTAGTGTGTACAGAAGGGTCAGTGGGAGCGTCGTGACATTCCTAATATTATATGTTGATATACTATGGATAAGGAATGACATACTAATGCTAGAATCGGTAAAGATAAAGTTGTCTAAACACTCCTCCATGAATGATTTGGGAAGAGTATCGTAATTGGGGATAAAAATCTATATAGATAGATTTAAAAGGATACTCGACTAAACACAAGGAACATATATTCATTTGATGCTAAAGTCGTTTAGCATAGAAAACTCCAAGAGATGTCTCATGTTGATGAGCCATGGAGTGTATCTCTCTTAATAGTCCCCACAGACTCCTGAAAAGAGAGATCGCATGAGTGACAATCATGTATGTAATGAAATATACGAGACCTGATGATGATCAGTCATATTCTGGAGAAGTTCACTATGAGTCAGTAAAAAACATCTTAAAGTACTTAACCGGCACTAAGGATGTGATCATATTTATGGTGTGTCTGAATTAAAACTAGAGGGCTTAACAGACTCAAGTTTTTTCAGACAGACCAAGATGATAGAAAATCCACTTTAAGGTAAAGCATTACCTTGAACGGTGGTGCGGTGAAATTGGAAAGGTTCCGAACAGCAAAGAGTTATTGATTTAGTGATAAAGATAAAGTATAAAGCTATAAATGAAGCTGCACGTTGATTATTTGGATGAAAAATTCATTATAGAACTAGGAATAGTTCCTAAGTCTCATCTTGGATCTAAACATGTGTTGTGGCACTTTTATTTGATTGTAAGAATCATTGAAAGATGGGAAATCACTATAGAGATAGTGGACTCTCAAGAACAATATTACATATCCATTCATTGAAGCTTATCCAACAGCAGGATAATCGTCACTTAGAGAAGAAGGGTATGCGATACCATGACGATTGGCTTTAGTGCAAGTGGGAGATTGAAAGTAGTATGCACAAAAACCAATCATTTTTGATGATAAAGCATATACTTTATAACAATCTTATTCATTTATTAATAAAAAGTATTAATTTATTAAAGGCTTTTAATTATCTACATGATGTTGTTTTATAATATGTGATAAACCCATAGTTTAAGCAATGCTTTTAGAATAATGATGATGATCATTCTAATGAGATCTAAATTCTTAGAAAGCTTAAAACTAAAATAATTCCCAATCGTTGGATTACTAAATTGGGGATTAGTGAATCTGGATAGATTGGTGCATATGTTTCTTGCACATTGAATGAGGATGATTGATCTCATGATCATTTGTGTGGAGACACTAAAGTAAGTATGTAGGTGCTTATTAGGAATAAGTTCACTGAACGTGGCTCGCTAAGGAATACCTAATGGAGTTTTACTTGCCTGTCAATAGGAATTCCTGTAGTGATAGTGTGAGACCCCAGATTTTATCAATAAAGATTTAAATTTTGTCAAAATAATTTTTAATATTATGGTGTGAATTTGAGATAATATTATAGTTGTGGGTAGTATTTATAAATTTTGCAAAGTATGCAAGTGGTTATATTATATTCGATTGGTCGGGAATATTCTTTTAGCAGGAATATTCGTACAACTACTCAATCATTGGTGGACCCCATAATGTAATTATTGTTTGATTGAGAAAAAACAACAAAATATTTTATTGAAATAACGACGGAAGTTTTACCGGTGGTTCTTGTTGAACTACTCTAGGTAGTAAAGTACAATAATAAGTGTGGTTGCATAGTAGCACTACCATATTGATTATCGATGCTTATGTGAGAAGTCACTCGGTTTGATTCCATTATCATCGATTAATAATATGAATTATTATAATGATAATGACGCTTTTGTTTTATTCAGTATTATTAACGTAATAAAATGTAAACATCTTTTATATAAAATAGAATACTTTATTAAAGTTATTCTATAAATAGAATATATTATATTTTATTATGCATAGTGTTGCATAGTATTTTGCATAGTGTTTTGCATAGTATTGCATAGTGTTTGCATAGTAAAATGTTTTTATATAAATAGAATATATTATATTTTATTTAAAAGATTTTGCTTTAAATATGGATCGTCAGATTAAAGTAAATCAATCTGGACCGCTCATGGATTGATTACTATGCATTCTATTTTCCTATAAATAAAGCTCATTCCTTCATTATTTTCTTTCACGAATTCAATTTGAAACTCTAGAGAGAAATTATAGAGGGAAGCTATAGAGAGAAAATCTATAGAGAGAAAGAAGAAGAGATATTCGGTACTTCACTACTTTGATATCCAAAGGTCTTTTTACTAGAAGGGATATTATTTGTTGTACCTTCGTAAGTGGGTGTTATTCTTTCTTCTTGAAGAGAACTTCATTATTCCATTCATTATTATTCTCGTTGAATAACTCAGTAAAAGTGGTATACCCTATACATAACCTCGTATATCGCGGCATACCCTATACTTGGTGAAATCCTTATGTTATTCCATTCATATTTATTTTGTTGGAATAACTCAGATATCTGTGATTTACCCTATACTTGGTGACATTCTTCTATTATTCTCGTTGGAACATCCTGTCATGTGTTTTACACCGACTCGGTTCCGCTTTTTATTATTCTCGCTGGAACATCCTCGCTCATGTGTTTTACACCGGACCGGTTCCGCTCTTTATCATTCTGCTGGAATATCCTATCCGCGTGTTTTACACCGGATCCGGTTCCATCTTTATTATTCTCATTGGAACATCCTGCTTGCAGTGAATTTCACCGACCGGTTCGTTATTATTATTTCATTGGAATAACCTCGCCTATGCGCAATCACCGCATGCATGGTGATTTCTTTTGTTATTCCATTCTTTATTATACCCAATTAGTTAAAACTTTGACTTCTATACTCCATGAAATTAGTGGAATATCCTTGATATTTGCGTTTCATCCAAAGATCTTTCATGGAAATATTCTTCCGATCATTCTTGAATTTTACTCTACAAAACAAAGATCATGTTGACAATTTGGACGTTAATAATTCATGGATTAAATAATTCTTGAACTTGTTTTATTGAATTATTATGTCATTGTCATCATCCTCATGATATATCATGTTATCTTCGCTTACGTGCATAGATGAACTTAGTATGATTATGACCAGGGATCATTCGGTATATAATCATAGCTTGTTATAAATGATGTGATAAAAGTCCTCGATGGGCACATAATGCGTTGATGGATAGTTTTTGGTATGATTATGACCGGGGTGATTCTTGATATAGTCATGACCATTGATAATTTGATGAAAATCCTCGACCGTGGTACAGAATGATTAGATGTGGTGGTTTATTTATTAAAATCGAGTCTCAAATAAAAAATTGATGAAAACCTTTTAAAACCTAAAAGATAGTAGACTTTATTTTCTACTTGACTCTTTTAATGGATTGCATATTCACTATGCTTAAACCGGTTGTCTATTGTATTTTATCGCTTTAACATCGTTGAAGGCTAATGATAATTTATTCGCATTATCTTAGTCATAATATTTCTTCTCGGGCTAGTTGAGCTCACCTTTTCTTTCACCGTTTCTCTTGAAATGAGAACATAGCCGGGACGAAGCCTGGGAACTAGAGTAATGGTCCGAGGATAGCATTAGTAGTCCTCACTATTCGTGAAATAGTGTGATAATAGTTGTAATGAGGACTCCTTTTGAGTTTGTATAATATCTAGTAGACAATATTTGTATTCAAACTCACGCTTATGTCGATTGCATACACCTACGCTTAGGTTAATAAGTTGTATTTGAATTTATGTACCATGTAAGTGGCGACCCAAGATGGGTGACGATACCTAATTTTGGGGGCGCCACAACAGGTATCGAGCTTAGGATATGATCCCCGGCTAAGATGTGAGAATAGTACTAGGAGGGGAGAGACGGGAATACCTTCGCTAGTATGACCTACCTAAGTTTATTTGGTATTTGATTGGTCACCGAGTATAGTGATAATATGTTGCATGTCAATTAACCCTTATTTTGTGGCGGTGTTTGAAAATGGCATCCGAGAATGTTGAGAATAGCAATGGAGCACAAGAGACTGCTGATTCTCCACGTATCAATAATCGTGACAATGTGCAACAGATGGCGATAATCCTCCGTAAACAACAATACTCGATCAATTGATGAACGACGAGACGCTTAAAAGGTTTTAGAATTCATGCAACATCAAAGTAAAGCGACTCCTCGCCCAAAACGTATGTGGAAACACGGAAAACTCTCTCAGCGGTCACCGCTAAACAATTCAAGGAGCCGGGACCACCGGAGTTTAAGGGAGAGCCAAAACCACTTCAAGCGAAAGCATGGATAAAGCAGATTACCAAGATATTTGATGTCTTGGGATGCTCGAGAGCAAAAGGTTCCTTTTGCCGCCTTTTATGTTATGCGCGAGAGGCGACATCGGTGGGAATTCCAGAAAACGTACTCAACTCATTGATCAAGATATCTTGGGAGAAGTTCCAGAGTCGCTTCAACGACAAATACTTTCCCGAAAGTATTCGCCACATGAAGGAGGTGGAGTTTATCAAGTTGGAACAAAACAATATGACCGTGTCGCAATACGAGGCAAAATTTGCGAGTTATCACGGCCATATCCCACTGTGGATAATGAAGAGAGAATGGCGCGAATGTTTTTAAGAGGTTTGAAGCGAGAGATACGCCAACATCTTATTTCTCATAAACCGTGTTTTTATTCAGATGTTGTAAATAGGGCTCGATTAGTGGAGCGCGATAACTAGTCAACGAAACTAAAAGAGAGCAAACGGCAAAATTATAATACTAGCGAGAGAGTAGTCATCGAGCGGTGACAACAAGCGTGGAGGGAATCAACAAAGCCGGATATGGTAACCACTTCTATGGGTAATCGTGGCCAATAATATAATAAGAATGGACATTTCAAGAAAAGGAGACTCAACAATGATGGAAAGACGCCAAAGACCAAAGACTGTTGTTAAGGAAGGAGAAGGACCACCTATCAGATGCTTCAAATGCGGAGGAGAGGGACACATTAGTCCGAATCATACCATGCCATTCAAAGCATGTTATAATTGTGGAAGAGAAGGTCACTTAGCTCGATTTTGTCGCCATCAAGACAAATTCAACTAGGATGGAGGCACCAAAGGCTATTCCTGCATAAACCAAAGCCTAGTTTAAGAGAGAGCATTTTTTTTCTCGTGACGAGGAACCCGAATAAAATTATCACGGGTAAGTTAATCATAAGCTCTTGCAAGTCTATACCGTGTTAGATACCGCTTTTACCCACTCTTTTATTTCACCTAGTTGTGTCAACGCTTAAATTTGACTCAAGAAGTTAAACTTTGACTTATTGGTTGAAACTTCGTTAGTAGGAGCCTTCGCTACCGCTTACTATTTTTAAATCTTGTTGATTCAAATAAACATTTTCACGCTACTCGTCGATCTTATCTTTTTGAAAATACTTGCCTTTGATGTGATTTTTAGGAATCAATTGGTTAGCTAATCATCATGCTTTTCAGTAGGTTGTTAGCTTTTATATTCATAACCAACTCATTATACTGAATTCAAAGTAACCAAACCCTAAAGTTAATCATCATTATATCGCTTACATAAGTAAAGAGCTCCGAACCTTTCGTTGTTGACTTCCTTGTGTGGAATGCACCGGCCGGACTTTCTTCAGAGGCGACATCGTGAATGAAGATGGCAAGTTTATAGGTATCATTGTGAGGTGCTATCTAGGTTAAGGGATAGAAGTCACAGCTTGGTATCAATGTGACGTACTATCCAAGTCTTGGATAAGAGTAATAGCTTTTGAATGATATTTCTATCATTAATAAATTTCTTGACGATTCTTGAAGATTTCCTAGCCTACCCTAAAGCGTGAAATCGAATTTTGTATTGACCCCAAAAGATAAAACCCATTTCTTAAACCCTCAAATATTTCTTCAACTAAATGAATAGCTTTACGTGGTTTATGATGAAAGTCATAATAAAAGCATTGGAATAATGAAAATCATGGGTATTCGTGGTATTAGTAAGTTTTATGATGAGTTATGTTGGTTAGTATGTAAAAACATGAAAGTTTCTTAGAAATCACAAAGAGTTGAAAATCGATTTTGGTGAAAAACGTAACATCAAATTCAATTGACCATATCTCTTATTATATTTTGAATTTTTGAATGTGGTCAAGTCCTAGAGTTAGATCTATGAGTTACCTAACTAATCCAAGTGGAATTACTGGAAAAGGTGTTGTAGATTTTGTGTGGACTGATTTTAGCAAAGGAGGCCAAAGCTGTAAATTTCAAAAAATGCTACTGCCCAGAAACTTTAAGGGGCTGTTTCGGCCACTTAAATTATGAGAAAAATTCTGGCCTTTTGGGACATGAAGGTATATGGTATAAAGTATCTCCTGTCCAAAAATGAGCTCATTCTCGACTTAAAATGAGCAAGTTATGACTATTTCAATATTTAGGTTTTTCCGATTTAAAACGCTATAACCGAGTTCTATAACTCCGATGACCATGAAATTTAAACTAGAAGCTCACGTTAACATGTGTAAGGTCCTGCCAAGATTTGGGAATTTTTGGAGTTAAACTTGAGGTAGCTAATTTCTTAAGGAATTAATTAGAAATTGATTTTGAAAAATAGTAAATGAATTTTAAAAATTCCGAGAAAATATATATTTTCATTATGGGACTATCTTATGCTAAATCTCAGAAAAGAAATATTTTTGGGACTGATTTGGTATTTTTCATGAAAATAGTTTAGTTACTGAACATATGAGTTAAATATGTTATGTGAAGTAACAAAGTTGAAAATAGGATATTATGGCTAGAGAATCCTATATAGAGTATATGCATATTTTTTGAGAGATTTGATAATTGGTGATGATATCTTATGAGTATGGCATTTTGAATGATTAAATGCATTATATGGTAAAACGTAAACAATTAAGATAAATTGTTTATAAATTTAAGAAATGATTAAAATATTGTTATAATATTAATGATATTAGATTATGAGATTATTAAGTGATTGATAACATGGGGATATTCTTGAATCCTCGAATAAATTATATTATAAATGTTTAATATTTATCCTTTATCTCATTTGATTGATTCTTTATATCATTATCCTCATGCTTATATTATGTTCAAAGTCATCTCTCGGCTCAGTAGTGCATAGATGGACTTGGTATGATTATGACTGTGGATTGTTCTAAGATAATCATAACCAGAATTGAAAACACAATTATCTTTGGTAGTAGTGCTTGGATAATTTGTGGTAGTGATACTAATGAATACACAATTATCTTTGCCGTAGTGCATGGATAATTTGTGGTCGTGATACTTAATGAATACACAATTATCTTTGGTAGTGTAGTGCATGGATAATTTGTGGTCGTGATACTAATGAATACACAATTATCTTTATCTTTGTAGTGCATGGATAATTTGTGGTCGTGATATACTAATGAATACACAATTATCTTTGGCCGTAGTGCATGGATAATTTGTGGTCGTGATACTAATGAATACACAATTATCTTTGCGTAGTGCATGGATAATTTGTGGTCGTGATATTAATGAATACACAATTATCTTTGGTAGTAGTGCTTGGATAATTTGTGGTCGTGATACTAATGAATACACAATTATCTTTGGTCCGTAGTGCATGGATAATTTGTGGTCGGATACTAATGAATACACGATTATCTTTGGTCGTAGTGCATGGATAATTTGTGGTCGTGATACTAATGAATACACGATTATCTTTGGTCGTAGTGCATTGATAATTTGTGGTCGTGATACTAATGAATACACGATTATTTCTTCAGTAGTAGTGCATGGATAATTTGTGGTCGTGATACTAATGAATACACAATTATCTTTGGTAGTAGTGCTTGGATAATTTGTGGTCGTGATACTAAATGAATACACAATTATCTTTGGTAGTAGTGCATGGATAATTTGTGGTCGTGATACTAATGAATATCCTCGGCCAGTAGTGCGGGATGATTCGATGATATGAATTAATTATTGAAATGAGTCTCAAAGAATGAAATATTAATTCATGGATGTGGTAAAAGTCATCTTTAGTCAGTAGTAGTGCATTGATAGACTTGGTATGATTACGACCAAGGATTATTCGGTATAATCATGATCAGATTGAAAACACGAATATCCTCGGCCGCAGGTGCATGGATAATTCGTGGTCGTGATACTTTTAAGTCGCGCCTCTCAAATTATTGGTTTTACTGCTTGTATATCTTTAGCCTGTAGTGCAAAGATGAATTGTTAATGAATAGCTTTGGAAGATTTCAAAGATGAATTTAATATTTTTAAACGATAAAGGTATTCAAGGTATCCTCATCTCTTTATCATACCAGTATCGCACCCTAATTTCGAGGGCTTAAATTCCATAAGGAGGGGAGATTGTGAGACCCTAGATTTTATCAATAAAGATTTAAATTTTGTCAAAATAATTTTTAATATTATGGTGTGAATTTGAGATAATATTATAGTTGTGGGTAGTATTTATAAATTTTGCAAAGTATGCAAGTGGTTATATTATATTCGATTGGTCGGGAATATTCGGTTTAGCAGGAATATTCGCATAACTACTCAATCATCAGTGGACCCCACAATGTAATTATTGCCGGATTGAGAAAACAACAAAAATATTTTATTGAAATAACTATGGAAGTTTTACCGTGGTTACCGTTGAACTACTCTTGTAGTAAAAAAAGTACGAAGAATAAGTGTGGTGGTTGCATAAGTACACCAGTATTGATTATCGATGCTTATGTGAGAAGTCACTCGGTTTGATTCCATTATTGTCGATTAATAATATGAATTATTATAAATGATAATGACGCTTTTGTTTTATTCAGATTATTAACGTAATAAAATAGAAACATCTTTTATATAAAATAGAATACTTTATTAAAGTTATTCTATAAATAGAATATATTATATTTTATTATGCATAGTGTTGCATAGTATTTTGCATAGTGTTTTTTGCATAGTATTGCATAAAGTTTGCATAGTAAAATGTTTTTATATAAATAGAATATATTATATTTTATTTAAAAGATTTTGCTTTAAATATGGACCGTCGATTAAAGTAAATCAATCTGGACCGCTCATGGATTGATTATTATGCATTCTATTTTCCTATAAATAAAGCTCATTCCTTCATTATTTTCTTACTTTAATTCACCAAAAACTCTGAGAGAGAAATTATAGAGGGAAGCTATAGAGAGAAAATCTATAGAGAGAAAAAGAAGAAGAGTATTCTCGTACTTCACTACTTTGATATCCAAAGGTCTTTTACTTGTAAGGGATATTATTTGTTTGTACCGTAAGTGGGTGTTATTCTTTCTTCTTGAAGAGAACTTCATTATTCCATTCATTATTATTCTCGTTGAATAACTCGTAAAAGTGGTATACCCTATACATAACCTCGTATATGCGGCATACCCTATACTTGGTGAAATCCTTATGTTATTCCATTCATATTTATTCTCGCTGGAATAACTCAGATACGCCATTTACCCCTATACTTGGTGACATTCTTCTATTATTCTCGCTGGAACATCCTGCTGTGTTTTACACCGGACTCGGTTCCGCTTTTTTATTATTCTCATTGGAACATCCTCGCTCGCAGTGTTTTACACCGGACCGGTTCCGCTTTTATCATTCTGCTGAATATCCTATCTGTGTGTTTTACACCGATCCGTTTCCATCTTTATTATTCTCGTTGAACATCCCGCTTGGTGTGAATTTCACCGACCGTTCCGTTATTATTATTCTGCTGAATAACTCGCTCTATGCTAAGTCTTCGCATGCATGGTGATTTCTTTTGTTATTCCATTCTTTATTATACCCGCTTAGTTAAAACTTTGACTTCTATACTCCATGAAATTAGTGGAATATCCTTGATATTTGCGCTTCATCCAAAGATCTTTTCATGGAAATATTCTTCCGATCATTCTTGAATTTTACTCTACAAAAACAAGATCATGTTGACAATTTGGACGTTAATAATTCATGGATTAAATAATTCTTGAACTTGTTTTATTGAATTATTATGTCATTGTCATCATCCTCATGATATATCATGTTATCTTTGCTTACGTGCATAGATGAACTTAGTATGATTATGACCAGTGGATCATTCTAATAATCATGGCTTGTTATAAATGATGTGATAAAAGTCCTCGGTGGCTGTAATGCAATGATGGATAGTTTTTGGTATGATTATGACCAGGGGTGATTCTTATATAGTCATGACCATTGATAATTTGATGAAAATCCTCGATGCAGTACAGAATGATTAGATGTGGTGGTTTATTTATTATTGTCGAGTCTCAAATGATAAAAATTGATGAAAACCTTTTAAAACCTAAAAGATAGTAGACTTTATTTTCTACTGACTTTTTAATGGATTGCATATTCACGCAGCTTAAACCGGTTGTCTATTGTATTTTATTAGTTTAACATCGTGAAGGCTAATGATAATTTATTCGCATTATCTTAGTCATAATATTTCTTCTTGGGCTAGTTGAGCTCACCTTTTTTCTTTCACCGTTCTCTTCGTGAAATGAGAACATAGCCGGACGAAGTCTGGGAACGAATAATGGTCCGAGGATAGCATTAGTAGTCCTCACTATTCTCGTGAAATAGTGTGATAATAGTTGTAATGAGGATTCCTTTTGAGTTTGTATAATATCTAGTAGACAATATTTGTATTCAAACTCACGCTTTATGTCGATTGTACACATGGCAGCTTAGGTTAGTAAGTTGTATTTGAATTTATGTACCATGTAAGTGGCGACCCAAGATGGGTGACGTATACCTAATTTTGGGGGCGTCACAGATAGTAGTACAAGTGATCATTGGACTTGAGATCATCATAATATCTTATGTATGATAAGTTATACTTTGACTTATTCCTTAAGACCCTTAGGGTATATCAAAAGGTATGCTTGGGTATAATAAGTCATACATGGAGATAATGTATGATCAATAAAGAATCTACCGCTTCTAGTAAAAGAAGAGAAATGTCCTATATGATTCGATAATTGACAACCCAGTAGTCCTTAGCCAATGCAGAATAAAATTAGAAAGGAGTTTCAAATTTGCATTATTTGGTGTTGTGCATTTAAGAGTCGAAATACATATAATTAAATAAATTAAGACTTGACAATAATTCCATGTCTTATATTTAATTGGGACATTGTATATATGGTGGAAGGATTGTATTGTACGGTAACTATTTACTCAAAAGTTCTTTTATGATTAATGTTAAAATCTATATTATCTGGAAAGTCGTTGATCGCTAGGGAGGCTTATCCCTATTGTAGAATAAATATTATTTATTTAAATTAATTAATTAATTAATTAATTAATTTAAATAAGATTAGAATTGTTCTAATTGATTTATTCACAACCGGTTTAATATGGAGAACCTAAAGGGTTACACCATAAAAGGAAGAATAATTATTTAAGAAGTTAATGGCATAATTGTAATAATATATTAAGTATATTTAATTTAATCTATGGTGATAGAATAAATTAAATAGCTTAATATTTATTATTTAATATTTTAGAAATATTAAATATAAATTAATAAGAGGAGTCTTATTAATATTATTACAATTATTATTATTTTAATTTCTAAAAGAGTTTAGGAATTAATTTAATATTAGTACTCTCATTTATTCATAATATGATTAGGAGGAAAAATTAGTTAAATGAGTTTAATTAATTATCCCTAATAAGATTAGGGAGCCCATTTAATTAAAAGAGTTAAATTAAATAAATAATACCTTATTTTTAATTAAATAGGGTTACCTGATATCTTTATAAGGAGAGTCTTATATCAGATATCACAACGACGCAATTCCAAAAGTTGGAGAGTACGTCCTTTTTCTATAGAGATAGAAAACTAAGGTTTAGCCAACCACCCTTCTTCTTGAATATTTTTCTTCCTCATGATCACCTCTGAGAAGCCAAACACTTGGGTGGTAACGTTGATCAAAAGAAGGAACCAAACCCGGTGCATTCAAGTTGAACGCGAAAAGTATTGGAGGTGAATCATGTCTGCGAAGTTTCGAATCTTCAAGGTATGATTATTTCGTTTTTATATCTTTTCGTTTAATTAATAATTGTGCATAAAGGATGATCCGGATATATGATTTGTAAAATTTTAAACTCTAATTTTACACGTTTTCGCTTAATTTGTGCAATTTGATTGCGTTCATGAATATTACAAACCTAACAGTACATTCGGGGTGTGACCTTGAGGTTTCTTTGTCGATTGAATGAGGTGGAGATTATTGAGCCTTTGATTCCATCTGTTTTAGCAAATTTGGAGCATCGCCATCATTTTATTAGAAGGAATGCTATTCTTACAGTCATGGCCATTTACAAGCTTCCGCAGGGGGAGCAGCTGTTAGTTGATGCTCCGGAGATGATTGAGAAGGTACTTGCAACTGAGCAGGATCAATCAACCAAGAGGAATGCTTTTCTTATGATTTTTAATTATGCCCAGGATCGTGCCATTAATTATCTTATGACCCATGTTGATAGAGTAGCTGAATGGGGAGAACTGCTTCAGATGGTTGTGTTTCGGAAAGTATGTAGAACGAATAAGGCTGAGAAGGGGAGATATATAAAGATCATCATATCTCTACTAAATGTTCCGTCCTATGCTGTTATTTATGAATGTACTGGAACACTTGTGTCTTTGTCGTCTGCACCTACGGCAATCAGGGCTGCAACAAATACCTATTGTAAGCTTTTGTTGTCTCAGAGTGACAACAATGTAAAACCTATTGTGCTTGATCGGCTGAATGAACTCAAATATTCTCATAGGGAGATTATAGCTATGAGGGTATTTGTGATGATCAATGAGGCTATAATCAGTTTTAGTTAAACAGGCGCTTTCACTGGAGAGGTCAACAATACGACCAAAAATTATTTTCGTGGCTCAATTTTGTCCAGAGAAGGTAAACATTTTTTTATAATATAAACCTTATGTGCACAAGGTAGTATAGTTGTATGCTCTAAACCTTATGCTACTAAATTCTTGTTTCTCAGACACACTCTCTTCAACTGGAGGCATTTTCACTTGCCATCAAGAATTTAGATGAGGACTTGCCTAAACCGAAACTCCAATTTGTTGGTAGTTGTCGGAATGAGGCAGATGAAACTACGTTGTAGAATTTGAAAGACCAAGCTATTGAACTGAAGGTTTATTATCATTCCTTGTTTGTATGTCTATTATGTATCAAGATTTGCTAGGATATTTTTCTAAGCAACTAGCCAGATATAACACATGAACGAAAACTTGTGTAACTACTATATTTTTGCACATTGTTACATGCAATCTGGAAATGCTATGATGAGAATATAGTTTCTTCTGATCTTAAATCTACTTTGCCCGCCACCTTATTGCAGAATCTAATCTTGCATTTTTCAGGTGCCAATTTATTCCTCAGATAATATTTCTGAACAGTCTATTTGGCTACCTTTCCATTCTTATCATTACAAAGTGGTCTACTGGTTCAAAGGTTGATTTATACCATGTAATGATATACATGTTCCTTGGTCCTACGGATGATATACATGTTCCTTGGTAAATTTAACTTAAAAAAGAGTATTTCTAAATGTTTTCCCATTTTCATAAATGTTGTCTTATACTCACAATTTTAGATTATTCTCATCTCCTAAAGGGTATTCAGAGTAATTTTAAGGTACTTTAACAGTTTCACATGGAAACAATCATAGCCCAATCTATGAGACTATGACACAGACTCAATCTTGAAGATCTTCTCCATTTTCTTGAATTTGGACGAGGATGAGGATAATCATATGAGGGATGAAAGCGAGATGGTTTATGACTTTGACAGCCCTGGATCTCCAAAACAAAGCTCGATCCTTAAGGTGTCAAAATTATTGGACAATTATCTTGCAGAAGTTGCACTAGATTCAAACTTGCCTCCATCAAAGTTTATATCGTTGGCCAAATTACTTCCGAACCATGCTCACCTAGTGAACAACGGATTGTACAGAGCGGTGGATATCTTTCTCAAGGTAAGAAATTCTATCATTATCACATGCAATAACTATTTAAGTTGCTTATGACATGCTATAACTTTCTCAACAAGAATACTATGCTATGATTTATCACCAAATCTACAGGGTTTCTTAGCCATTGTGTTTGCCCTGACAGGTGCATCCAAATATCAAGGATTCTGAGCGTTATCGACTCTGCAAAACCATAGATTTCCAGAAACTATCTCAAGAAGCCTGCAGCCATGCAGCTCAAAATGAAAGGTTACCAGTGCAAATGGTCGTCCAAGTACTGTACTTTGAGCAGATCAGGCTTCGGAATGCAATGAATGGGGGACACAATCAATTCTTTTTTGGGTCAATGAATGACTAGTTCCCTCAGCGTTTAGGCAGTGGTGCAGGAAGTGGGTGCATCTTACCACGAGACAATTATGAATCAGTGAGAAGAGAAAATAAAGAACTGAAGCTTGAAGTAGGTAGAACGAGAATGACGCTGACTGACTTGGAAAAAGATCATGTCTTTATGAAGCAAGAGCTTGTTAAGACACCGTGCAAATAAGTTATTGAGGTCATTTACAAAGAAATTAAGCAAGCTCAATGCCTTGTTTCGCATCAAAGATATGAAGGCCCTGGGTCTGGGTGGCAGGGCTAATTCAGAAAGTCAATTTTTCTTTCAGAAGCGAAGGCGTCATTCTGTTTCATGACCACCTGACACCTGCATAGGAATAACGAAGAGTGTATAGTATACTACTACTACTACTTCTACTTATAGTTCAACTTTTAATGTTTCATAGAAATCAACTCTTTGGTGACAAATTATATCATCACTATTATATATTCATTTAGTCACAACAAATAATTTTGTCACTATTAATAACTCTTTCTATGACGAGATGTATCGTCACCATAAGTATTTAATTAGTGGCATTGAAAAATGTGTCCCCAAAAATAGCCCTTTGGTGATAAATTATTTTGTAATATTATTTAAAATATGAAATGACATAATTGTCATGTTAAATATATTATTAGGTGACGAATTGTTCTGTCGTAATTTATTTTCTTATTTTTGGTGACGATAAACACAATAACATGACAAAAGAATAATCATAAATATGACAATATTGTCGTCATTAAAATTAGATGATTTAAATAGAGTAACATATTTTTCATCACTAAAACAATATCATTTAATGACGAAAAACCATTTTCATCATTTAATGCACCAAGTTTTGATGACGAAACATAACATAGAGTGACGAAAGTTTCATTCAAATAGTGACGCTATTAACGTCACTAAAAGTAATTAATTATAGTGACAATGGTGTAGATCGTCACCATAAGTTAAAACATTTAGTGACGACATCAAATATTGTCAAATAAACCTAATACCACGCTCATACGGTGACGGTCTCTGTGACTATTAACATTTGTCACCAATTGTTTTAGTGATGAAAAATGAATTTTATGTGACAAATTTTAACGTCATTTTTTGTGTGATTTCTTGTAGTGGCCAATTACATCATCGAATTATCCATGCACTATAGGACAATGATATTCATTATTATCACCCGTGGTTATGATCATGTCATACACCTGTTCATCTTTGCATGTAAGCCAAAGATATACAACTATAAAACCAATAATCAACAGTCTATCTTTGCACGTAAGCCAAAAATATACAACTGTAAAATTAATAATCAACAGTCCATCTATGCACGTAAACCAAAGATGATTTTCATCACAATATAAGCATGAGGATGATGACAATGATATAAGCATTAATCAAACAAAATCAAGGATAAATATTAAAGACTTTAAATTTATCCAGAGTTTAAAAATATCCAAATTGTCAACATGATACTGCTTTGTGGAGTAAAATTCAAGAATAATATTAATGTACCAAAAATAATTTGGACATAAAAGAAATATATTTTTCGGGTGAATAGTACCCCGTAAATAGTACCCTATGAATAGTACTTCGAGAATAGTACCTCATGAATAGTACCCCCGGCATGAAATATGTCCCAAATACCCGAGTGAATAATACTAGAGTGAATAGTAATCGGGTGAATAGTAATCCATGAATAGTAACTCGTGAATAGTACTCCAACACAAAAAGTGCTCCGAATACCCGAGTGAATAATACTAGAGTAAATAGTAATCTCGACACAAAAAGGTAGAAATTCAACAATAAAATTCGTACCAATATTCTGGCATAATGATATTGAAAGAAATAATATCATTTACAAAGAAATAATACCCCTTATGACTGTTGAACGAAAATAATATTCCTACGAATATTGAACGAATATAATATTCATACAAATACGAAAAATAACATCTCTTCAGAATATGAAATAAATAATACCCCTTACGAATATTAAACGAAAATAATATTCATACGAATACGAAAAATAATTTCTCTTCAGAATATGAAATAAATAATACCCCTTACGAGTATTGAAAGAAAATAATTCTCTTCATGAATACAAAAGAAATAATACCCCTTACGAATATTAAACGAAAATAATATTCATACGAATACGAAAAATAATTTCTCTTCAGAATATGAAATAAATAATACCCCTTACTTACAACGGTTGAACGAAAATAATATTTCTTACGAATATTGAACGAAAATAATATTCCTTACGAATATTAAACGAATATAATGAATATTAAACGATAATAATATTCATACGAATACAAAAAATAATATCTCTTCAGAATATAAAAAAATAATAACTCTTACCTCAGAAGAAAACTGGATATTGGAATAGTGAAGTAGCAGACTTCGCTTCTTCTTTCTCTCTATAGCTTCTCTCTCTATAGCTTCTCTTATAAATGCTCTTGTGAGACTTAGTAAATTGGTGAGAATAAAGGAAGAATGAGCTTCTATTTATAGAAAAATATAGTTTCGATAATTGCACGTTTTAGGGCTCGAAATATTACAGTATAATACCTTCCTCGTTTTCTTCATTTTTAATTTAGTCCTGCATGTATTATCAAACTTGCACCACCTCCCCTAATAGTAAATCATGTGAATTAATAGTATAATCATGTGACTCAATAGTATAATCATGTGAAAAAACTAATTACAGTATAGTACCTTCATCTATACCTTCATTTTTAATTTATTCATGCAAGTATTATCAATCTTGCACCAACTCCCCTAATAGTACATGCATGTGAAACAATAGTATACACATGTGAACATATAGTTATAAGCATGTGAATTAATAGCAATTAATTGCTCACTTATCCGATTAATTACCCGACTGGTCAATATAACCTCCAGACATCAATTATTATTGAAATAAATGTCGATTTCCACTAACACTAATAATCCCAACATAATGGAACTATCAATTTCATCTTTAATCAACACGAACTTATTCATCATTAATATTATAACTCACAATATTTAACAACCAGGTCGTTCCCAAGAAAGATGGGGCTTTCCGATAAGGATTTCTCCTTATTGGCGCGCAATTAGGTGACCAAACCTCTCCTTGACAGAACTTCTAGACATTGTCAATATTGCAAATAATAATATGAATAACTTTTTCATCTTAATTATTGATTTAATAATATAAAATATTATCGCGAGATGATCTTTGTGCCAATTATTGAATCAATAATATGAAAGATATTATCGCAAGAATTCTTTATAGCAATAATTGAGTATAGGCTGAGTGACTTCTCACGTAAGCATCAATAATCAATATCGTGTGCTACTATGCAACCACAGCGTATTCATCGTACTTTTACCACCCGGATTAGTTCAACGGTAAAACTTTCGCTAGCTATTTTATAAAAGATGTTTTTTGTTTTCTAACTACGACAATACTTTCGTTGTGGGGTCCACCAATGATTGTGTCATCCTACGAATATTTCCTGTTAAAACGAATATTCCCCGACCAATCGAATATTTTATATCAACTTATTTTCTTTGCAAAACTTTCAAATATCACCCTTAACTTTAACCTTTTATCAATTTAACCATTTATTAAATAGAATAATAATTTTAAGAAAATTGAATACTTTCATTTCATAAAATTCGGGGTCTCACACCAATGTCGTGTCATAGCCTACAAAATAACATAAAATGTATGAAATAATATGCATGCAAAGTAACAACGAAACATAGGTTTAAGCAACTAATTCAAGTAATAGATACCGGATAAGTAGGTATAAAACCAACTTATCACTCATGTTCTATTCGTAAAGAAGAAAGATGGAGGTATGCGACTTTGTATTGATTATCGGGAGTTGAATCATGTCACCATAAAAAATAAGTATCCGTTGCCTCGCATTGATGACCTATTTGACCCGTTGCAAGGTGCCAAATTCTTTTCAAAGATCAATCTTAGTTTCGGATATCATCAGTTAAAGATTAAAACTGATGACATTCCAAAAACTGCTTTCACAACTCGGTACGGGCATTATGAATTCCTAGTCATGTCCTTTGGATTGACTAATGCTCTTGTTGCCTTCATGGATATGATGAACCGGGTATCCAAGAAATATTTGGATCACTTTGTGGTCGTCTTTATTGATGACATCCTCATTTACTCCAAAAGCCGTGAAGATCATGAGTAACACTTGAGGATGATACTCCAAAAGCTTCGTGAGAACAAGTTATATGCCAAGTTAAGAAAATATGAGTTCTGGCTTGAGGAAGTAGCATTCTTTGGGCACGTGATATCAAATCACAAAATATCTGTTGACCCGACAAAGATTGAAACCATTCAAAGCTGGGAGCAACTAAAGTCAGTAATCGAAGTACGTAGCTTTCTCGGCTTAGACACTATCTCAAACCATCACTCCATTAACTCAGCTGACTCAAAAAGATACAAAATTCGGTTGGAGCGAGGAATGTGAGAAGAGTTTTCAAGAACTCAAGAGGAGACTCATTTTAGCACCTGTTCTGACAATACCATCTGGTTCGGAGGGATTTATCATCTACAGCGATGCTTTAGGCAGAGGGTTAAGATGTGTTCTCATAGAACATGGGAAGTCATAGCCTATGCCTCACGACAACTCAAAGAATATGAGAGGAATTATCATACTCATGATCTAGAGTTAGCAACAGTCATTTTTGCACTAAAGATCTAGAGACATTACCTGTATGGGGAGAAAGTGGAGATCTACACGGATTATAAAAGCCTCAAATATTTCTTCACCCAAAAGAAACTCAACATGCGGCAACGACGTTGGCTTGAGATGTTGAAAGATTATGATCATGCCATTCAATACCATCCTGAAAAAGCAAACATGGTAGCTGACGCATTGAGTAGAAGATCATATGCGGGTACGAGTGCGATATTGTCAATACAAAGGCCCATTTTGTATGACTTACAAAGGATAGAGATAGAGTTAAAGACTCCATGAACCCATGTGATGATGGAAAATATACAAGTAGAACCGACTTTAATTGATAAAGTTAAAGCTGCTCAAGCTACAGACCTGGAGCTGATTCATATGAAGAAGAAAATGCAAGAAGGTGTTATTTCGGAAGCAAGAATCGATGAAGAAGGAATACTTCGAGTCAACTCCAGACTTTGTGTTCCTAACAACCCTGATTTAAAGTATAAAATCATGATGGAGGCGCACAACACACTATTTGCAATCCATCCTGGAAGTACCAAAATGTATCGTGATCTTCGACATACATTTTGGTGGAGCAATATAAAGAGAGAGATAGCGGAGTTTATTTCAAGGTGTCTAACTTGTTAACGAGTCCAGGCGGAGCATCAAGTGCCAAAAGGTCCATTGTAACCACTTGAAATTCCAGAATGGAAATGGGAGCACATTACCATGGATTTCATTATTGGTCTTCCCAAGGTTTTTCAAGGCATAGATGCAATTTGGGTCATTGTTGATAGATTAACCAAGTCTGCTCATTTCTTACATATACGATAAACCTATTCACTTAAACGTCTTGCTCGTATGTACATAAATGAGATTGTAAGACTGCATGGTATGCCAGTATACATAGTTTCTGATCGAGACCCAAGATTCACATCACGATTTTGGGTTAGTTTGCAAAAAGCTATGGGTGCGGATTTATGATTCAGTTTGGTATATCATCCTCAAACGGACGCGCAGTTAGAGAGAACTATTCAAACTATTGAAGATTTATTAAGACTCTGTGTCCTTGAATTCAAGGGAAGTTGGGACAAGTTCTTGCCATTGGTAGAATTTTCCTACAATAACAGTTATCAAGCAAGTATTGGCATGGATCCATTTGAGACGTTGTATAGACGCAAGTGTCGTTCTCCAGTATGCTGGGATGAGGTGGTTGAAGCAACATTGTTGGGACCAGAATTGTCACGTATGACTACGGAGAAGATTCAAATGATCCGACAATGTATAAAAACCTCATAAGATCGACAAAAGAGTTATGTTGATCTTCATCGAATGGACATGGAATTCAATGTTGGTGATCATGTGTTGTTACGTGTTGCTCCATAGAAAGGAGTTACGAGATTTGGACTGAAAGGAAAGCTCAATCCTCGATTCATTGGCCCATTTGAAATCCTCGATCGAGTAGGAACTGTGGCCTATAGACTCGCTTTACAGCCAAGTAAGTCTCGTGTTTATAACATTTTTCACATATCCATCTTACGTAAATATATGGAAGACCCGAACCATATTATTGAGTTAGAACCGGACAAGATAGTGGAAGATTTAACGTATGAAGAGGTGCCTGTTAAAATCTTGGATAAGAATGAGCATATTCTACGCTCCAAGGTTATACCTCAAGTCAAGGCTTTATGGAGAAGCAACAATGTTGAGGAAATGACCTGGGAGTTAGAATCTAAAATGAAATCAAGGTATCCTCACCTCTTCGATATACTAGGTATGTACCCTAATTTTGAGGACGAAATTTCATAAGAAGGGGAGGTTGTAAGACCCCAATTTTCACAAATAAAGATTCATTTTTCTCAAAATATATTTTTGAATATTATGGTGTGAATTTATTATAATGTTATAGTTGTGGGTAATATTTATAAATTTTGCAAAGTATGTAAGTTGTTATAAAATATTCGATTGGTCGGGGAATATTCGTTTTAACATAAAATATTCGTACGACGACACAATCATTGGTGGACCCCACAATGAAATTATTGTCGGAGTTAGAAAATGACAGAAATATCTTTTTATAAAAGTAACGGCGAAAGTTTTACCGTTAACTATTAAAATACCAGGTGTTAAAAGTACAGTAATACGCGTAGTTGCATAGTAGCACACGGTATTGATTATTGATGCTTACATGAGAAGTCACTCAATTATATTCAATTATTGCTATAGTAATTGCTGCATAGTATCTCACGTTATTTGATTCAATTATTGTCAATATTTTATATATTATTAAATCAATAATTAAGATGACAAGTTATTCATATTATTATCTGCATAATTAACAATGTCTAGAAAGTTCTGTCGAGGAAAATGATTTGGTCACCTAATTGCGCGCCAATAGGGAGAAATCTTTATCGGAAAGCCCCCTCTTTCCTGGGAACGATCTGGTTGTTAATATTGCGAGTTATAATAATGATGGATAGATGTTGTTAAAAATATTGAGGAGATTTTTATAAAGTATTTGTTGTAAATTTTGGCGTATTATTTGGACCCCCACTTACCCATTTTTCAAAATTATCGGTAGAAAGTATTTAATATATATAATAATAGTGGGACCACGAGTGGGGCCCACCATGTGTTGTTGAAAATGGGGGGGGGGGATTAATGGAATGGTCACGGGTGGATTGCAGGCAAAATTTATATATATAATATATTATAATAAGTTTTGTTTTTTTATGAAAAATAGAATATATTATATTTTATTATGCATAGTGTCTGTATAGTAAAGTTATATGAAATCGAATTTTAAGGCGTCCGTGATTTTTTAAAAGCATTGTACAATCCATGCAAAACTTTTCTACATAGTATCCTTCAATTCTCCTATAAATAGGATGCTTAGTTAAAATTGAAAATCATACCAGAATCAGAGAATTCTTCTTCTATATATTGAGCGTATTTCTTTAGAGTTTTAAAAAGCTTTGAGCATAGAAAATAATGGAAGTTTTCTTCAAGAATATCCCCACTATACCAGTTGGAATACTCTTCTTTTTAAGGCAAGGGATATTATTTTTGTTCAATATTCGTATGAAATAATATTTTCTTCCATACTCTGTAGTATGTAAGTAATATTATTTCGTATCAGATTCCGAATTCTATACTCATTTTGTTAGTTTTTGGCATTTATACTCCATGAAATTAGTAGAATATCCTTGAAATTTGCGTTTCATCCAGTATCTTTTCATTGAAATATTATTCTGAGTATTCTTGATAAGTTTTAACTTTTTTATGCCGGAGTATTATTCATGGGGTACTATTCCCAAAGTACTATTCATGGGATACTATTCACTCGATTACTATTCACCCGGTGGTACTATTCATAATAAAAATTGATTTCTTTTCGGTCCAAATTATTTTTGATAAAATATTATTCTTGAATTTTACTCTACAAAGCAGTATCCTGTTGGCAATTTGAAAGTTTTGAATTCTGGATAAATTAAATTATAAATTTTTAAAAATTTATCATTTGCTTTCATTTAATTGAATTATTATATCATTGTCATCATCCTCATGCTTATATTGTGATGAAAGTCCTCATTGGCCCGTAATGCATTGATGGAATGTTGATTGGTATGATTATGATCAGGGATTATTTGGTATAATCATGACCGTAATGTTACAAATGATGTGATAAAAGTCATCATTGGCCCGTAGTGCATTAATGGACAGTTGTTGGTGTGATCATGACCATTGGTGAAAACACGAATATCATTGGTCCGTAGTGCATGGATAATTCGTGGTTGTGATACTAATGAATATCTTTGGCCCGTAGTGCATGGATAATTCAGTGATGGTTTTGAGTTTGAATACTGTCTATTAGACAATATTCGTGTAAAAACTCTCAGTTACGTTTTGTTGTATTATATAATAAAGTTGTATTTAAATTCTGTACCATGTATTTGATGACTCTGAATGGGTGATGTTTACCTATTTTGGTGGCGTCACAATTTACATGAAATTTAAATGAGTTATTAATTTAAATTAGAAAAAGCAAAAATATTTTTAAAAAATGAAACAAAGTTTCTAAATAGCTTTGACTTTTAAGCCTTTGATCATAGAATCGTAATTAATTTATTTAGTTTTAAACAATATAATTATGAAAATAAAAACTTTTTATAAAGTAATTCTCAAAATTTGTTGTATTCAAAAGTTAATTATCACATCCCTTTTGAATTAAAAATATTTCCTATCGAGTTTGAAAATTCATACTTGATCGCTTTATTACTTATATTTGAGAAAGGAAGAACGGAGGAAGTATTTAGTATAATTAATACATTTCAAATTTTCAAAATTAACAATATTAGTCTATTAGATATTGAATTAATCTAAATTAACTAAATTAGCATTATTTAAATCTTAAAATTTTACAATTTTATATTTTTATTATAAAAATCGTAAATAAGACTATTTTTATGAAATAAATGGAGTATTATTCATTTATTATAGATTAATTATGTAATAAGTAATAATATTATCCACTAATCCACTACTACTAATTTAATATATATCATATATATATATATATGATAATATGATATATAGTATATCTTATTCCTAAATAAGTCTTATATATTGTGATATAAGACTTATATATCAATGAAAATATGATAATAATATAATATGATATATATTATATTTATATGATTATATCCTATTCTAAGAATGATGATTACAATATTTAATTTAATTTTTTATTGAATTACTTAGACTTTTAAAGAATATATTTTTGGTATTTATTTAACTGTTTTTTACTTTAGAGTTCTAAGTTTATGTTCGCGAACCAATTTGATATTCGTGAACAAGTTTGTGTTTGTGTTTATGAATAAATTTGTATTCGTGAACGTTCGCGAACTATTTATGTTCGCGAACAAGCTTGTATTCGACGTTCGATTTAGATATTAATTATAGTACGTATAGGATTATATATATATAGACAATACAGTACTAGTACGTAGCTGAAAAATGTAATTGTCTTCATGCGATTTTCTTTCAATCGGAAACAACATGAGGACATATATTGTAGTTCTCTGATCCATCCCAACAACCATATATCTACAGATTTGTTTAATTAGTACACAAGGAAAAAAAAACGTATAACATGTATACTTTTCTTCTAGTAAGTATATATATATATATATATATATATATATATATATATATATGTGTGTGTGTGTGTGTGGTGGGGGGGGGGGGGTGGGGTGGGGTGGGGGGGGGGGGAATGATGCATAAAATGTATTTGTTATGAATTAAAAATTGACATATTACCTCTATAGCGTCCGTTTCAAATATAAACAGTTATGATTAAAAAAAGAAAAATTGGCCTCCGCTAGAATTACTAGTGGACGGAATAGTGGATAAATTTAACCCCAACTCAACAAGACTTCTTAGATTCAGGAGTTGATTAATCAGTCCTGAAAAAACCAATTGAACATGTAATTGTCTGACTTTATGCAAGTTTTGGCACATTTTAAAGAAGATAATGGAGGTTGGAACTCTTTTAGCTCTCCTCAATGGAAGTTGAAATATTTTCTTCCCAAGAAGTGATGAATTTATCGAAGTAACCGCCATCGGAGAGGGGTAATCGAGTTTGGCAAGAAATAGATGTTTTTGTCTAAATTAACTCAGAGAATTCTGTTCATTTATGATATAAGTATGTTGGAGAAGGAAGATGAAAGAAGTTCACCATATACAGTTACATAAACCATATCAAAATAAAGAATAGGGGAAGGATATTAGGGGTAATTTTATAAAGAGTCCGTCTAGCAAAAGCCGATTTTCACTTTTTAACCACAACATTTGATATTTAGAACAAATATTGTAGATGGTATATGCGAATTTTTTATCCATAACAAATATATGTTATGGGTCATTTCATATATATATATATATATATATATATATATATATAATATGCTAATTCATATCTATTGTTAGATAAGAGTACTGTTCCATTTAGTGTATCTGGCCAAGCATCCATCGGCTCAAATTTAAATTTAATACACCCATGAATAAGGACCGGATTTAAGGAGTAATTACTAAAATACTTCACATTTTATATTATATACAGGGAATTGATAATTTTACATAGATTTTTGATATTTTTACATGATCATTTATTTATCTCTTACATGAGCATAAAGTGGATTTCATTTTCATGTGAGAAGGAATTATGTAAAAATATCAAAAATACATATAAAAATAATCATCTCCTATATATACTCCTTCTGTGCACCCTAAGAAGTTCGAAAGGCCTTTAAATTAAATTTGGGTAGTTAGATGTTTAGTGTGTGTGTATATACAGAACGGATCTAAAGAACTCCTCTTAAATATGACTCTCTCTTAAATAACAACACTCCTCATTTATTAAAACTACGTCATTTTGAAAATTATTTTAAAATACAAAATAATATTAATGTTGTGATGTGATTATTTGGGTCTAGCTAAGGTGTAGTCCAATTTATTTAATGGACAGATCTAGTGTTGGCTCATATACATTTATTTGGATAGGTTGCTCAAATAATGGAAGAACCCTTATTAAAGTAAGATTGTGTTTTCTTATTTAGAGGAGATAAGGAGATCTAATTCGGGAAGGAATCGATCCGTCATTAATTGCAATTATAAGCTCTTAATTGGATTCGGTGGACAAGACTTATATAAATACAGCAATAAACAAGGATAAAACACAATTACAATGACACAATAACATATGACACGAATAAATAATTTGTACTCTCCATATTATTATAGTGGATTTCTTCTCTCTCTCCGTGGTTTTTTTTCAATTGAATTTCCACGTAAATTCTCGTGTTCATAATTTATATTTTTGTATGTTTATCTGTGTGTATTTCGTGGGTTTGATTTCACAACAATACAATTAATTGTTAGCGCGATTTCGACCTGTTGTTTTGGTGATTTTTTCAGGCGTAAAAAACATGGCGTTAACAATTAAAATAGAGTGGTCCTACTTGTTTTTCTTTTATTTATAAAAATGTCACCCGCGGCTCAATTTATTTTTTAAAAGAATCTAAAAAATGACATAATTTTAATAAAAGAGTGTTATTTAAAAAATAATATTATTTAAAAGGAGTGTTTTAGATCCGTCATATATATATATATATATATTCACACAAACGCACAAGGAAAAAGGGTGGGGAAAAAACAAACACATGAATAAGAAGAAGAAAACAAAAGAAGAGGAATTTGTGAATGTTGGAAAAGGCAAAGCGATGAGTGAGAAAAACAGTGGGTAATTTAAGTGCTATGATTGCATCATTTTTAATATTTTTGTATGTGAAACTTATTTTTTAATCATATATTAATGTTAGTTTGGATAAAAAAAATTGGTCCAAAAAGTACCGGAAAAATATCAATTCTGCATTTGGAACTCATTTTTTAACCAATCCAATATTAATATATGATTAAAAGATAGGTCTCGAAAATATCAAAAATTATTATGAAAATATCAGTTCTTTATGTGTGTATATATACACGCACATACACATACCAAACGTACATGAGTGGTTTATCATGAAATTAATTTTGATCAATTTACCAATACAATATCGACATATAAGTGGGAGGTGATCTCTTTTTACATGTCAGCATTGTATTGATCAATGAACTAACTTACCATGAGATTAACTTCATGATAATTGGATACCAACCGTACACCTTGTTTCCTTTTCCTGGACTTTCCTATTGATCATAAATTAAAGTTGTTTAATTATTTCTAAATGTTGACAATATAATTATATCTACCTACTAGTTTCCTCAACGCAATCAACCAATGTTTGTTTTATCATCAAAAGAAAATATTGTTATAACCTGTTGGGGGCATGTTTAGATAAGCCCAGATAATTCGGTGGGTTATAGGTCACGTGGAGAAACCTTCTCTACGTAGATAAATATTTTGGGCAAGAGGTTGGATTTTAAGGAATCTAAAATTTTTAGATGCATTTAATTTTCAATTCCTAAGGACTTTCTTTCTTTAAGAAAATTCACTTCTATCCTATTATGGTAATATGGTATCCATCATAATGAGAAATTCTATTCCAATTTAGAGACCGTGCATTTAAGGAGGTGTGATCACTATAAATACAAACAAGGCTATACCCTGAATTACATGTACTTGATTACTTTTTGAGCACTAAAGTATTAAGCCTCCATTGTTAACATATATTCAGCATGTACTTATTCTCACACCGTATCCTCGACGGCCCAAGCCGTCAAATTTCTACGTGTAATTTTATTTCTGTCCAGTATTCGACACATTAGTGGTGATTGCACGAGTAAACGAATCTTGGCGTTAATATAACCATTTTTTCTAAAAATGCATGAGTCTTATTTCTTTTGTTATTTTTTTAGAATAATAAATTTTGCATTGAATACATACTGTACATTTTAATATTTACTTTTTTGGATGATTTTTTCAATATTAAACTCCAAAAAGTAAAAAAAATTATTATTGAATTCTTTTTAATTGAAGGTATTAATGACCACTCTACGTTGCCAAGACAATATTTACTGCATTCACCCAATTCTGTATTTCATGAAAATGAGATTCCTTTTTGGAACAACAAGCCCAGCCCAGAACAAAACTCAGGCCCAACCCAAGAAGACAAGACAAGATAGGAACCCTTTAATTCATGCAACCGCCCCATTACTTGATTTTCAGAGTTTGCCCAGTTGCTATTTCTATCATAATATAATATAATATAGGAACAATTACATTTTCTATTACATTTTAAAAAATAATTACATAAAAAGAGTACAAACAAAATAATTACAAAAAGAGTGATATGCAATATTTAATTACAAAAAAAAGTGCAATCTTATCCCTTTAATTATGCACACGATTACCATCTCTCCCATAATTTTCTCCCCATCTCTCCCACGATTTTCTCCCACTCCATTTCTGTTTCCCTTCTTCTTATCCTCCCTCCCTCCTCCTCCTCCTCCTCCTCCTCTTCCTCCTGTCCAACCCCTCCCCACCCTCCGCCTCCCCCTCGCCTCCCTCCTCCCTCCTCCCCTCCTCCTCCTCATGCCTACCCTCCTCCCTCCTCCCGCCTCCACCTCCTCCCGCCACTCCTCCCCACCCCCCTCCTCCTCCGCCCCTTCTCCTTCTCTGCCGCCTCCTCCCGCCCGCCTCCACCACCTCCTCCTCTCCTCCCTTCCTCCCGCATCCCCTCCTCACGCCTCCTTTCTCCTCCCCTCTTCCCGCCCTTTCCTCCACCTCCTCTCCCCCACACCCCACGCCCACCCTCCTCCTCCCGCCTCCTCCCTCTCCTCGATCCTCCGCCTCCCACCGCCACCGGGTCCATTCTTTATTTTCACCCTAGAATTTAAATCTTTCGATAAGATAACCAATTCAGTTTTATTAGGTTACTAATTTATTTTGAATGTGATGCAGTTGGTAATCAAACTTCATGTAGTTGGTTACCAAATCATTTGATAAGGTAACCAATTCAGTTTTATTAGCTTACTAATATATTTTGAATGTGATGCAGTTGGTAACCAAAATTTATGCAGTTAGTTACTAAACCTTCCGATAAGGTAACCAATTTAGTTTTATTAGCTTACTAATTTATTTTGGATGTGATGCAGTTGGTAATCAAATTTCATATAGTTGGTTACCAAACCATTTGATAAGGTAACCAATTCAGTTTTATTTGATTACCAATTTTATTTTAAATGTGATGCAGTTACTAGTCAAAATTCGTATAAAGGTAACCATTTCAATTTTGTGGGTAACCAAATCATCAAAAGAAATTGAATAAAGAAACTCCATGGCTGACGATGTGGCGGCGGCAATGTGGCGAGAAAGGAGGATGATGAACATTAGCTCCTTCATAATTTTTTATTTTTTATTTTCTCATTTTGATTTGAATTTTGAAATATGGATTTGAAATTGTTGTTAGAGACAAGATTTGAATTTGAAATTATGGCAGTTATTTTCCTTGATTTTAGGTTTCTTTATTAATGTGAATTGTACTAGTTTTTTGTAATATGAATTCTAATTACACTCTTTTTGTAATTATTTAGTTGATGCACTTTTCTTGTAATTACTTTTTATTTGTTGTATACTTATGTAAAGGACCCTATAATATAATAGCACTTGGTTTTTTGGGTTGCATTGCATATTTTCATTTAATTGCATACATTAAAGGTTTGGACTTTGGAGTATTAATTGGGTTGTTCCAAATTACCCCAAGTCCAAACACAAAATTAAAGAAAACTTAAGTGGCGAAATTACATAGTGGCGGGGCCCACCCCTTACTATATATATACTAGCGATAACCCGTGCATGAAGGCACTGTATAATTTAAAAAAAAATAAAAATAAATTATGAACACAAAAAATTGAAATATGAGTTATTTTGCAGCAACATGTGATGCATAGTTTCCTCAAGTCTTTGTGTGTTGTCACAAGGTGTTAGCCCCTTAGTGGGTTGACACGCATTTGGCATGCGAGACACTCAGATAGCATGTCAAGTCAGGCCTTGACACTCAACAAGGCACTCCTAAACAACAGCGTGTGGCAGCCAAGGGCGCGTACGCACTTAACTAGCAAACTAGTTTGACACTCGGCCATTTGGGCTAATGAACAGTCTTGTGCAGCATTGGATGACTCTATGCAGCAGCTTGGGTCATTGAACAACAAATGGGCGCATGTCAGAAAACAATCAATTCTAGAGGGTCTACGTTATGACTCCTCAGACACATCTGATGTCCAGTGGTGACACTTTAGAAATTTTATAAGTGCTACTATAGGGGAAGGGTACTCCGTGAAGGTTACCCGGGACCATGGGCAGGTGCCATGGACGATGCGTGCGGGGCGTTAGGACATTGTTGGGCTCCCCTCCAACAATGTCAAATATCAGATTGGTGGCTTGGATCAGATCAACGAAGATCATTCATGAGCTGGGCATGAACAAATAAGAACGATGTTGGACAGGCGTTGGGCATGGCACATGCGTTGGGCTTGGCATGTTAAGGCATGACATGGGTTGGCACCCAACATGCAACAAGGCTGAAGCATGTGGACAGACGCATCAGGCTGGACGTGCACAACAAGACCAGGCAACACCTTAGGAAAGTGCGTGGTCATGTGTACATTCGTGCGGGCAAGTTGGACAAAGCATTTGGTGGCACCATGTTGGGTAACTCGTGGGCTAGAGACATCAATAATGTGGGTGGACGTTGTGGGCTAAGACATAAACAAAAGTGAGCTGACACGGTGGGCTGATTGGGTTGGCTGGCTGGACCAAGACTAAACTAACAAGAAGTTGTGGCCAGTTACAGATCTTAGCCAACCTCCAAGCACATGACTGACATGTCTCCAGTAGTTGCAGATCATGGGGCATGCACACCTGCTAGTGGGCAGTTAAAATTCAAAATTATGGTTTCCTATTGGCTGAAGCAGTTGGGGATGTCAACTGCAGCCTAAATTTTGTATGCATATATATAGATGTAGCATAGGGCTTGTTTAGACACGAAATCACTGATCAAGTGAGTCTGCAGCCCTAGTCAGATTTGTAATCCTTGTTATTGAGAGCAATAAGAAAAGGCTGGGACGTTGTCATGTAAACACTGTGTCGACTTGTGAGTATGGCTGTTTATATAGATTGTGGCTTGTGTGTGTGATAGGTTGCTGACTGGTTGGGCGAACCAGTGCATCACAAGGAGGACAAAGACGCAAAAAATTAGTGTCAAATTGTACACCCTGTGACAATTGGTATCAGAGCTTTGTTAGCGAACGATGGCGAATAATACTACTCGGATCAATGAACTGCAAGAGAAGTTGCAGGCGTTGGAAACTTATGTGGGCACGCGGTTGGTTGGTGAAGAAGGTTCGCTGGCGGACCAATTTAAAGCATCATCTACCCTCTTGGAGAATCTTCATGCTGAGGTAACTGAATATGTCGTGGAGTTCAACAAGAAGTTGGACGACATGGCTCTTGATGTGTTGGTTGTTACGAATCGGACCCTCGAAGTTTTTGAACGATTCGAAAGAATGTCTGAAGACATGACACTAGTTAAACGTGTTGTGGTTGGTTGTTCAACGAGCGGAGATGGATACCACTCAAAGTTGCGAGTCCTAGAACCTAAATCCTTTGGAGACAGTTGTAATGCCAAGGAATTGAAAATTTTCTTATGGGACATGAAGCAATATTTTGTGGTTGCCCATATCCTAGACCGAGAGAAGGTCACAATTACAAGCATGTACCTGACGGAGGATGCAAAGCTTTGGTGGCGAACTTGTACTGAGGATGATGTGAGTGCGGGCAGGTCAAAGATTGAAACGTGGGCAGATCTCAAGAAGGAATTGAAGGATCAATTCCTGCCTCTCAATACTTCATGGCTGGCGAGGGACAGTTTGAAGCATTTGAAACAGACTGGATATGTTCGAGAATACGTGAAGGAATTTAGTTTGTTGATGTTGGAAATCAAGAACATGTCCGAGGAGGACAAACTGTTCAATTTTCTGTCGCGTATACAATAGTTGGCGCAAACTGAGTTGTGTATACATGGTGTCAAAGACCTTCCCACAGCAATTACAGCGACTGATAGCCTTCTCGACTACAAGGTTTCTAGTTCCAACGCTGATGGAAAGAAAAAATAGATGGGAAAGAAAGACAAGAGTGGATCCAAAGATGGCAAGAAAGACAAGATGTTTAAAAAAGGCGGTGACAAGCAATCAAAGCCTAAATTTGATGGACAGTCCAAGAACAAGAGCAAATGTTGCTTCCTATGTGGGGGTCCCCATCGAATGAAGGAATGCCCAAAGCACGATAAGATAAATGCTCTGGTTGCTGACTCGAATGAAGAAGGAACATCAGATGGACCACGGATTAACCCTTTGCAACTGCTATGTGCTTTGTAGACCCAAAAAGCAAAGACACCTACTACTCCGCGTGGACTGATGTACGTATCAGTAGTTGTCAATGGTAGGGAAGTGCTGGCGATGGTGGACACTGGTGCTACCAATAACTTTGTTACTGAAAGGGAAGTGGAGAATCTGAAGTTGGACTTGCATGAGAATAAAAGTAAGACCAAGGCTGTAAACTCTGAGGTGAAACCTATTCGTGGCACGACGGTGGTAGATTTGAAGGTTGTCCTATGGGAGGGAAAGTGCAGTTTGATGGCTGTTCCTTTGGATGACTTTGACCTCATCCTAGGAATCGAATTTCTGATGACGGCTAAGTGCATGGTGATGCCACATCTTGGTGGGATAATGATCATTGATGACGAGATACCGGGTTTTGTTTCTGCTATATATCCAAACAAGGAGAAGAGGGATAGCTAACGAAGGTTGGCTTGTTGTCTGCAGTACAACCGGAGTCTGGACTCAAAAGAGGAGAGGAGACCTACCTATGTGCCTTGATAGAGACCAAGTCGGGTCTTACTCAAGAGGTGCCAGACGTTGTGGGTGAGTTGCTAGAACAATTTAAAGACGTGATGCCTCCAGAACTCCCAAAGACTTTTCCTCCAAGGCGAACTGTTGATCACAAGATTGAGTTGGAGCCGGGTGCGAGACCCCCCTGCCCAAGCCCCTTACCGGATGGGACATGTAGAATTGACTGAGTTGAGAAAGCAGTTGACTGATTTGTTTGAATCTGGCTTTCTTCGACCATCAAAGGCTCCCCATGGTGCTCCAGTGCTGTTTCAGAAGAAACAAGATGGCTCTATGAGAATGTGCGTCGACTATTGAGCATTGAACAAGGTTACTATCAAAAATAAGTATCTTATTCCAAATGTTGCTGATTTGTTCGACAGATTGTCATAAGCTAAGTACTTTAAAAAGTTGGACTTGAGGGCAGGCTATTGGCAAGTGAGGATTGTCGCTGGTGATGAAGCTAAGACTGCATGTGTGACAAAGTATGGTTCATACGAATTCCTTGTAATGTCGTTTGGCTTAACCAATACTCCAGCAACGTTTTGTAATCTTATGAGTGATGTCTTTTATGAGAATCTAGATAGGTTTGTTGTTGTTTATCTAGATGATATTGTGGTGTATAGCGAAACACTAGATGGTTATATAGAACATTTGATATTGGTATTCCAAAAACTGAGGGAATATCAATTATATGTCAAAAAGGGGAAATGCGAGTTTTGCCTCACCCATGTCTTTCATCTCAAAATTAGATGATAACCACTTTTTAATGGCGACAATTAATCCCATATCATTTACAGCTATCAAGATGTCATCAACGTACAAACACAAGATCATAAAGAATTTGTCCACCCGTTTGACATACACACAATGATCTTCCTCAATCATCATAAACCCATCAGCAATGATGGCTTGATGAAATCGAAAGTACTATTGTCTAGATGATTGCTTTAAGCCATAAATGGAACGTTTGATCTTGAACACTTTGCGCTCTTGTTCCTTAACCTCAAAGTCAATTGGTTGATTCATGTAAATTTCCTCATCTAGTTCACCATATAGAAATGCAGTTTTAACGTCCATCTGATAAAGCTCCAAATCTAAACGTACGACAATAGCTAGTATAAGGCGAATGGAGCTAATTCTCACAACTGGTGAGAATGTGTCACCATAGTCCACACCCTCCTTTTGGGTGAACCCTTTCGCCACAAGACGAGCCTTATACTTTTCGATTGATCCATCCGCATTTCGTTTAATTTTAAAAATCCATTTATTTCCAATGGCCTTGTGACCAGGCGGTAGATCAACCAACTCCCAAACCTGGTTCTTTCCCATTGAACCAATTTCATCCTTCATAGCATCTATCCATTCATTACGAGCATGTGAAGTGAGAGCTCCCTTATATGTAGCAGACTCATTATCATCATTTAGAGCGCACATAAGGGCCTCTGATTCTGGCATAAGAAGGGATTCCTCTTTAATTTTGAAAAACATTCAAGGTACTTTTGCACATTTTCTTTGACGTGGCTTAAGATTTTGTGAATCAGGTGGTGCCTTGTTAGGCAAGTAGATCATTCCCACTATCCTTAGCGACAAAACGATGAGAATCAAATTCCTTTCCTTCGCTAATGGATGGTGAAACGTCTCCCACTGATTCGGCCATTTTATATAGCTCAAAATCCTTTCTCGTGTCACCCCTACTTGGAATCTCATTCTCTATGAATTCAACATCTCGTGATTCAATCTCAATCATTACTCCACCAGGTTATTCACATATCACCACATAACCCTTCGAGTGTTCAAGATACCTTATAAAGATACCCTTCTTTTCTCTAAAGCCTAACTTCCCAAGTTGTTGAGAAGGAGTGCGCACATATCCTGTCGACCCCATGGTCTTAAATGATCTAGGGTTAGTTTTCTGCCTTTCAAAGACTCATATGGTGTAGAAGTAACTGACTTACTAGGCACGCGATTAAGGATGTAGGCAGCAGTCATAAGTGCATCTCCCCAAAAATTATTTGGAAGATCAACTTGCGCCATCATCGACCTAACCATCTCTAATAGCGTATGATTCCTTTTTTCTATAACACCATTTTGTTGCGGAGTGCCAGGAATTGTTAACTGTCTGATGATACCTTTTTCCTCATTGAGTCCTTTAAATTGCTCAGATAAATATTCACGTCCACGATCGGCCCTAAGAACCTTTATGGATCTATCTCTTTGATTCTCAATTCCAACAACGAAACGTCTAAAGCAATCTAATGCTTCTGACTTATGAGAAATTAAATAGACATATC
Organism: Panax quinquefolius; assembly: GCA_020205615.1. NCBI lineage: Eukaryota > Viridiplantae > Streptophyta > Magnoliopsida > Apiales > Araliaceae > Panax > Panax quinquefolius. Next base: position 42,800,420 of record CM035162.1, on the reverse strand, counting down.
CATATCGCGAATAATCATCTATAAAAGTGATGAAATACTTACCACCATGTTGTGCTCTAACATTCATTGGACCACAAATGTCAGAATGAATTAGCTCTAAAGGATTAGTGGCCCTCACTGCCTTCCCAAAAGGTTTTCGTTTTGCCTTCCCTGCTAAACAAGGTTCACATACTAGAAGTTTAAATTTAGCTAGTGAGCCTAAAAGGCCTTCTCAAGCTAGCCTAGTCATCCTTTCTTGGCCAATATGACCTAATCTAGTATGTCATTTCAATGATTCATTAACAGTATCATCATGAGAAACAATATACGAAAAATGGGATTCACCTTTCATAAAAACCATCTGATAAAATACCATATCCAATAAAATCATAATGAAAATAAATAGATACGCTACTATAGTCGAAGGAAAAAGAATATCCAACTCTAACTAAAGCTACAACTGATATTAAGTTCCGTCGAATTCCTGGTACATAAAGTGTATCCTCAAGGATCAGTGTACGACTATTTCTCAAAGTCAGTTGATAAGTGCCAAAACCAAGCACTTGCTCCTCTGAACTTTTCCCCATGAACAAACTTTGAGTCCCTTTAGAAAGTCATCGGTACTCAATGAATCCCTCCATATCACGAGTTACATGCTTGGTTGCTCATGTGTCAATAATCCACGAAGGATCATTTTGAGAAAGAAAAGCATGTGAACACACAAAGTATTCATCGTAATAAAGAAATTTAGATTGTACCTTTTTCTGCTCAGTGCATTCACGAGCAAAATGTCCAACCTTCTGACAGTTATAACAAGTCATTTTCTTCTTTCCTCCTCTTTTGCCCCTGCGGTGCTTATCATTACCCTTCTGTTTTCGTGCATTAGTCTTAAACTGATCGAAATCATTAGCTTGTCTCTTGCACTTGCCTTTTGCATTGCGCAGACCAGCTTGAGCCATAAAAACAAAGCTGCTATCTTTAGCACCACGACACTCATATTTAAGCTCAAGATGCTTTTTGAGATCAACAAGAGTTTGATACTGTCATTATGTATTATAGTCATCGTGAAAGGCTCCCAAGCATCAGGTAAAGACCTGAGCACAACTTGAATCTGTTGCTCTTCAGTAAGGGTTGTGCCAGCTGCACTAAGCTCGCGAATCATTGCCGACATTACTCAAAGGTGTTCCACCATAGTGTGTTTGGGCTCCTTCTTGTAACGGTCCAGCTTATAATTAAGCTTGCGCAACCTAGTAGCAGTAGTCCCACATAGGACTTCTTAAGCACATCCCACATTTCCATTGCAGTTTTGCAGGACTCAAATTCGCAAACAAGGTCGTTGTGTATGTTGCTTAACATGGTAAAACGTGTACAATGATCCTTCTTGACCCATTCATCGTAGGTTTGTTTGTCTCGTCGGTGGTGAACAGTGGTGCCCTCCTTAAGCGGTTGCATAGTGGTAGTTAAAGTTTCAAGCACATCTAACTCATTAAGCAGATACTGATTTTTCTCCGACCAAAGGTAATAATTTTTATCATCCAATTTTTCATCTTTGTTAAGGTCAACAATCACATTTTTAGAGGCCATTTCACTATAATAAGGTTGCATGAAATATGAATATTAACACACATAATAATTTTGTCATTAAATCTTAAGTAATCACATTATTTAGTCTATGGATAGAAATCAAAAAATCGCTAAGCTCATAATCATCATTCCATGTCATAAACTAAATAATTGTGATTAATTTTATTTTATATGACAAAATCCAAATAGCCCATTACAACAAAAATAAGGACGGGGTTTATGAAACAAAAAAAACCATATTGATAATTTAATTGTTCTTTGGGAGATAAAATCAATTAATTGAAGAACAAATGCAAAGTTACATTCCTTTACAAGGCTTCAATATAAAAACATCAATACCAAAATTTTACATCAAATATTCCTACTACATCAATCTAATAATAAAATTAGGAATACTGCGCTTATCTTCTCATAATTATTTTATCTCAGGTCTCTATCACAAAGTGAGAGTCCGTCTCCAAAATAATTTAAATATCAACCCTTTTTAGTCCATCCAAAGCATCATGCAATAACAAATAAGGGGTATATGCATGAATGGACCAACCACAGCTCCCACTAGGAAGCCAGATGTATTTGGTCAAGTCCTACGGGGACGAGCGCAACAAATATGCGCAATAACCATAATATTTATACATAAATATACAACAATAAATGTGAAATTATTTTCAATGTTACTCAAAATTGACCAAATATTTTTCTAACAGTATGTATATATGAAAATGTAATACTGTGAATTTTCTAAATTTTTTAGAATTTTTTTACTATTTAATGCAATTATTATTCAAATTAATAATAATTGATACGAATTTCAGAAATATTAATTAATAATAATTACAATTCTTAATTATAATTATTATAAGATATCTTTATAAATAAAAATAACAGGTACAAATAGTAAATCGAGGTATCCATTCTATGACAACTTAGGACACTAAAACAATCCAATTCCCAACACCAATAAGTGGAGAACTTGAAAACATGCCTCTGAAATCATAGGAAAAAATGTGGCCCCAAAAACTTTTTTGGACAAATTTTTAAACAATTTTTAAAGCATTTTAAATAGCTACAAACAATTTTCGAAAATATTTTTCATTGATGGAAAAATTCAGAAAAATAATTAAAGTGACCAGAAAATAAAAACAAATTTTCTGTAAAAAAAAATGTCTAGAAGGTGGTGCGTGGACCCTACGTACGCTGCCTTTTTTAAACAAGCGCGTGGCCCCCACGCTGACGCGCTGACGCCAGCTTCGTCTTCTTCCTCAACAAACCAAAAGCACAATTATAGTTTGGTACCTTTTTTCCAAAAATCATAATTAATTCTACAGATGTCCAAAAAATATAAACTTTATATTTCTGGAATCGTGGCGAGATGTACTATTTTAATATGTAAAGAAAATATACATTTGACTTCTGTAGAAAAATAGATTTTTATTTAGAAAAAACGTAAATGTGAATTAGGGTTCGCATTTTTTCTCAAAATACAAATCCGATTGCAACGAAATTTTGCAGGTGTCTAAACATGCATATGAACTACATCATACTGTATTTTCAGCCTTTAATATGTACTCTAGCATATTATGTAAGACCCCAGCTTTTATAAATAAAGATGAATTTTTTCTATAAATATTATTTTTGAATATTATGGAATAAATTTGATATAATGTTATAGTTGTGGGTAATATTTATAAATTTTGTAAAGTATACAAGTTGTTATAAAATATTCGTTTGGTCTGGGAATATTCTTTTGTTAGGGAATATTCGCATAATGGCTCAATCATTGGTGGACCCCATAATGTAATTATTGTTTGATTGAGAAAACGACAAAAACATTTTATAAAAATAACGGTGGAGGTGTTACCGTTAAAAGCTGCTTGAACTACCCGGTGGTAAAAGTACAAGATGTCTGTAGTAGTTGCATAGTAGCACTACAGTATTGATTATCGATGCTTACGTGAGAAGTCACTCACCTATGCTCAATTATCACTACAATAATTGTTTGCATCATATCTCTTATATTATTGATTCAATTATTGTTACAAGATCATCCGATAATATGTTATAGTATTAAATCAATAATTGAGACGACAAGTTATAAATGATTAATAATTGTTGAAAGATTAAATATGTGTTGATGAAAAAAATGATTTGTGGTAAGTTTGAATATTTTATGGGGGCTCATATGTCATCATCTAAGAGTCTCTTCACAATAATAGTAATTACCTTCGTCAATAGTAATTACCCTTGTGAATAGTATTTACCTTCGTCAATAGTAATTACCTTCGCCAATAGTAATTACCCTTGTGAATAGTATTTACCTTCAATCAATAGTATTTACCTTCGTTAATAGTAATTACCTTTACCAGACGTCGAACCACTTGCTTGCTTTCACATTACAAAGCGCCGAACCACTTGTCGTTTCACATTACAAAGCGCCGAACCACTTGTCGCTTTCACATTACAAAAGGCCAAACCACTTTTCTTTTCACATCATTAGTCGTCAAGCCACTTGCCTTTTCACACTAAGAAAAGTGCTAAGCTAGAAATCTTCTATAAATAGAGGCCTGGGGCTTCATTATTTTCACGAATTCATTCAAGCTATAGAGAGAAAAGTATAGAGAGAATAAGAGAGAAAGAAGAAGAGTATTTTGTTACTACACCGCTTTGCGATTCAATCTCCTACCAAATGTAAGGGGTGTTATTCTTCTTATTCATGAAGAGAACTGTTGTTATTCCATTGCTTATTATTCTCGCTGGAATAACTCGTATAAGTGGTTTACCCTATACTTGGTGACATTCTTCTATTATTCTCGCTGGAACATCCTGCTCGTGTGTTTTACAATTTGACCGGTTCCGCTTTTTATTATTATTCTGTTGGAACATCCTCGTCATGTGTTTTACACCGGACTGGTTCCGCTTTTTATTATTCTCGTTGGAACATCCTCCATCATGTGTTTTACACCGGACCGGTTTCGCCTTTTTATTATTCTCGTTGAATATCCTATCTCGCAGTGTTTTACACCGGATCCGTTCCATCTTTATTATTCTCGTTGGAACATCCTCGCTTGCGGTGTAATTTCACCGACCGGTTCCGTTATTTATTATTCGCTTGGAATAACTCGTCTGCATTTTGCTTCTATCGCATGCATGGTGATTTCTTTTGTTATTCCATTCTTTATTATACCCAAATAAGTTAAAACTTTGACTTCTATACTCCATGAAATTAGTAGAATATCCTCGATATTTGCGCTTCATCCAAAGATCTTTCATGGAAATATTCTTCCGATCATTCTTGAATTTTACTCTACAAAACAAAGATCGGTTGACAATTTGACGTTAATAATTCCCGGATAAAATAATTCTTGAACTTGTTTTATTGAATTCTTATATCATTGTCATCATCCTCATGTTTATATTTTTTAGAAAGTCATCCGTGGCCCTGTAGTGCATAGATGGACTTGGTATGTTTATGACCGAGACTATTCTGTTGTAATCATGACCGTAATGTTACAAATGATGTGGTAAAAATCCTCATTAGGTAGTAGTGCATCGATGGACAAATTGTTGGCATGATTATGACCATTAATGAATACACAAATATTCTTGGCCCGTAGTGCATGAATAATTGTGGTCGTGATACTAAAGAATATCCTCGGCCAGAAAGCGGGGGTGATTCGATGATGTGGAATATTTATTAAAGTCGAGTCTCAAATATAACAAATGATGAAAAACCTTTAAAACCTAAAAGATAGTAGACTTTATTTTCTACTTGACTTTTTAATGGATTGTATATTCACCGCAGCTTAAACCGGTTATCATTGTATTTTATCGGTTTAACATTGTTGAAGACTATTGATAATTTATTCTCGCATTATCTTAGTCATAATATTTCTTATCGGGCTAGTTGAGCTCACCCTTTCTTTCACCGTTTTCTTCGTGAAATGAGAATATAGTCGACGAGGCCTCGGGAAACGAGTGATGGTCCTCAAGATAGCATTAGTAGTCCTCACTATTCGTGAAATAGTGTGATAAAAATTGTAATGAGGACTCTTTTTTTGAGTTTGTATAATATCTAGTAGATTTATATTTGTATTTAAACTCACGCTTTATGTCGTATTGTACACCTACGCTTATGTTAGTAAGTTGTATTTAAATTCTCATACCATGTAAGTGGCGACCCAAGATGGGTGATGTATACCTAATTTTGGGGGCGCCACAGCTTGGTATCGTAGATTAGGGATATGATCCCAGCTAAGATGTGAGAATAGTACTAGGAGGGAGATACGGGGAATACCTTCGCTAGTATGACCTACCTAAGTTTATGTGCTATTTTATTGGTTGGTCGGAAGATAGGGATAATTTGTTACATGTCAATTAACCTTTTGTTTTGTGGCAAGATCTCGAAAATGACATCCGAGAATGTTGAGAATAGAATGGAGCGCAGCGATCGTTGATTCACCATATATCAATAATCGTGATAATGTGCATCGTGAAGGCGACAATCCTCATGCAAACAACAACACCGACCAAATGATGAATGATCAAATGTTCGTGAGGCTTTATGCAATTTATGCAACAAAGAAAGTAGAGCGACTCCGCCCAAAACGTAGGTGGAAACACGGAAAACTCTCGGGCGCCACCACCGCTAAACAATTCAAGGAGCCGGGACCACCGGAGTTTAAGGGAGAGCCAAAACCACTTCTCGGCGAAGCATGGATAAAGCAGATTACCAAGATATTTGATGTCTTGGGATGCTCCGAGGAGCAAAGGTTCCTTTCACGCTTTTACATTGCTGCGAGAGGCGGATTATCGTGGGAATGGTAGAAACGTACTCAACTCATTGTCAGATCAAGATATCTTGGGAGAAGTTCCAGAGTCGTTTCAACGACAAATACTTTCCCGAAAGTATTCGCCATACGAAGAAGGTGGAATTTATCAAGTTGGAACAAAAAAATATGACCGTGTTGCAATACGAGGCAAAATTTGCGAGTTATCACGGTTTAGGCCCCACTTGATGGATAATGAAGAGAGAATGGCGCTAATGTTTTTAAGAGGTTTGAAGTCGAGATACGCCAACATCTTATTTCTTATAAACCGTGTTTGTATTCGGATGTTGTAAATAGGGCTCGATTAGTGGAACGCGATAATGAGTCAACACAACTAAAAGAGAGCGTGAAAGCAAAATTATAATACCAAATGAGAGTAGTCATCGAAGCGGTGACAACAAGCGTGGGGAATCAATGGGCCGATATGGTAAGCACTTCTATGGTAATCGAGCTAAAACAATAAGAATGGACATTTCAAGAAACGGAGATTCAACAATGGTGGAAAGACATCAAGACCAAAGACCCATTGTTAAGGAAGGAGAAAGACCACCTATCATATGCTTCAAATGCGGAGGAGAGGGACACATCACCCAAATCAAGGCCATGCCGTCCAAAGCTGTTATAATTGTGGAAGAGAAGGTCACTTAGCTCGATTTTGTCATTTCATCAAGACAAATTCACTAGGATGGAGGCACCAAAGGCCATCCCGTAAAATTCAAAACCTAGAGTGGTAAGGGAGAGCGTTTGTTGTGACCTCCCAAAGAGCAAGGAATCGTAATGAGGTCATCACGGTAAGCTTATCATAAACTCTAATGAAGTCTATACTTTATTTGATACCGGTTCTACCCATTCTTTTATTTCTCCTACTTGCGCTCATCGATTAAATTTGACTCCGGAGAAATTAGACTTTGACTTATCTGTGGAAACTCCGTTGGGAGAAACCTTCATTACATCCACTATTTATAATTCTTGTTTGGTTCAAATCGGTACCCTCACATTACCTGTTGATCTTATTTCATTAAAAATACTTGCATTTGACGTGATTCTAGGGATTGATTGGTTAACTACTTATCATGCAAAAATTAATTGTTTTCGTAAGGTTGTTAGCTTTCATATTCCTAATCAACCTATTATGCGAATTCAAACGACCAAACCATTAAAATCAATCACGGTCATCTCAAGCCATAAAGCTATTCGTTTATTGAAAAACGGATGTCAAGCTTTCTTAGCTCATGTCACAGATTTAAATAAAAATACGTCAGTTTTAAACGATATTCCTATTGTTAATAAATTTCCTGACGTATTCCCCGAAGAACTTCCTGGCCTACCCCCAGAGCGTGAAATTGAATTTTGTATCGACCTTGAACCCGGTACAAAACCTATTTCCAAAGCCCCATATCGAATGGCTCCTATTGAACTTCAGGAGTTAAAGACCCAACTGCAGGAATTGTTAGACATCGGTTTTATTCGTCCTAGTACTTCTCCTTGGGGTGCTCTCGTTCTATTCGTGAAGAAGAAAGATGGGAGTATGCGACTTTGTATTGATTATCTGGAGTTGAATCATGTCACCATCAAAATAGGTATCCATTGCCACGTATTGATGACCTGTTTGACCAACAGAAGGAGCCAAATTCTTTTCAAAGATCGATCTTCGTTCCTGATATCACCAATTGAAGATTAGAACCACGACATTCCAAAGATTTGACTTTAACTCTCAGACGGCATTATGAATTCCTAGTCATGTCCTTTGGATTGACTAATGCTCCTAACGCCTTCATGGATATGATGAACCGAGTATTCAAGGAATATTTAGATCACTTTGTGGTCGCCTTTATTGATGACATCCTTATTTATTCCAAAAGCCGTGAAGATCATGAGCAACACTTGAGGTCGACACTCCAAAAGCTTCGTGAATATAAGCTTTATGCCAAGTTGAAGAAATGCGAGTTCGGCTTGAAGAAGTAGCATTCCTTGGGCACGTGGTATCAAGTCATGGAATATCTGCTGACCCAAAGAAAGATCAAGCTATTCAAAGTCGGAACAACCTAAATCAATGGATCAAGCACGTAGCTTTCTCGGTTTAGCCGGTTATTATCGGAGATTCGTGGAAGGATTTTCTCGAATCGCTACTCCATCGACTCAAATTGACTCGTAAAGATACAAAGTTCTTGTTGGAGTGAAGAATGTGAGAAGAGTTTTCAAGAACTCAAGAGGAGACTTATTTCAAAGACCTATTCGACAATACCATCCGGCTTGAGGATTTGTCATCTACAAATGATGCTTCTAGCAAAGGGTTGGGATGTGTTCTTATGCAACATGGAAAAGTTATAGCCTATGCCTCATGACAACTCAAAGAATATGAGAGGAATTATCTTACTCATGATCTAGAGTTGGCGGCTATTGTCTTTTTCAGACTTAAAATTTGGAGGCATTACTTGTATGGGAGAAAGTGGAGATCTTTACGGATCATAAAAGCCTCAAATATTTCTTCACTCAAAAGGAACTCAACATGCGACAACGACGCTGGCTTGAATCTGCTGAAAGATTATGATCATACCATCCAATACCATCCTCGAAAAGCGAAACGTGGTAGCCGACGATTGAGTAGAAAATCATATGCAAGTACGAAAAGCGATATTGTCAACGCAAAGGCCCATTTTGTGTGACTTGCATAGGATGGAGATAGAGTTAAAGACTCTAGGGACGCATGTGATGATAGCGAGTATATGAGTAGAACCGACTTTAATCGATAAAGTTAAAGTCGCTCAAGCTACTGCACTGAGCCGGAGGCGATCGATGAGGAAAAAAAGTGCAAGAAGGTGCTATCGGAAGCAAGAATCGATGAAGAAGGAATACTTGAGTCAACTCCGGACTTTGTGTTCCTAACAACCCCGATTTAAAGTATAATATCATGATGGAGGCGCAACACACACATTTGCAATCCATCTCGGAGTACCAAAATGTATCATGATATTCGCTATACATTTTGGTGGAGCAATATGAAGAGAGAGATAGCGCTGCTTATCTCAAGGTGTCTAACTTGTCAACGAAGTTAAAGCGAGCATCAAGTACCAAAAGGTCCATCAGCAACCACTTGAAATTCCGTAATGGAAGTGGGAGCACATTACCATGGATTTCGCTTCTGGGCCTTCTTAAGGTTTCTCAAGGCATCATGCGATTTGGGTCATTGTTGATAGATTGACCAAGTCTCGCTCATTTCTTACCGATACGAGAAACTTATACACTTGAACGCCTTGCTCAGATGTACATAAACGAGATTGTAAGATCGCATGGTATGCCTAGATCCATAGTTTCGATCGAGACCCAAGATTCACTTCACGATTTTGGGTTAGTTTGCAAAAAGCTATGGGCACAGACTTACGATTTAGCTTTCAAGATATCATCCTCGTATCACGGACGGACAATGGAGAGGACTATTCAAACTCTCAAGATCTATTAAGACTCGTGTCCTTGATTTCAAGGAGTTGGGACAAGTTCTTACCATCGGTGGAGTTTTCCTCAATAATGCTTATCAAACAAGTATTGGCATGGCTCCATTCGAGCGTTGTATGGAAGAAAGTGTCGCTTCCGAAGATCTTTGGGATGAGGTGGGTGAAGCAACGTTGTTGGGACCGGAGTTGGTACGTATGACTACGGAAAAGATTCAAACGATCCGACAACGTATAAAAACCTCACAAAATCGATAAAAGAGTTATCTTGATCTTCATCGAAAGGACGTGGAACTCGATATAGAGATCATGTGTTGTTAAGAGTTGCTCCATGGAAAGGAGTTACAAGATTTGGAAAGAGAGGAAAACTTAACCCTCGATTCATCTGGTCCATTTTAATCCTCGATCGAGTAGGAACTGCGCCTATAGACTCGCTTTCTTGCCAAATATGTCTCGTGTTCATAACGTTTTCACATATCTATGTTACGTAAATATGTGAAAGACCCGAACCATATTATTGAAGTTAGAACCGATTTTAAATAGCGGAAGATTTGACGTATGAAGAGGTTCCCTGCTCAAATTTTGATAAGAAGGAACATATTCTACGCTCCAAGGTTATACCTCAAGTCAAAGTTTTGTGGAGGAACCACGATGTTGAGGAAATGACTTGGAGTTAGAATCAAATGAAATCAAGGTATCCTTACCTCTTCGACATACCGTGTAATGCATTCTAATTTCGAGGGCAAAATTTCATAAGAAGAGGAGGTTGTAAGACCCCAAACTTTATAAATAAAGATGAATTTTTCTATAAATATTATTTTTGAATATTATGGAATAAATTTGATATAATGTTATAGTTGTGGGTAATATTTATAAATTTTGCAAAGTATGCAAGTTGTTATAAAATATTCGTTTGGTCTGGAATATTCTTTTGTTAGGGAATATTCGCACAACGGCTCAATCATTGGTGGACCCCACAATGTAATTATTGTCGGATTGAGAAAAACGATAAAAACATTTTATAAAAATAATCTATGAGGTGTTACCGTTAAACCTGTTGAACTACCCGTGGTAAAAAGTACAAGAATACGCTGAGTAGTCGATAAGAAGACACCAGATTGATTATTGATGCTTACGTGAGAAGTCACTCAAATATACTCAATTATTGCTACAAGAATCACGCATCATCTCTTATATTATTGATTCAATTATTGTCACAATATCATCTCAGATAATATGTTATAGTATTAAATCAATAATTGAGACGACAAGTTATAAATGATTAATAATTGTTGAAAGATTAAATATGTGTTGATGAAAAAAAAATGATTTGTGGTAAGTTTGATTATTTTATGGGGGCTCATATATGTCATCATCTAAGAGTCTCTTCACAATAGTAATTACCTTCACAATAGTAATTACCCTTGTGAATAGTATTTACCTTCGCTAATAGTAATTACCTTCACCAATAAGTAATTACCCTTGTGAATAGTATTTACCTTCGCAATAGTATTTACCTTCGTTAATAGTAATTACCTTTACCAGACGTCGAACCACTTGTCGTTTCACATTACAAAAGGCCGAACCACTTGTCGCTTCACATTACAAAAGGCCGAACCACTTGTCGCTTCACATTACAAAAGGCCAAACCACTTTTCTTTTCACATCATTAGTCGTCAAGCCACTTGCTTTTTCACTAAGAAAGTGCTAAGCTAGAAATCTTCTATAAATAGAGGCCCTGGGCTTCATTATTTTTCACGAATTCATTCAAGCTATAGAGAGAAAAGTATAGAGAGAATAAGAGAGAAAGAAGAAGAGTATTTTGTTACTACACCGCTTTAAAGATTCAATCTCCTACTAAATGTAAGGGGTGTTATTCTTTCTTTTTCATGAAGAGAACTGTTGTTATTCCATTGCTTATTATTCTCATTGGAATAACTCGTATAAGTGGTTTACCCTATACTTGGTGACATTCTTTTATTATTCTCATTGGAACATCCTCGCATGCATGTGTTTTACACCGGACCGGTTCCGCCTTTTTATTATTATTCGCTGGAACATCCTGCTCATGTGTTTTACACCGACCTAGTTCCGCTTTTATTATTATTCCGCTGGAACATCCTCGTTTGTGTGTTTTACACCGACCGGTTCCGCTTTTTTATTATTCTCGTTGGAATATCCTATCTGTGTGTTTTACACCGGATCCGGTTCCATCTTTATTATTCTGGTTGAACATCCTCGCTTGTGTGAATTTCACCGACTTCGTTCCGTTTTTATTATTATTCATTGAATAACTCCGTCTGCGCTGCGGTCTATCGCATGCATGGTGATTTCTTTTGTTATTCCATTCTTTATTATACCCAAATGGTTAAAACTTTGACTTCTATACTCCATGAAATTAGTGGAATATCCTCGATATTTGCGTTTCATCCAAAGATCTTTTCATGAAAATATTCTTCCGATCATTCTTGAATTTTACTCTACAAAACAATATCATGTTGATAATTTGACGTTAATAATTCCTGGATAAAATAATTCTTGAACTTGTTTTATTGAATTCTTATATGATTGTCATCATCCTCATGTTTATATTTTTTAAAGTCATCTCGTGGCCCGTCAGTAGTGCATGATGGACTTGGTATGTTTATGACCGAGACTATTCGCAGTAATCATGACCGTAATGTTACAAATGATGTGGTAAAAATCCTCAATGGTCAGTAGTGCATTGATGGACAGTTGTTGGCATGATTATGACCATTAATGAATACACAAATATTCTTGGCCCGTAGTGCATGAATAATTGTGGTCATGATACTAAAGAATATCTTTGGCCGTAGTGCAGGGGTGATTCGATGATGTGGAATATTTATTAAAGTCGAGTCTCAAATTATAATAAAGATGAAAAACCCTTTAAAACCTAAAAGATAGTAGACTTTATTTTTACTTGACTCTTTTAATGGATCAGATATTCACCGCAGCTTAAACCGGTTGTCTATTGTATTTTATCGCTTTAACATTGTTGAAGACTATTGATAATTTATTCTCGCATTATCTTAGTCATAATATTTCTTCTTGGGCTAGTTGAGCTCACCCTTTCTTTCACCGTTCTCTTGTGAAATGAGAATATAGCCGGGACTGGAGCCTGTCAGAAACGAGTGATGGTCCCAAGATAGCATTAGTAGTCCTCACTATTCTCGTGAAATAGTGTGATAATAATTGTAATGAGGACTCCTTTTCGAAGTTTGTATAATATCTAGTAGATGATATTTGTATTTAAACTCACGCTTTATGTCGTATTGTATACACTACACGCTTATGTTAAGTAAGTTGTATTTAAATTCTGTACCATGTAAGTGGCGACCCAAGATGGGTGATGTATACCTAATTTTGGGGGCGTCACATATTATGCCATTAATGTCCTATTACAAGCTTTATATGCAAAAAATAAAATAATGGCAGAATATTTATGCGAGATCAGACATAGCATGGCTCTGATACAAATGTTAGAGTTTTAGGTGGAAACTAACACATAAATAATACTTACATATGAATCAGTAAGTATCCACGAAGTTGAAGCGGTTAAACCGAATGCCAAATCTACAAGCTACATCACGAACACATTTACTACGATCCTTCGTACTTCTCGTCAATATATAGTTGTTACAAGAAATCAATGCTAACGAATTAATTAAGTGTTCACACTAAATACACCCAAGCCTGTTGATGGAAGCTTGAAAAATACTAGAGAGAGTATTTTAGAGAGAAACTATATGGGAAAAATAATACGTTATTTTTCCTTAGCTCTACACACAGTAAGCTTCAGTATTTAAAGTGAAACCCAATACCTATGGGATAAGTCTTCAATTGACTAAATCAGTAGAGTTATCTCATATGGATTCCTAACCATATCAAGTATTATTTAAAATACTTCCAAGTGATATGGGACTCTTACAATCCTAGTTGGGTTATCCAATATCCATACCCAAGTTGATGTTCATGATCCACGGGTTCGACCAGGATCAATTACTAACATATATATAAGAGACATCGTCATCCTTTTTCTTTAGAACAACTATTAGATGCTTAACAATTTAGGCCACACTTGTTCCATGCATCATAAAGTGAGAAATAATTTATGGACCAAGATACTCCTTAGGAACTGCATCAATAGCAACCAACTTAACAATAACAATAATGATCGCATCTCGATTTGTCTCCTCAACATACTCTTTGTTAGCATCTTCTTCTTCAGTCTCATCTGAAATATTAAGATGTTTCTCACATAGTCCCCAAAATCTTTGGAGAACATAAACATCATGACAATATCCTAGCTAGACTCTCTAACTTTGTTGAATTAAGGTTTGTCTTCCTGAACAAACACCATGATTTTGTAAGTATAGTACATACTCGACATGCTAGAAGATTTCCACAATTACCTTCTTCCTAAACGCCGGATGAGGGTTGCAGATAGTGCTCGAATTACATAAACAAGGCATTTTGTTTATCCAAAAGGGAAGAGATAGATGCCTCAGGGATGGTCTCATTATTTATAATTGAACGCAGACACTATGCAACATGCAAATCCCACGCAACATGCAAATACATATTGAGTAGCAAAAAATTGACAACCTCAACGTCCATGTTTCTGAAATTTTGAAGAATATTTACAATATTTTCATATACACTTTCAATTAGTATAGGCTTTGACAACTGAAGCTCGTACAATCTTTTCAAATTAACAAGAAGCGAGTACTCATCATCACCGTCCAAAACTTCTTTTATTGCAGATTTAAGCTTAGCAATCATCTCATCCTCAAGTTCCTTCAATTTATTTTGGGTAAAATCTTTTAGCTCTCTCCGACTTTGAGTAAAAAAGAAGTTAATTGCCTTTATACAAGATCTAAGAGCATCATTCTCTAAAAAATGCCTTTTTCATGAGCCGCAGAACAGTTTTGAAGTTCTACTCATGTCTCTTCAAAGAATAAGCTTGATATTTATATGAACTATGATCTCAAGTATTGAAGGTATTTTGCATTGTCAACCACGTATTTGCTCAAGAGCAATGGGTAGTTCTTCATCATGGAGATATTATTGAAGCCATATTGATTAGAATACGAGGATTGGACCATAAAAATTTAATCCATTTAGGCAGATCTCCAGGGTCAAATCCAAAGTTCAAACCCTTGGCCTATAATTCCAAAGATCAAAATCACATCTCAAAGCTTGGTGAAGATTAACATACTCCACCATTGTTTGTAAAAAGTTGAATTTACAGTTGATTTTTGAAAGGAGCCCCTCATCCTCCACAAATTTCTCTCAAAGGTTTTATTTTTCTATATTTTTGACTGCTTCAGGCATTCTAGCAAACAAGTTGTGCACAACTACAAAAGGCTCATTCCCCACAGACTTTGATTCACTAACTTTCACCATTTCTATTTCAGACCTTTCAACAAACACTTGGTGCTCACCTGCAAACTTTCTATATAGCTCGATAACAAAGTCTTCCCAACAGTCTAGAGTCTATGTATCTAAAAACTTTCCTTCAACGTATTGATAGTACCATTCTAGTGCTTATCCTTCAAAATTCTGGATTATATATTGAATCATATCTACTTCAGTCATAGGATTCACTTTGAAAAATTCTTCATAACCCTGAATAAATCTATAAGGAGCACTGCTAGAGAAAGGAATAATATAATCTTGTATTGCTGGTACTCCACTCAATTGGTCACATGAATGAGTGCTCCATGGCGAATTATGTACCTTACTAGTTATAGTACTACTTTGAGTCATTTCATCGAACACTTTAGCAACACTAGATGAATAGTGGATTTAATTGGAATTTTGAAATGGGTGGACTCGGGAATTGTTGGTTTAGTAGTCATTTGAATTTGAGTAATTTGAGATGCTGAAATTAACTGCTAAAGTGACGAAGAAGAAGAAATCAAGTGATTTTCAGGTGTTATTTTCGTAGCTGAGGTAGGAATAACTTGGTGAGATGAATTAAAGATGTAAGGTGAAGTGGTTGGTTGATTTCCAAGTAACATAAAGTAATTAGATCTAGGTCATGTGTGATTGGAGATTGGAAACGACGATGTAGTCATATGAGCAAAATTTGGTGGTAAATAAGTAGAGAGAGAACTAGTATTTTGGATATGGAAGTGCTGAATTGAAAAGTTAGATGCAGAGATTACCACCGAAGAATTATATTCCCTTTCATATAGTTGAAAGTTGCCGAGAAACGGATGTTTTGATACCACTTTGTCGCGATTTGAGCTCATGACAGCTTGGGACTCAACTAGACCTGTCAATATAGTTGGTTAACTATTGGGTTAACCCATATTAACTGGAACCAAATGAGTTGGTTAACTATTTTTATTTATTTAAGTTGGTTAAGGTTTGAAACCATATTTTTAAAAAGAAATATAGGTCCAAATCGGCTAACCTATTTTTGACCCATATTTCATTCCAAATCCAAATCAAAAGTTCTTTTTCACCCCAGATTTAGAAATTTTTTATTCAAAAAAATAATATTCAGTGATTATGTATACACCTTGAACCCCAACTGTAAGACCCCAACTTATTAAAAATAAAATCAAATTTTCTCTATTCATTATTTTGAATTAATAAGGTGTTAATTTGATATAATGCTTTGGTTATGGGTGAAATATGAAAAATTTGCAAGATAAGCAATTGGTTATAAAATATTCATTTTGTCGGGGAATATTCGTTTGGTCGTGGAATATTCTTGTTATCGGGGAATATTCGTACGACGGTGAAGCCATTTGTGAGCCCCATAACTAATAATTGTTTACGGAAGAAAAATGACAAGTTTGAATTTTTATAAATAATCTACGTAATTGTTACCAATTAACAATCGTTGGAATACACGTGGTTAAAATACGATGTCTACGCGTGGTTGCACAGTAGCACACAGTATTGCACAGTATTTTTGAAATTATTGATTCTTACGTAAGAAGACACTACTCAATAATTGTTATAGTATTTACTGTTCAATATTTTATTTTATTGATTCAATAATTGATGCGTTGATATTTTATATTATTGTTGTTTCAATAATTGTCATTGCACAGTATCTCCATTATCATATCAATAATTCATATTATTTGAATAATATTGTTAGATAACATTATTGGCAATGTCTAAGGAAGTTCTGTCTAGGAAAGGGGTTTGGTCACCTAATTGCTCGCCAGTAAGGAGAAATCCTTATCGAAAAGCCTCCTCTTTCCTGGGAACGGCCTGGTTGTCATAATTGTGATTCTGTAATATTATTTGTGAATAATTAATTATTAATTTATATGATAAGAAAATATTTATTTTATGTGGATATAAATGATGGAATAAATGCTGAGGTATTTTTATCAGTATTTTGTCGGAATGGAGGTATAAAAATCGTTCTTATGTGGATTTCAGGCATTTTCTTTTTGAATAAACTTTCTTCTACAAAGTTGTAGAGAATTTGGTTTCCTATGGAATGGACATAAAATTCGTATTTTTATGATAAAAGGGCTATTTATTATGAATTATTGATGTTTCGGAAATAAATGTTTTTTTATTAAAAACACGGATGGGCCCCACTTTTGGTTGGTGAAAAAATGTGCTGAAATTTTATTTCAAAAATGGTGGGCGTGAATAGTAGCAGGTAAAGCAATCAGATAGCAGGTTAGTTTGCTATGGCGTTCTAAGCATTTTCCTATAAATATGGTGCTTGGTTAGAATTGAAAATCACACCAGAATCATAAGCTTTCTCTTTCTATATTATCGAGCGTATTTTGTGAGTATTTAGATACTTTGTGAGTTGCTATTCAGTGCAAGTTTCCTTCAGCCTTGTACCTGATATTTCAGCAAGAAGTATTTTCAAAGAGATAATATCGACACGTAACGTGAAAGTGTCAATTTGAATCAACAAGATTTATAAATAGTGAAGGTAACGAAGGTTTCTACTAGCGAAGTTTCAACCAATAAGTCAAAGTCTAACTTCTCCGGAGTTAAATTTAAACGTTGAGCGCAAGCAAGAGAGATAAAAGAATAGGTAGAACCGGTATCGAATAAGGCATAGACTTCGCAAGAATTTATAATTAACTAACCCGTGATAACTTCGTTCGGGTTCCTCGACAAACGCTCTCACTTAAACTACTGGATTTGACTTTGCTATTGGGTACATTCCACCCTTAAGTGCTTCGTCCCATTCCTGATCCATGATTTGAATCGTTATTCTCCGATCCATATCGAATTGGGGTTGACTGCTATGCACAAGGTAATTTTGAATTTGATGTTGGATTCTCTCAATTGTTGTCCAAAAAGAAAAATCCATTTCATATATTTTGAATTTATTGGATCGGACGTCTTTTTCGACAATATCAACGCGTCGTGAGGCTTTTACCCATGCATCTTTCATTCTCACTCGTTCAGTTGTTTCTTCTTTCAGATGTTCCTTGACATTTGAATTCTCAGATTCCAGCTTTAATATCGATACTCTCGCCAAAGAGCGCTCTGCTTAAATTATCGCACATCGGGTAATACAATTTTGAATTGTTACATTCCTTTGCTCCATGACCGCCTTCCGTTCTTCAGCCTGCTCTTCTAACTCATGAATACGATTTTACAATTCTATATTTTGATCAATAAGTTCTTCTGATAAATCCTCCTCAGGTTCCTCTTCTTCCTCACTCTCAGTTGCTACCTTTGCGACTAGCTTGAGTGCAACTTTTAATTCCTCAATCACCACATGGATATCTCTAATCACATTATATTGGTTGGTGATTAGAGGTGTCTCCACGGTCTCATGTGCTCCATTGCTATTCTCAACAATCTCGGATGTCATTTTCAAATACTGCCACAAAACAAGGGTTAATTAATATATCACATATTATCCCTATACTCTGACCGACCGATTAAATACCAAATAAACTTAGGTAGGTTATACTAGCGAAGGAATTCCCCGTCTCTCCCCTCCTAGTTCTTGTCTCACATCTCAGCCAGGGATCATATCCCTAAGCTTTGATACCAACTGTGACGCCCCCAAAATTAGGTTTACATCACCCATCTTGAGTCGCCAGATATATGGTACAGAATGCAAATACAACTTAATAATACAACTATCGTGTACAATACGACAAAACATAAACTGTGAGTTTGAATACAAATATTTTCTACTAGAGATTATACAAACTCAAAAGGAGTCCTCATTACAATTATTATCACACTATTTTACAGAATAGTGAGAACTACTAATGCACCATCTAGGACCATCACTCTATTCCCCGACTAGTCCCAGCTACATTCTCATTTCCTGAAGAGAACAATGAAAGAAAGGGTGAGCTCAACTAGCCCAGTAAGAAATATTATGACTAAGATAATGCAGAATAATTTATCGTTAGCCTTCAACAGTGTTAAACTGATAAAATATAATAACTATCAAGTTTAACTACAACGGAACAAGCAATCCATTAGAAGAGTCAAGTAGGGAATAAAATCTACTATCTTCTATGATTTAAAAGGTTTTTCATCACTTTTATCGCTGAGACTCGGATTAATAAATAATTCACATCATCGAATCACCCCTGCACTACGGCCAAGGATATTCTTTAGTATCATGACCACGAATTATCCATGCACTACGGCTTAAGATAATCATGTTTTCATCAACGTTCCTGATCATGCCATAAAACAATTCATCTTTGCACTACTACGGCCAAAGAGAATCCATAGCCATAATCATACCAAAAAGCGTCCCATCAATGCACTACGGGCCAATGAGGACTTTTTCCACATCATTTGTAACATTACGGTTATGATTATACTATACCGAATAATCCTCGGTCATAATCATACCAAGTCCATCTATGCACTACATGTGCCACGATGACTTTCAACATAATATAAGCATGAGGATGATGACAATGATATAAGAATTCAATAAAATAAGTTCAAGAATTAATTTATCTAGGAACTAATAACGTCCAAATTGTCAACATGATACTGCTTTGTAGATTAAAATTCAAGAATGCTCAGAAAAATATTTCCATGAAAAGATACTGGATGAAGCTCAAATATCAAGTCTATTACACTAATTTCATGGAGTATAGAAGTCAAAGTTTTAACCAACCGAGTATAATAAAGAATGGAATAACAAAAGAAATCACCATGCATGCGATAGATCGAAAAAGTGTAAAGTTATTCCAACGAGAATAATAAATAACGGAACCGGTCCCACAGTAAACGCATGCACGTGATATTCCAACAAAATAATAAAGAATGGAACCCGGATCCCACAGAACGCATTGCAGTACATGATATTCAAAGCGTAATAATAAATAATGGAACCAGTGTCCGTAAACGCATGCACGTGATATTACTTCTCGACGAATAATAAATAATGAAATAATAGAAGAATTTCACCAAGTATAGGGGTAGCTTCACGTATCTGAGTTATTCCAATGAATAATAAATAATGGAATAACGAAAGTTCTCTTCATGAATACAAAAGAAATAATACCCCTTACCGTAAAAGAAACTGAATATAAGAGTAGGGAAAGTAGCAGAATACTTTTCTATAGTTTCTCTATAATTTCTCTCTCTAGAGTTTCAATTGAATTAAATGAAATAATGAAAGAATGAGCGTTTATTTATAGGAAAATAGACTTAATAGTAACTAATTCATGAACGGTCCAGATTGATTTACTTTTAAACGGACGGTCCATATTGGTTTACTATTAAAACTTAAAGCAACGGTCCATCTTGATTTACTATTAAAACTTTAAACCAAATGATCCATATTGATTCACTATTATAACTTTCCACCAAATGATCCATATTGATTCACTATTATAACTTCAACCAACTGATGCAGAAAAATTAGCACATCTCCTCATGGAATAATATTATACCCAAAAATAATTTGAACCAAAAAAATATATATTTTACGGGTGATCAATAGTACCCCGTGAATAGTAACTCATGAATAGTAACTCGTGAATAGTAACTCATGAATAGTAACTCATGAATAGTAACTCGTGAATAGTAACTTGTGAATAGTACTCTGACACGAAAAGTGCCCCGAATACCCGATTTAACAATACTGAGTGACTTCTCACATAAGCGTCAATAATCAATACCGTGTACTACTATGCAACCACGCCAGACATCGTACTTTTTAACACCGGGTGTTTCAACAGTTAACGCTAAAACTTCCGCCGTTATTTTCATAAAGTATTTTTGTCGTTTTCTCAATCCGACAATAATTCCGTTGCGGGGTCCACCAATAATTGTACCATCGTACGGATATTCCCCGACAAAAAGAATATTCCCCGACCAATCGAATATTATATAACCACTTGCTTACTTTGCAAAATTTGTAAATATTACCCACAACTATAACATTACATCAAATCCAAACCATAATATTCAAAAACATATTTCGAGAAAATTAAATCTTTATTCATAAAATTTGGGGTCTCACAGTTTACACTTATCTCTGTTTCTTTGTTCTGCTACGTGGAGAATTGGCATACTCCTCAGCCCTTCTTTTACTGCTAGCTTCATCCTTTCTGGCTAACTCTTCCATCTCACTTGGACTTACTATCGGGTTGTGATCATGCCTATTCATGAATGATGGATCTCCAATTGGCATTCTTAGGCCTGTGGTGGTCACATTTGGTGAGCTAGTAGTTGGCCCTTGACTTCTTAAAGGCTGAACCATCAAGACTTCCTGCTGATTAGATCGTTGAGTCTGATTGCTTGATCGTGGAGTCTGTTGGTGGAACTGTCTTGCAGTAGGGCTTCGTGAAAATTGTCCTCTTCCCCTTTCTTGGTTTCCTTGACCTCCTCTGCCTCTGCTCTGATCTCCCTGTGCTCTTTGAACTGCTTTCGCTTTATTCTCCCCCTTTATGTCAGCATCAAGGGTTCGAATGTCTGCAGAAATTCGATTCACTCCTTGGACAAACTCGTTCAGTTGGCTTTGTGTCTGAGCAATGTCCTCTCAACTTTCCTTGATCTGGATTTCAGATCTAGTTTCTTTGTTTCGGAGGGCAGTGAGAACATTGTCATTCTATCATTCATGATTGACATAAGATTTCTGGAATTCTTAGACTGAAGCTTTCAAGTTGATGATGTTCTCCAGCATAAGTTTATTTTGAACTTCTTGATGTTTCTACATTTCAAGAACATCCCCTCTTTGCTTGGTGGCTATCTGGAAGTGAATCTCATCTCTGTCCTTCATGCTCTTAAGAATTTCTTGGATAATTTCCCTCAGCTTCTTTGTAAGCTCAGCGTTCATAGTGCTAGGAAATTTATTTACAGCTGTGATCATTTGATTCAGCTGGATATGAATGAGGTCGGAGTGAGATTCCAGGCTTTCTTCTATGTTCTTGACCATGTTCTTGGATGCTTCCTTCAAGTCATCCTTCGTGGGTAGATTTGGGAGAGTATCATTGGTTTGAGGATTGTTGAATGGAGGGGTTATTTTCTGGGATTTATCTTGCAGTGAGTAGAGAACAAGATTAAGACTAAAATAGTCATTGGAGGAGGAGGATGGTATGTCTGATGGAGGGGATGCCTGAGTTTCGATGTTTGGAATATGTGGCTCTATGATTTCAATTTGGGACTCTACGATGGGGCTAGAGTCAGGAATCGTAGATGTGGTGGTTTGTGGGAGCAAAATGAAATTGACTGCATTTGGTTCCTCAGTAATAGAATTTTGGGATTCTGCAACTGGAAATTGATTTACTGGATTAAGAATCACTTCCAACCATCGAGGGAATTCATAGAATTTACTAAATGAGGATGATGGCAAGTGATTAATTCTGAATCGGGTAGGGATATACAGTACCTCGAGTTTATCCTTTGAGGAAGAGTTGTTGGTAATCAACTTCTTGGCAAAGTTGAATCTCCCTGGGAATCCATGAGCCAGTACTGGGATGGCCGGATACTCTTTGAAACCCCAGAACATGTGATCCCAAGAGTTTAGGATTTGGGCTTGATGATATGGCATCATGGGTAGGTAAGAGAACATCTGATTATAGAGATAGCTTCTATACCCATCTTTGCCCACACCAGTGATCTGAAGATCATCATCATCTTCTTCCTCTTCCCTGTCTTCGTTGGAGGATTCCATTATCTCAATGGTCTCTTGATGATCTAGCACTGGTTCTTCTTCATTTATGGCAGGGACCTCTCCTTCTATCATAGAGATATCCTGAGGCTCCCCCTCAACTTGATCATCTTCTTGTAAGCTCAAAAACTTCCCCTCAAGTGGAGCATCTTCTTGAGTTTCAGGCATCTCCCCCTCAGCTGGTGTATTCTCTATCATGAGAATTTCATGGATCTCCCCCTCAGCTGGAGCACTGTCCTCTTGACTTGCTCTGGACAGTTCCTTCTTGGCAACCATACTCTTTGCTTCCTTCTTGAGCACTTTTTCATTTTCAAGAATGTACTTCTTAACCAGCTTTCTCTTTGATTTGCTATGACAGCTTCAGGACTTTTTTGATTCTCAGTTTTGTCCTGTTCAACAGCCACTATGCTTGAAGCAGCTACTTCCTTGTCTGCCATTCTTGGTCTGGTCTCTACGAACAGTAGAGATTCTATGATTGAGGTGACTGATGGCCTTTTAGACTTATGACCAACTTTGTTCTTCTTCAGGATCTGGGATATGGTAGCCTGATCCTCATCTGCTTCATCTTGCTGCTACTTTCTTCTTAGCATCCTCAGAGTCTCTATATCAGAGGACTCTACAAGTATATCAGTGGTCGATCCTTGAGGCTCTTCTACCAGTCTAGACTTTACCTTCCTCTTGCCCTTGTTCTTTCTAGTAAGAACATAGGGTTCTTCTTTGTTGGTTTCTTCTTCTTCTTCGATCTCCCTGACCACATACATGTTTCCTGGAAAGCCTGAGTCCTTCAGATCCCCAGTTCTTCCACTTGATTTGGTCATCATTCGAACATACTCAGTTGGGTTCCTCTTCCAATTTTCAAATAATTTTTGGGTCATACGTCTGTTTGGGTTGATAGCTTCTCCTTCTTCATCCCCAATTTTGTCACCCAGGGCTGATTGTAGAATGATACTTATGAATCGCCCATATAGCATCTTGTGAGGGCTTTTCAATTTCTTTGAGTTTACGATCCACATACCAATCCAGTCGAACAATAGGGCTCCATAGTTGAGTTGTATTCTATAACTCATGGCAGTCATGAGCCTGAGTTGGACTTCATTTATAGAGTCATGACCCGAGCTCTTGCAGCATATACATTTCCCAACTATATCGGCTAGAAATTCATACCTCTGTGGGAACTCCTTCTTTTTGTACCCTTTCACAGGGGGGAATTTCTTGTGATGAATTCTTCTAAGTCCCTCTTGGAAGTCTACACTATCTAAGAATGGATGCCCTTCATTTTTGAGACCTAGGGCGAGGTTGATGTCTTCGGACTTCAGTCTGATTTCCACATCCCTTACTCTCGAAGTGATGATGTTGTCTTGAAATACTCCATTTCTGTAGAACTCTTTCACTAACATGGGATAAATTAAAGTATCTATGCTTAAGGCTTCTTCGAGACTTGCCTTCTTCAGTAAGGCCAGAGTCTTGTGGAACTTGGGTTGAGCTGTTTTGAACTCGTCAAGATAGAGTCTGTAGCCTGAGATAACACTAGATGACGCCATTGATTTTCTTGCTGGAAGTGAGATTTGACTGAGCTTTCCTCGATTTAGGGCTTCTGCTTTGAGAGAGAATGTGAGAGATGATCTTTTGAACTTCTGATTTCAAAAATACTATTTCATTTTGTACTTGTAACTTCCCTCTCTCCTTTTTGCTTAGTGGGGTGTTGACTTTTGCTTGGCTCTACGATTTTGACTGATAAGGATTGTACTGATTTTCCCTTGGCTCCGGCAGAGCTGAGGTGTCCTTAGGGAGGACTACGATCGTTGAGGTAGTTTAGTGATCATTGAGTGCTTTGCATTTGTCGAGTCTGATCTACGATCGTCGAGTCTGTCCAGCGTTCGTCGTGTCTGATCTACGATCGTCGAGTCTGTACAACATTCGTCGTGTCTGATCTACGATCGTCAAGTCTGACCAGATCCTTGTGATGAATTTTTGACATAGCATTCTTTTAAGGTAACTCAGGAAGGGCCAGCCTCTTGGAGTGAGTCAAGGGTTAGGTTTGTTCCTGAGGCGCTTATTAGAGGGATTGCTATGTTTTGAAGCTAATCATCACAGGATGCACTCTTACTTTGTTGATGGGACTTTTGTTATCGTTGAGTCTGCTCTACGATGGTTGAGTCTTTGCTACGATCGTTGAGGTTGTTTTGTCTCTTCAGCTCTACGATCATGGACTTCCCTTGATCATGTCTACGATTTTGAGTTCAGCCTTTGTATCTGTTATGGTTAGCACAATCTAGAGCATATTTTTTTTATGGTTGTAGATTTAGCATGCCTAGCTCACTTATTAACTTATTAAATCTGGATTCATCTAGAGGTTTTTAAAAACATCAGCAAGTTGATTTTCAGTAGGGATATATTGTAAAGATATAGTTCCATTTTGCACATGATCCCTAATGAAGTGATACCTTATTTCTATATGCTTAGTTCTATAATGCATAACAGGATTATGAGTTATTGCTATGGAACTTGTGTTATCACATGAATGGGAATAGATTTGAAATCAAACCCATAATCACATTTAGTGATTTCTCATCCATAGATCTCGAGCACAAGAATTGCCAAAGAATAATGTATTCAACTTCTGCGGTTGAAGTAGATATCTTTGAGTTTTGCTTTTTGCTAAACCAGACACAATTCTGCTTTCTAGCAATTGACAAAAGCCATCGGTACTCTTTCTATCTATTTTGCATCCTACAAAATCAGCATCTCTAAATCCTGTTAGTTCAAATGAGAATTCCTTGGTGTACCAAAGCCCCAAGTAAGGTGTACCGTTGAGATACCTGAAGATCCTCTTTACAGCTGACAAATGTGACTCTTTAGGGTTAGCTTTGAAATCTAGCACATATGCATGTTGCAAACATTATGTACAGTCTCATCGCGCTTAGATATAAAAGAGAACCTATCATACCTCAGTATTGAGTTATATCAATACTTTTACCTTTTTCATCTTTGTCGAAGCTTGGTTGCGGGGAGCAATTGGTGTTTTCATGGGAGAGGCCGATTCCATACCATACTTCTTGAGTAAGTCTTTGATGTATTTGGCTTGGTTTATGAAAATTCCTTCATCGATCCGCTTTACTTGCGATCCAAGAAAGAAATTCATCTCACCCATCACGCTTACTCATTTCAAACTTGCTCGCATCGACTTAGAGAATCTCTTGCATAACTTTTCATCAGTAGAACCAAAAATAATATCATCAACATATATTTGAACTAATAAGACTTTGTCTTTACGCTTTCTAAGAAACAGTGTGGTATCTACTCTACCTCTAGTAAACCCATTTTCAATTAAGAAGTTAGTTAGTGTTTCATACCATGCTCTAGGTGCTTGTTTAAGACCATATAAGGCTTTGTCTAATCTATAAACATAATTCAAAAGAGATAGATTGATGAAACCTGGAGGTTTCTCTACATAGACTTCTTCTTGGAGTTCTCCATTTAAGAATGCACTTTTGACATCCATCTGAAAGACTTTGAACTTCATGTGAGCAGCAAAGGCAAGAAAGATTCTGATTGCTTCTAGTCTGGCAACAGGTGCAAATGTCTCATCGTAGTCAATGCCTTCTTCTTGAGAATAGCCATTTGCCACTAATCTTGCCTTGTTCCTGGTTATAACTCCATCTTCATCTATTTTATTTCTGAAGACCCACTTGGTTCCAATGACAGGATGACTCTTTGGTCTTGCTACCAATCTCCATACTTTGCTTTGTTTAAATTGGTTGAGTTCTTCCTGCATGGCTTCTATCCAACTGGAGTCTTCCATAGCATCCTCTATCTTCTTTGGTTCTGTTTGTGATATGAAGCTTAGATAAAAGCATTCATTTTGAGTAGCAACTTTTGTTTTGACTCTAGCACTCAGATCTCCAATGATTAGATCCTGAGTGTGATCTCTGGCCCATCTGTTACCAGTTGGGACATCTGTCCTGATGCCTTCTTGTCTTAAGACTTCAAGATCTATATCTTCTTCTTGGTGTGGAGGTTCATTGTCTTGCATAGACCTCTCTACGATCTCATTTTTTTGTTCAACGATTTCACTATCTGGCATTATGATCGTAGTGTTGGGCTCGACAATTTCATTTATAGTGTCTGCACTATCGGTCGTAGTGTCTTGAAGCACTGTGTTGTCCGAGTCTGTTTCATCGAAGATGATATGAATTGAGACTTCAACACTCAGTGTCTTTTTGTTGAACACTCTGTAAGCCTTACTGTCTGTGGCATATCTAAGAAAGATTCCTTCATCTGACTTGGGCTAAAATTTTGTCAGGTACTGCTTTCCATTGTTGAGAATGTAGCATGCACAGCCGAAAACATGAAAGTAGCTGACACTTGGCTTTCTTCCTTTCCACAGTTCGTAGGTCATCTTCTTGATCGTAGAGTGTATCAGTGATCTATTCTGCGTGTAGCATGCAGTGTTGATAGCTTCTGCCCAAAAGTATTCAGGCAGATGAGCTGCTGCAAGTAGAGTTCTTCCAGCTTCTATCATAGTTCTGTTTTTTTCTTTCAGCTACTCCATTTTGTTGAGGAGTTCGTGGAGCTGAGAAGTTATGACTAATCCCATTGTCTGTGCAGAACTGGTCCATTTTTGAGAAGTCAAATTCTCTGCCATGATCACTCCTTATGGCCTTGATTTTCTCTCCTTTCTCGTTCATCACCAGTCTGAACATCTTGATTAATTGGGAGCTCGTTTCATCCTTTGAAGTTAGGAAGAATACCCATATGAATCTAGTGTAGTCGTCGACTATAACTAGAGAGTATCTTTTTCCTCCAAGACTAGTTGTTGGAATTTTCCCAAATAGATCCATGTAAAGCAACTGCAGGGGCTTGTCGATAGAGTTGGCAGTTTTGCTTTTGAATGAGCTTCTTGTTTGCTTTCCAAGCTGACAGGCATTGTATGGCCTTTCTTTTACGAAGTTGAACTTAGGTAGGCCAGCTACGAGATCTTTTGATGCCAGTTTGGACATGCTCTTGAAGTTTAAGTGAGACAAACGTCTATGCCAAAGCCAGCTCATTTCTTCAGATGCTTTTGCCAGAAAACATATTGTCTCATCTGAGCTTAGTTGACCAAGATCCACTGTGTAGACATTTCCTTCTCTTGTCCCGGTTAGCTTTACAGCAGATGTCTTCAAATCTCTTACTTGACATTGGTTGTTGAGGAATGTCACTTGATGACCCTTGTCGCAGAGTTGACTGATGCTTAGAAGGTTGTGTTAGAGACCTTTTACATATATGCTACCTTCTTTGAAAGATATCGCACCATTGCCGCGCAGAGTCAGATCCTCTTGTCTTCGCCTTGAGCCGTTGTCTCCAAAGATGACTGAGGGACCCTCCTTCTCTATGTAGTTAGATAAGAGGGCTTTGTTCCCGATCATGTGCCTTGAGCATCCACTATCCAGATACCATGTAGTGATCGTGGAGCTCTTTTCTTGTTAAAATATTGAACCTTCATTTTGGTACCCATATTTGCATGGGTCCTACTTTGTTAGTGCCTTTGGGGACCCAAATCTGTTTAATCTTGGGTTTCACACGCATGGAATTATAATAACTCTTGGCAGCCTTGTGACCATATTTATTACATATAAAACATCTAATATGATGCATGCCTGTGTGTGTATGATGATTCATCCTCCATTTGGACTTGTGTGGTTCTTTAGTTGTCATTCTGTTAAATTGATTCTCATTCTTCCACGTGTCCTTGGGTTTCATAAATAGTGAAGAGTATGCCTTACCTCTACTGTATCTTCCCAGTTGATTCGTAGAGTTGGTCTTGGTTGACTCTACGATTCTTCGAGGTTGATGAGTAGAGGTTAGGTTACTCTTCTCTTTTATGAAGCCCAGACCAGCATAAGATCCCTTATTCCTTTGAGTATGAATGGAAACAGTAGAACAAGGTTGAACTTATTCTTCCTTCTGTGATGATTTCACAAATGTAATGCTTCTACTAAAACTTGAGGCATTACTAGTGCTAGTTTCCTTTGTCTTTTCCACACATGGCTCTGAGATGGATTCCCCAAAGCCTAAGCCTATTTTGTCGAATGTGCTTCTCTGACTAGAGAGCAGGGAGTCCATGGATGATGAGGATTTGTTCCATGCAGAGATAGTCTTTTCTAGTTCCTCAATCTTAGAGGTTAGATTAGACTCTCTTTGTGCATTGAGTTTATTTGTCTGTTTCAAGATCTCATTCTCATCCTCAAGTTTGGAGAGAAGGTTAGTACTTAGAAGGGCTGTTTCAAGCTCTTCTTGAACTTTCTTCTTCTCCTCTTGAAGAAGTGAATGATCCTTAGACAAAACTTTGAACCACTTCATGTATTGATGTAGATCAGTGGTTATGCCATGCAGTACAGTTCTTAAATCATTTATGTCTACATCAGGTGAGTTGAAGTCAAATACCTCATCGAGACTTACATCATGAATATTGAGGTTTTGTTTGTCTTTTGCATGTTTGGCCATTAAGCACAGATTAGCCATTTTTGGTTCTTCATCATCTCCGGAGTCAGGATTGGAGTCATTGTCTCTAATCGCTCCATGATCCTCCAAATACCGTGCCTTTGTTTCTCTTCTGAGGCCTTTTGTTTCCTTTGTATTCCTTCTTTGCATGTTGTTTCTTCTTTAGTTCTTCTCTTAGAGGTTTGTTGCAGTTGGCAATGAAGTGGCCAGCTTCTTTGCAGTTGTAGCATAGATCATTTATTTGCTCTCGGTCATTGTAGTCTTGACCTTCTTTGGCTTGCTAGTTTTGCCTTGACGCATGAACTTTCTCAGTCTTTTTACCAGCATAGCAAGGTCTTCATCATCGTCTTCATCATAATCAGAGTCAATCTCAGTGTTGACTTTTGATGCACTTTCGGTTACCTTTAGAGCAACACCCTTGTCCTTCCTTCTTCCTTCTGATAGGGTTTAAGCTCGTTGAGTCAGCTCCAGTTCGTATGTCAGGAGATTGCCATATAGTTGTTGAACTGTTATCTCGTGAAGATTCTTTGACTCTCTTATCGCAGTGGTTTTGGCATCCCACTTGCTCGGTAGGGCTCTCATGAACTTTATGATCAGATCTTTGTTAGGATAGATCTTCTCATATGCTCGTAGAGAGTTGAGCAAAACGTTGAATCTCTCATTGGTGGCAGTCACGTTTTCTCCTTGAACATGAGCAAACATCTCATACTGCTGTGTCAGGAGAGATTGTTTATTTTCTCTGACTTCTTCAGTTCCTTCGTGCATGAACAACAATGCTTCCCAAACCTCCTTAGCCGTTTTGCTGTTGACAACGTTTTTGAACAGATCGTCTTCTAAGGTTTGGAACAGGATGTTCTTGGCCTTTTTGTCAAGTTGGACAGCTCTCTTCTCGTTGTCTGTCCATTCTTCTTTAACCTTTATTTGAATTCTGTTTGGATCGTCAATGGTTGGTGCAAGCTTCGTTGGAATATAGGGCCCATTTTGAACGGTCTCAAATAGATCTTCATCTATTGAGTCCATGTATGCTTGCATTCTGACTTTCTAGTTTGAAAATTTATCCTTGTTGCACATTGGTGGCTTGCTGCCTCCTCCAGTTCTAGATTCGCTTGGTACGTGTGCTATTAGATCTACTAAAGCTTGTAAGCTGTATAATAGAACCTGCTCTGATACCAATTGTTAGTTCCTAGTTGGCACAATAGTTATCTAGAAGGGGGGGTTGAATAGATATTTAAAAAATCTTTTCGTTTTAAACTTGTTCTTTGATGATGATTAAAACTTAGCGAAATTGATGTTTGTTTTAATCTTCTTTACAAAGTAGTGGAGTTATGAGAGTGAGGCAGTTATAGCAGTTATGGCAGATATAGCAGTTATAGTATGAATGTAAAAGACTCAGTCATTTTAAGTGGTTCAGAGCACTTAAAGCTCCTAGTCCACTCTTCTACTCAATGAGTAGGATATCCACTAAGGATGTCTTTTACAACTTCTGAATCACACAGATTCCTTCTAAACCAGTAGTCTAGGAACTTCTTAGTTCACTCTTCAAGTCCAGCAGACTTGGCTCTCTTACAGTTCACTTAGAACTCTTCAAGTCCAGCAGACTTGGTACTCTTCTTCAGTTGATTGCTAGATGTTGACACTACAAGAAAAAGGTCTATCAGGGACCAACAGTATCAGCGACCGCACCATCGGTCGCTGATATTAGTCACAACGACCGTCATCTGCGACCGAAACGTAATCTAGTCGCTAATTCTTTATCAGCGACCGCATCCGGTCGCTGATCAGTCGCTAAGTATAAATTTGCCTCCAAAATTTTGGCTGGAAATGTTGGCGCCAATTTTTTGTGCGACCACTTGCAATCAGCGACCGCATGCGGTCGCTGATAAGTCCATGTCATTAAAAGTCAACGATCAGCGTGCGATCGCAGAGATAATGATCATTGATCAAACTAAATGAATTCAATAACCGGTTAAACTCGACCACGAACACGGAAGAGAAAAAAAAAAGAAGGTGACCGAAATAGAGAGAAGAGGGAGAAAGGGGGGAGAAGAGAAGAAGGAGAAGCAGTTTTCGTTCATTATTCTTCAAATTAGAGACTAATTGTAGAGGTAAGAGCTACTTTTTAAGTTCTTCTTCATTAATTTTTTTTGTTGTTTGTTATTTTTGTTCGTTCTTCTCCAAATCAAGATGTTTTTACTTAATTTGTGTTTTAAGAGTTAATTTATTGCAAAGAGTTGAATGAATGAATATGGCTATCATGCTTAAATTATATATTTTGGGTAATATGATTATGATTGGTTTATAAGTTTTGATTAGAGTAAAATTTATTTGGGTATCTGTGATTTTGGTAATTTGATTTTATTAATTTATGTCATTTGGGTAACTTGATTAGTGATAGGATGGAGTTAGTATAAAATTTATATTTTGGGTAAATTGATTTGGGTAATAGGATGAATGTATTATATTGTAGTTAGTATAAAATTTATATTTTGGGATTCTTTTTGTGCAATAGAGGTAGTAATGATTTGGTTATTATAGGAAGTCGTACACACGATATAGACTAAATGAATCCCATGTTTATGTTTGTAGTTTAACCAATTATATTGGTCATTGTGAAAAAAAATCATTTGTAGGTAAAGAACTTGACATTGACATCATAATGTGAATCAAAACGTGAATAATTGCTCCCACGAAAAAATGATTGGGTTTCAAAGTTTACAAGTTTGATCCTCACATGGTATTGGTATCTCATATGGATTTGTTGGTTTATGTCTTGTGTTCCTAGAAATGACCTTATATACATGCCGTCGTGCATGTGGTTGAATCCATATTACGGGGAGACTCGGCGAATTTTTTTTATTGGTCGGGTTATTTGCGAACATTTATACTATTAACGAGCCTATTGGTGATCCACTAGAGCCTATTAAGGGGATGTTAGAGCGGATGGGCTGGGCTTGGGGCGATGAGGCCATGCGAGGCTACGCCAAGCTTAGCCAAGCCTCACAGGCCAAGCCAAGCTTGGTTGTTAATCATATGCTTACAAGTATGCTCAAGTCATATGGTTACAAGTATGCTTAAGTCATATGCTTAGAAGTATGCTTAAATGTTAATCATATGCATGCTTTACAAGTATGCTCAAGTTATATGGTTATAAGTATGCTCAAGTCATATGTTAACATTTATAATGTTGTCTGTAGTATAGTACAGTGGAATCATGGACCTCTATTCGAGACCGTAGTTGGATGCACTGACGAAAGTCAAGTACCCGGATAGGTCTTCTGATTGAATTTAGAATTTGGTTGCCAGTGTTTTTTGGAGTATCGTATAGTCACCCGTAATGTATGAATGGTAAGTCGCAGAATCGATGTCCATGTTTAAAGTGTAAAATGTAAATTATATGGACGGAGACATGGTAAACTATCATTTACTTGTTTACGGGTTCATGAGAAATTACGAAGAATCTTTGGTGGGCACATGGGCGAGAGAGAAGAGATGGTGGCATCACACAAGTACAATTCGGGCGTTAGTACTCATCGTATGAATGAAATGGTCCATGATATTGCGGGGCGATTTTGATTGGGAGCAAGGCGAGAGAGCAACCTATGAATTCGATGCCAAAGACTTCTTTAAGTTGTTAGACGAGGGTAGCAAGCCATTGTGGCATGGTTGCACCAAACACACTACATTGTCGTGATGGCGACATTACTTAACATCAAGGTTGATCACAACATGAGCCATGAGTGTTTTGAGTCGCTCTTGAAGGCAATTAAGAGTATGTTGCCTGACGGTGAGAAATTACCTGGTAACTATTACTTTTGTAAGAAAATGGTGAAGAAGTTGGGTCTTGGATACCAAAAGATCGATGCATGTCCCAACGACTGCATGTTGTTTTATAAGGAAAATGACAAGATGATAAGGTGCACGTTTTGCAGTCATGATCGGTTTAGGCCTAATAAAGAGGGTGTGACTACAAAAAAATCAAGTATCTGCTTTAAGATTCTAAGGTATTTTCCAATAACACATCGACTAAAAAGATTGTACATGTCTTGAGATCAAATTTGAACATATGAGTTGGCATGCGAAATCTCCGGCTAAAGATGGAGAACTAAATCATCCATGAGATGGGCGGGGCTTGGAAAGAAATGCTTGAATTTGCATTGGAACCTAGAAATGTGAGGCTTGGATTGTCCACCGATGGTTTCAATCCGTTTGGCCACTCAAATTGCTTCCGCATACTCATGTTGGCTTTGTGATTGTTACTCGTCAACTTGCCTCCTTGGATGTGTATGAAACGGCCATACTTATTTCTTTCACTTTCGTGATTCTGGTCCTAAGAGTCCCGGAAAGAACTTAGATGTTTACTTGAGACCTCTTATAGACGAGTTAAAGGTATTGTGGGAGGATGGAGTACGACTTGGGATGTTGCAACGAAAACAAATTTCAACCTTAGGCGGCCCAGTTATGTGGACTATAAGTGACTTCCCGACTTATGGTATGTTAGTGGATGGAGTACCTACGGAAGTTGGCTTGTTGTCCGTATTGTATGGAGCATACAAAAAGTCGTTTAATCTATCAAAAGGTCGAAAAGCTTGTTGGTTTGATATCATCGTCGGTTCTTCTTAGGTAGATCACCG
Organism: Panax quinquefolius; assembly: GCA_020205615.1. NCBI lineage: Eukaryota > Viridiplantae > Streptophyta > Magnoliopsida > Apiales > Araliaceae > Panax > Panax quinquefolius. Next base: position 42,766,339 of record CM035162.1, on the reverse strand, counting down.
TTTGAAGAAATAGAGAACACTTCAGAAAGGGAAAGTAGATAATGATATGCCCGCATGCGCGATTGTCGGAACGCGGAGATGCGAGATCGTGTGATGAGATTGCCGGTTATCCCATTTGGTAAGGTTGATCGACAAACATAATCAATGGGTTTGGTGAATCTCATAACCGGGTTCGGAGAAGCATCTTTTGGGAATTGCCTTATTGGTCTACAAATTTGATTAAATCGTAATCTAGATGTGATGCATATTGAGAAGAATGTGTTTGACAATGTGTTTAACACTTTGATGAATGTTACGGGAAGACAAAAGATAACGATAAAGCACGCGTTTGGACATGAAAGATATTTGTGGCGTCTGGATTAGAACTTTATGAATCTCCTAATGGTAAGATTGTCAAACCGCATCTGAAGGTACACATTGTCCAAAAAGAAAGTTGAAGATGTGTGCACATGGGTTAAGTCTCCGAAACTACCGGATGGATATCGTCGAAACATTGCAAGGTGTGTTACGGGTGGGAAATTGCAAGGGATGAAGAGTCATGATCGTGTGTTTCATGGAGAGACTCATGCCTATAGCATTTCGGGATCTCGCTTGATAAACCAATATGGGATGCTTTGACGGATCTTAGTCGTTTCTTCAAAGACTTGTGTTCAAAATCATTGAATGAGAAGGACATGTTTGTACTTGAGAAGAACATCATAGAGATCACGTGTAAACTGGAAAAAATATTCCCACCTGGTTTTTTTGACTCCATGGAGCATTTGCAAATCCATCTTCCCTATGAAGCTCGTGTTGGGGGTCCAGTTCAATATAGATGGATGTACCCTTTCGAGAGGGTGATGGGAAACCTTAAGAGGAAGGTGAAGAATAGAGCTTATGTCGAGGGGTCGATATGCGAGGCATACAGTTTTGATGAGATATCTACGTTTGTCTCAGACTATTTTCCGGATGAAGTCTTGACAAAGGCCAATCGAGTATCGAGACATGATGATGGGGGAAATGTTGAACTAAATGGTCGGCTCTCTGTATTTGGTCCCTCGGGCCGCTTATGAAAAAGGGAAGCGCATATTCCTCTCTGAGCAAGAATTACATGCCGCACATACTTACATTCTTCTCAATTGTGAGGAGATTGACGAATTTGTGAGGTACACATGTAAACTTGATATTTTATCTTTTAAGTTAAAAATTTATTCTAATATGTTAATGTTTATAACATGGTATAGATTATGCGATGACGAGTTAAAAGTGAAGCATGCTTGAAGCATAAGCGATAAAGATATTCAAATCAATCGGGATAAAACTTTGCACTTTGGCTAAAGGACAAAGTAAGTTCAATTTTAAGCGTAGTGTATATATATATAATATATATACTTCATATGTTAACTATGACTTCATTTAATAAGATGGATTTTTGTAGGCTTTGGTGAGGGATCAACGATTAGGCTAATGTACAAGTCCTAGCTATGGGACCGAGATAAGGATCAAGTCACCGCAATGGTTACAAAATAAATGGTTGTGAATTTCACACAAAGGCATATAGGCGCGATAAAGAACAACGAACTCGGAGTGTGTGTCCAAGGAGATTGTTACAATGAGCTTGGTCGTGCCTTTTATGGGGAGTTGGAGGAAATCGTAGAGTTGTCGTATGCAGAGGAGCACGTCTGGGGTCATATTCACTTGTTCAAGTCTTGCCGGTTTGATTCGAGAAAAAGGGATACGTGTTGACGGACATGGAATCGTCGATATTGACCTCCATAGGTCTGCGTGACTCCAACGAACCGTTTGTTTTACCAACTCAAGCAAGACAAGTATACTACACTCCTAGTCCTGTTAGGAAAAGGGATAGGCCGCCTTCTGATTTGCAAGTTGTAATTTATACTCCGTGCGTAGTAGTGTAGAATTAGTTGATGGGGAGATTTACCAAGAGCAGATGCTTCATAGTCAGACTATAATAAATGTGGAGGACGACAATGAAGTAATCCAGTTAGATGGTGGAGATGAACCACATGAATTAGATCCTGAGTCAATACTTGTGTCGGATGACATTGATCTTTGAGGAGGAAGAGTTATTGAATGAATCGACCACGTAATCAAAGCAGGATGATGGTTATGAATCTAACACGATATACAAGATGATTACAATCGGACATTGACACTTGAACTCATGCAATGTATGTTTAGCAATACATGTTTTTTATATCATTGTCATGTTTATGTACTAAACTATTTAAATGCAACTTTTGTTTATTGTCATTTTATATTCATATATATACATGTTTATATCATCATTCGTATTTATTGTCATATATACATATAATCAAATATGACTCCTAATAACATCTTGAAATTTGTAATATACAGATGGCTTCTGAAGCAGCGCAGAAAAAGCGCGGCTTGGGTAGGGGGCCTAATAATGTGCCCAAGGCCCCTACTAATCCCGATGATCGGATTCTTATTCAGATTCGCCCTCCTCCGAATAGCACGTACGTCCCGCATATATCATTTATATAAAAGCATTTAAGCATTTAATATATGCTAATTGATGTTGTATATTATAGTGATTTTTCAGATAATAAGATCGTCAAGTGCATATCACAGCTGTGTTTACAGAATTGGCCTACACCTGTGATTACGTGGGCGAGCACACCTATCGCCCACAGGATCTTTGTTTGAAAGCGAAATTTCGTATATATTTTTTTAATTATGACAAATAATATTAATATAATATTCAAAGGATAATTATTTAGTAATGTTATTATTGTTTTTTTATTTGCAGAAACGGTATAGATGGGAGGACGCGCAGGCTTTAATGATTCCAGACATTATTACAGGCGTAAGTCGCGGTCCGCACTGAAGGACAACTTGAATAAAGAACGACAAAAAGCCATTCACAATGCCGAGATCGACCATCCGGGCGGGAGAGGATTATATGCACGAGCATAGCCCCAGGTGGTGCACCCATCCATATAAATGAGATGTGCCCAATGGAGAGCCGAGAGTGGGTGAAAAGACGAAAGACTACCGCCACCAACAGAGCCTCGGGTGTATCCGATGGCGAAAAGGCTAAAAAGGAACACAAGGGCGCGATATTTCACGATTCACGTGATATCAACGCCTCGGTAGTAAGTATTTACAAGTTTTAATATGTTTACAATCATGAATTGTAGAAAATATCCCATTTTACTTAGTAATATTGTCTTTGTTTGTGTATAGGAGTCTCGGTCTCAAGGTCGGCCTATCCATTGGGCGGATGTATGCGTATACACCCGTGATGAGTGCACTGAGGCTATCCAGATAGCGGTAATAAGTTTTAACAACCTGATCTTGTTTATTAATACTTACAAAATATTATTTTTAACTATTTAAGTGTTAACATGATGACAGGATACTTATAAACGTTTATTGAATGAGCGCTATCCTGAAGGCACTCCACGTCCGCCTATTGATCAAGAGTTGTGGGAGAGGGCGTCTGTTGTGAAGAAGAACTACATTAAAGGTCAAGGACAACGACGACGCCCATCCTTCAGTGGCTCAGGCAGCTCTGCTACCCAGTCTTCACAGTCATCGAGTCATCCAGTTGTTCATACTCCGGCTGACTGTGTGAGAGCTATATGTCAAGATCGAAATCTTCTGAAGATACTTTGGCGCACACAGGGGCTCTTGATCCCGAGGAGTTAGTCAAGCGATGGCGATGGCAGCAGCAGGACAGCATGGGGATGGCGACGAGGTATAAAATCAATTTGTTGTATGTATTGTCGTAATATATACCAGTATCAACATATTTATTATATTTGTAACTTGTTTTATTATTATTTTGTTAATTACAGGTGCATGATCAAGGAGGGATGACGCTTAACATAACCTTGTACTTGTATATTCATTATTTGGATGTTTGTATATATGTTACTTAAACAAGTTTTGAAATGTTATTATATTTATTCAAATCATATTGGTTTTTAAAGGTTTATATACTAGTTTGGTGTATGTGTTGGTGGACGATGGATGTTTATATTGTTTTGTATGTTGTTTATCTTGGTGTGTATGTGTGTTGGGATAAAGGGTAGAAAACAGTGCGTTTTTTGGAATTCAAAGAAAACAAAGAAAAATCAAGCTATAATGTTTTTTTATATCGGCGATCGCGATGCGGTCATTGAACGTTATTAGCGACGGCATCTAATCAATGACCGCGACGCGGTCACGATAATGGTCGGCCGACACGTGGACCACGCCATCTTTGGCCTGGACCATGTCGATTTCTCATTTCAAATGGCCGTATTTGTCATTTCTTACGCTTCATAGCGATCAGCAGATATAGCGATCGCTAATAGTGGTCGCCGATGTTCATCCCAAATGACCAGATTTTATCTGACGATTATCGGCGACCGCATGCGGTCGCGATATATCTGCTGACCGAAATACGGTCACGATAATCGGTCACGATAAGCTTTTTTGTTGTAGTGTGAGTTCTTGATGGTTGCTACTCAGTTGCTGTTTAAGCACTTGTTCGAAAGAACTGAGTAGCTGAGCAAGCTTTGCTAATTCTCAAATCTTAGAGTTGAGCTTGAGAGTTGTTCACGTTGTTTGTTCAATGCTTACTTGCTTCTCTCTCATCTGCTTGATTTGCATATATGTGATCTTGAAAACTATCCGTTGGATCCATCCGTTGAGGCATTAAATGCGTTTGACCTCTCTGATCTTTGATGGAGACATTTCTGCACATCTTCTGAAATTGCATTCTGGCCCACTGACACTGCAGACTGTTTTCTCACCTAACACCTAAAAAGGTGTTTTCCCCCTTACCAATGGTACTTTCCTTAGCTTCTTCAATATGCCTCTTTGTTGTATACTAAGGATATTTTCTTGTGACTTTGGGATTGGTGAGTACTGCAGCGTTTAGAATCCATTCCTCTTATGTTGGAATATGTCTTCCACATAAGTCATGAGGCTCGACGTTCTCTGACACAAGACAGATGCTCTACGATTCAGATCATGGTGACTTGTCGCCTTGGTGCCTGGTCTGATGCTATCAGCCGATTTCTCTTAAGTCTTTTCACACTACGATCTTTGCTTGCTTCAGTTGTAAACTCTACATTTCTGAGAGCACTCTACGATCATTGACTTATAAACTCTACGTTTCCTTCAGCACACTACGATCGTTGAGTTGGCTCGGTAAACGTTGGGACCACTCAACGATTTTTCGAAGAGACCCTTCAAGGCAAGCACACTACGATCTTCGAAGCTCTACGTTTCTACCTTGACTTCTGCAATGTTGATCAGATTGATACACTACGATTTCTTCGAAGCCTATCTATTACATCTCAAGATCAACCTAACAGCTTTGATCTTTCTATCTATACATTGTGACGCCCCCAAAATTAGGTATACGTCACCCATCTTGGGTCGCCACTTACATGGTACATAAATTCAAATACAACTTACTAACATAACTGTCGTGTACAATACGACATAAACTGTGAGTTTGAATACAAATATTGTCTACTAGATATTATACAAACTCAAAAGGAGTCTGCATTACAACTATTATCACACTATTTCACAGAATAGTGAGGACTACTAATGCTATCCTCTGGACCATTACTCCGCTTCCCGACTCGTCCCAAATGGCATGTTCTCATTTCACGAAGAGAAAGTGAAAGAAAGGGTGAGCTCAACTAGCCCGAAGAAGAAATATTATGACTAAGATAATGCGTAATAAATTATCATTAGCCTTCAACAAGAAAGAAACCGATAAAATACAATAGACGACCGGTTTAATCTGCGGCTAATATGCAATCCATTAAAAGAGTCAAGTAGAAAATAAAGTCTCTTGTCTTTTAGGTTTTAAAAGGTTTTCATAAATTTTTATCACTAAGACTCGCTTTAATGAATAAACCACAATATCTAATCATCCCCGTACCACGGTCAAGGATTTTCATCAAATTATCAATGGTCACGACTATACCGAATCACCCCGGTCATAATCATACCAAAACTATCCATCATTTGCATTACAGCACCACTCGAGGACTTTTGTCACATCATTTATATCAAGCCATGATTATACCGAATGAACCCTGGTCATAATCATACTAAGTTCATCTATGCACGTAAGCCAAAGATAACTTTCAACATATTATAAACATGAGGATGATGACAATGATATAAGAATTCAATAAAACAAGTTCAAGAATTATTTTATCCGGGAATTATTAACGTCCAAATTGTCAACAAGATATCTTGCTTTTGTAGAGTAAAATTCAAGAATGATCGGAAGAATATTTCCATGAAAAGATCTTTGGATGAAACGCAAATATCAAGAATATTCTACTAATTTCATGGAGTATAGAAGTCAAAGTTTTAACCAACAGGTATAATAAAGAATGGAATAACAAAAGAAATCACCATGCATGCGGTGCTTGCGCATGAAAAAGTTATTCCAACAGAATAATAATAACGGAACCAGTCGTGAAATTCACAATCGACAGATGATCCAATGAATAATAAATGTTTGAATAATAAACAATGGAACCGAGTCCTGTAAAACACACGATGCATGGATATTCCAACGTAATAATAAATGCGGAATAATAAACAATGGAACCAGTCCTGTGTAAAACACACGAATGATGTGATATTCCAATGAATAATAAAGAATGGAATAACGTAAGAAGATCACCAAGTATAGGGGATTCCACAGATATCTGAGTTATTCCAATGTAATAAATAAGAATGGAATAATATAAGGATTTCACCAAGTATAGGGTATCTGCATATACAAGTTTATGTATAGGGTATGCCACTTTTACAAAGTTATTCCAATGTAATAATAATGAATGGAATAATGTAAGTTCTCTTCATGAATAAGAAAGAATAACACCGGATATCCCTTTACCGTAAAAGACACCGGATATCAAAGTAGTGAAGTACCGAATACTACTTTCTTCTTTCTCTATATAGATTTTCTCTCTATAGCTTCTCTCTATAATTTTTCTCTCTGAGTTTCAAAGTGAATTAAGTAAGAAAATAATGAAGGAATGAGCTTCTATTTATAGGAAAATAGAATGCATAGTAATTAATCCATGAACGGTCCGATTGATTTACTTTAATCGGACGGTCCATATTTAAAGCAAAATCTTTTAAATAAAATATCATATATTCTATTTATATAAAAACATTTTACTATGCAAACACTATGCAATACTATATCGAAACACTATGCAACACTATGCATAATAAAATATAATATATTCTATTTATAGAATAACTTTAATAAAGTATTACGCTTTATATAAAAGATGTTTATATTTTATTACGTTAATAATACGAATAAAACAAAACGTCATTATCGCTATAATAATTCATATTATTAATCGACAATAATGGAATCAAACTGAGTGACTTCTCACATAAGCATCAATAATCAATACCGTGTGCTACTATGCAACCACACGTATTACTGTACTTTTACTACCGAGTAGTTCAACAGTATCAACGGTAAAACTTCCGCCGTTATTTTCATAAAATATTTTGTTCGGGTGAATAGTAACTCATGAATAGTAATTCATGAATAGTAACTCGTGAATAGTACTCTGACACAAAAAGTGTCCCAAATACTCGAGTGAACAATACTAGAGTGAATAGTAATTTCGGTGAATAGTAACCCGTGAATAGTAACTCGTGAATAGTAACCGGGTATTTTATGACAACTTGTCTACTTTGAAAAATTTTCAAATATGACCCTTAACTTTAAACTTTTATCAATTTAACTATTCACCAAAATAGAAAAATTGAACGCTTTTATTTCATAAAATTTGGGGTCTCATATACATTCCATTACAGAATGATACACGTTAAGAGTTTAGATCAACCTAACAGATTTGATCTATCACTAAGTCCTTGTACATATATTACTTGGAAGGACTTTACAAATAATCATGAGCATATACATTAAAACATCAAATCATAATATGCATTCTCCCAACATGGTGTTCACTATCCAAACATCATGAATCTATCTACCCATAATAAATGAAAAATCATAAATAGATATAAATAAATCCTCTCCTTATGGAGTTATAACATCTGAAAATAAATACATCAATCCCAGGTCATATTAACCTTAAATCTCAAATGCGGAAACATAAACAAATATTAAGTCTTACACAACTTAAACATAAGTCTGAAACATAACATAACAAATAAACAATAAGTCTTCATCACATGTTAACTTTGCCATTGCCTTTACTAGTAGAAGGCTCGTCGGACCTTTCGTTCTTAACTGCAATGTTATTATTACGCAAGAGTGAGCACAATTTCCCACCAGTATAATAATATAACAATAAAATAATAACATGCGAATGAATCAATGACTTCTGAAATAAGAAAACTTGGCTTTTGAATCAAGAATGAATAACAAGAATCAAAAGAACTTCTGAGGGTCATAAGACCTTGAACTACGTCCTAGGTTGTCAAATGTTTATACTTGAAACCTTTAACAGTCATAAGACTATGGACTCTTCTTCTCGTACTTAGGGGGATCAGCCCTTAGTACCATATTGTGCACAATATCTTAACGTTAAAGAATATTAATCTCCTATAACAGGGTTATTCATCTCAGTTTGACATTAGAGTCCGCACCAAATGAAGTTTGGTTTGGATAAGCTCAACAATGGTTCTGAAATTTAGAACGTTCATCAACTATGGACTAGTCGAATCAACAAGGGTTCGCTAGTCTTACAAGGTTCAACAATAATTGATATTCAATTTGAATAATAAATTCCAAGATGTATACAATTGAATAAGTATTGTATAACAGGAATCATGCTTTTAAAGAATGATAATATCTAATATGAAATCTTGACTTGAACAATAATAAACAAGATAGAATAAGGAACTTGCTTTATGTAAAGAAACAATGTTTAGGAACTTGCCTCGTGCGTAGGCTAAACGATTACTACTTCCGTTCACTACAAATCCTACACACATACCATATGTATTCACGACATTCATTAGTTACATTTTCACTTAATTATTTAATATAAACTCCACTTTATTTAACGAATCATTACCCTTCTAATTTAATTACTTAATTAAATTAGAATATTTCATTCCCTTACTATTATTACACTCGAATAAATTATTTCATAATAATTTCCATCGAATATTTATTTTATTCCATAAATATTTACTTTATTTTATAAATATTTTAATAATAATTTTCATCGAATAATTATTTTATTCCATAAATATCTCAATTAAAATATTCATTTTATTTGATAAATATTTTAATTAATATTTTTTTATTATTATTATTTTATTTTATTTTTTAATTTTTAATTTTTTAATTTTTAGTTTGGTAACGCCCGCTGGTTTCTGCAGTTTCTTCATAACAAGGTCAAATTAGGCCAAAAAATCTCTCACAAGTTTATATGTTCTCTTGAAGAACACAGAACATGGCCATAACTTTCAATTAAATTATTTCTACATGAATTTAGACATACCCAAACATTGTCATACACATATAACTATTACTTAACCCTTCAAGCATAATTTTAACATGTTAAAATACATAATTTTGCAGAATTAAAACATATAAATTACTGTTCTTGATTTTCTTGAAAGTTTTCAACACAAAACATGAAAATCAACATTACAAGTTCATTATAACACTGAATCTGTTCATTTGGAGTTTGATTCCTTCGTTTTAACATGCATAATTATATACAAGTGTAAATTTATGATACCACTTATGATTATCGTGTTAAATTTGGTATGTAAGGCCATATGGCCATATTTTCATACTCTGTAATTTTGAAGAACAACGTACGACATAATTTTTATTAAACTGATGTTATGGTTCATACAACATAGTAAAAACATACTACGTTAACATATTAACACATACATGTATAAATTTATGATACAACTTATGATTATCGTGTTAAATTTGGTATGTATGGCCATATGGCCATATTTTCATACTCTGTAATTTTGAAGAACAATGTACGACATAATATTTATGAAACTGATGTTATGGTTCATACAACATACAGTAACACATGTTATAATAACATCTTACCACATATATAACATATAATTACTACCCTTTTCCAATTACATAAGTTTTAACAAAACTTAAAGTCATTTTCATGAAAACTTTAACAATCATACAAATAGAAATTGGGTTGAAGAGATTACCCTCAAATAATTCTTCTGACTTTCACGCTCTTCTACAATATCACAATAACTCACATTGTTTCTCTCTAATTCTCTGAAATTCTCTCTGATTCTCCTTTTCCAGACTTAACAAAATTAAAAGACTTAACAATAATAGAAGACGTAAATAATATTTTGAAATGGACGCAGTTGTGGTCAGTTAACCGATCATGGGTTAACTGCCCTCAACCTCCCCTAATGTCTTGTTTGGCTAACCTTAAAAGAATTATAGCCATTTAATTTAATAGATCTTTTATACTATAGTTTAATAGTGTCACACCCCTTTATAAAATATAAATCAAATATCTTATTTACTTTAATTCAATTAAAATATGATAATTTCTTATTAATTCACATAGTCACGTAATTAATTTTCTCCTTTATTAATTATGTCAAATTATTAATTTTTCTTATTAATTAAAATATTATTAGGCTTATTAAATATTTCTTTTAATTCAATAAGCTCACATAATTACATACTTTGAATAATAAAATTCTCCACATTAATTTAATAAATATAACAAATATAATTAAATTAATCTACCACAATGTTTCAGCAATTAATTATTTAATCTAATAATTAAATCATCAAAAATATTTATTTAATTCAATAAATATTAAAATTAAATTACAAAATCTCATTTGTCACATTTTGTCTCATTGGATTCGTTTTTTTAAAGATATTTTTCATCATCCTCAATCCTAAATGATGATATTACTGAATATCTTTGGCCTGTAGTGCAAAGATGAATGATTAACTGATGAATATCTTTGGCCCGTAGTGCAAAGATGAACATGTGTTGAGATGAACATGACCAACTGGTGATACAAATGAATATCTTTGGCCAGTAGTGCAAAGATGAATATTTGTTTCAAGATGTATATTGATTGATGTTATAGGGATAAAATATTGATGATGGACTTTTAAATCTTAGAAGATAGTAGAATTTATTCTCTACTTGACTCTTCTAATGGATTGCTATTTCCGTTGCAGTTGTTGATCTAAAACTTGTTGTCTATTATATTCTATCAGATTTTTTCCCTGTTGAAGATTATTGATAATTTGTTGAATATTATTCTAGTCATAATATTCTTTACTGGGCTAGTTGAGCTCGTCCTTTTTCCTTTTTGTTCCATTTTTCTTCTCAGGAGGTGAGAACATAGCAGGAACTAGCCGGGGTATGGAGTGATGGTTTAGGATAGTTGTTTTAGTAGTTCTCACTATTTTATAAAATAGTGTATCAATAATTGTATTGAGGACTCCTTTTGAGTTTGTATACTGTCTATTAGACAATATTTGTATTTAAACTCAAAGTATATGTGTTGTCGTATTTTGCATGATAATTGTGTTAATGAAGTTGTATTTGTTTCTGTACCATGTATTTGGCGACCCAGAATGGGTGATGTATACCTATTTTGGGGGCATCACAGTTGGTATCAACGCTTAGGGATACGGTCTCTGGCGGAGATCGGGGAATAGAACTAGGAGGGGAGAGATGAGTAAATCCTTTACTAGTGTATCCTACCTAAGCTTATTTGTTGGTCATAATATAGGGATATTATGTGATATGTTAATTTGTTTAATTAACCCTTATTTTATGGCAGTATTTAAGAATGACAGCTGAGAACGTTAATAATGGAGTGAATGAGACTGTGGAGACACTTTTAATCACCACCCAGGGGAACGTGCAACATGAAGACAATATTCCTCCTGTAAACAACACTACCGAACAAATGATGAATGATGGGATGTTCAGAAGCTTTTTGCAGTTCATGCAAAATCAGACGAAGGAGACTAGTGTACAAAAAACGAGTGGAAATGATAGCAATGCGCGACTTGTCACAGCCAAACAGTTCAAAGAGTTGCGACCACTAGAATTTGCGGGAAAGCTGGATCCGATCAAGGCGGATACGTGGGTCAAGCAAATTACTAAGATATTTGATGTCTTGGGATGAACGGAGGAACAGAAGGTTCCATTCGCCACCTTTATGTTCCGTGGTGAGGCAGACTACTGGTGGGAGTCTTTGAAGCGTACCCAGTCAGCCGCACTCAATATGTCTTGGGAAACATTTCAGAAACTATTTAATGACAAGTACTTTCCTAAAAGTATTCGTCATATGAAGGAGGTAGAGTTTATTAGACTGGAACAAAACAACATGACGGTGTCTCAATACGAGGCAAAGTTTGCAGAGTTATCCAGGTTTGCACCTCATTTGGTAGGGAATGAGGGACAAATGACACGGATGTTTCTGAGAGGTCTAAAACCCGAGATTCGGCAATATCTTATCTCTCATAAATTTTCTTTATATTCAGATGTTGTAAATAGGGCTCAATTATTAGAGCGAGATAATGAGTATATTTAACCAAGGGACCACAACCAGGGTCATACCGGTGGCAGCGGTCATCGGAGCAATGACAACCAGCGGGGATGAAAACATTCAAACAAAAGCGGTAACCACTCTGGTGGTAGTCGTGGCCATGAAAATAGAAGAAGCGAGTCGGGAAGATATTTCAAGAAGAGAAGGTACAACAATGACAACGTAAAGACGTCAACACAAAAATCAACTGTTTCTAGGAGAGGAGAACGAGCACCGTTCATTTGTTATAAATGCGGGAAAGAGGGATAAATCAACCCAAACTGCCCACAACAATCCAAGGTGTGTTATAACTGTGGAAAGGAAGGTCATATAGCTAGAGATTGTCTAGTTGTGAAACCAAGTTCAATGGGGATGGTGACTCCAAAGGCTGTCTTGGACAAGTCAAAGTCGGTGGTTCCTGGAAGGGCGTTTATCGTGACTGCCCAAAGCGCGAAGAACCCAAACGAGGTAATCACGGGTAAGCTAATCATAAACTCTTGCGAAGTTTATACCTTATTAGATACCGGTTCTACCCATTCTTTTATCTCTCCTGCTTGTGCTCAACGTTTGAACTTGACTTCGAAGAAATTAGACCATGACTTATCTATTGAGACTCCGTTAGGAGAAACTTTCATTACATCTACTGTCTATAAATCTTACTTGATTCAAGTTGGTACCATCACATTACCTTCCGATCTTATTTCATTGAAAATTCTTGCATTTGATGTGATTTTAGGGATTGATTGGTTAACCACTCATCATGCTAAAATTGATTGTTTTTATAAGGTTGTTAGTTTTCATATTCCTAACCAACCTGTTATGCGAATTCAAACAACCAAACCACTAAAGTTAATCACTGTCATATCAAGCCATAAAGCTATTCGTTTATTAAAAAACGGATGTCAAGCTTTCTTAGCCCATATCACGGACTTGAACAAAAACACGTCGGATTTGAATAATATTTATGTTGTTAATGAATTTCCTGACGTGTTTCCTGAAGAACTTCCCAGTTTACCCCCAGAACGAGAAGTTGAATTTTTTATTGACCTTGAACCTGGTACAAAGCCCATTTCTAAAACCCCATATCGAATGGCTCTTATTGAATTTCAGGAGTTAAAGGTCCAACTATAGGAGTTGTTGGACATCGGTTTCATTCATCCTAGTACATCTCCTTGGGGTGCTCCTATTTTATTCGTAAAGAAGAAAGATGGTAGTATGCGACTTTGTATCGACTACCGGGAATTGAACCATGTTACTATCACGAATAGGTATCTGCTACCTCACATTGATGACTTGTTTGACCAGTTGCAAGGAGCACAATTATTTTCAAAGATCGATCTTCGTTCTAAATATCACCAGCTGAAGATTAAAACTGAGGATATTCCAAAGACTGCCTTCAGAACTCGGTACGGGCATTATGAATTCTTAGTCATGTCGTTTGGATTGACTAATGCTCCTGTTGCTTTCATGGATATGATGAACCGTGTGTTCAAAGAATATTTGGATCAGTTCGTTGTTGTCTTTATTGATGACATCCTCATCTATTACAAAGGCCGTGAAGATCATGAGCTCCATTTGAAGTTGGTCCTACAAAGGCTTCGTGATAACAAGCTATATGTCAAGCTGAAGAAATACGAGTTCTGGCTTGAGGAAGTAGCATTCCTTGGGCACGTGGTGTCAAAACATGGAGTATCTGTCGACCCGGCAAAGATTGAAGTAATACAAAGTTGGGAGTAACCGAAGTCGGTGACCGAAGTGCGTAGCTTTCTGGGCTTAGCTGGTTATTATTAGAGATTTGTGGAAGGATTTTCTCGAATTGGTACTCCGTTAACTCAACTGACTCGTAAAGATACAAAATTCGGTTAGAGAGAGAATTGTGAGAAGAGTTTTCAAGAACTCAAGAGGATACTCATTTCGACACCTGTTTTGAAAATACCATCTGGTTCGGATGGATTTGTTATCTACAGCAATGCTTCAGGCAAAGGGTTAGGATGTGTTCTCATGCAACATGGGAAAGTTATAGCCTATGCCTCGCGATAACTCAAAGAATATGAGATGAATTATCATACTCATGATCTAGAGTTGGCAGTAGTCTTTTTCGCGTTAAAGATCAGGAGACACTACTTGTATGTGGAGAAAGTGGAGATCTATACAGATCATAAAAGCCTAAAATATTTCTTCACCCAAAAGGAACTTAACATACGACAACGACGTTGACTCGAGCTGTTAAAAGATTACGATCATACCATCCAATATCATCCTGGAAAAGCAAACGTGGTAGCTGACGCATTTAGTAGAAGATCATATGCGGGTACGAGTGCAATGTTGTTAACACAAAGGCCCATTTTGTATGACTTGCAAAGGATGGAGATAGAGGTAAAGGCTCCAAGTACCCACGTGATGATATCAAATATACGAGTAGAACCGACTTTAATCGATTAAGTTAAAGATGCTCAAGCTACGGACATGGAGCTGATGCGTATGAAGAAGAAAGTGCAAGAAGGTGTTATTCCAGAATTAAGAATCGATGAAGAAGGAATACTTTGAGGCAACTCCAGACTTTGTGTTCCTAACGATTCTGACTTGAAGCATAGAATCATGATGGAGGCACACAACACACCGTTTGCGATCCATCATGGAAGTACCAAAATGTATCATGATCTTCAACATACATTTTGGTGGAGCAATATGAAGAGAGAGTTTGTAGAGTTTATCTCAAGGTGTTTAACTTGTCAACGTGTAAATGCAGAGCATCAAGTGCCAAAAGGTTCATTACAACCACTTGAGATTCTGACACGGAAGTGGGAACACATTACTATAGATTTCGTTGCAGGTCTTCCCAAGGTTTCTCAAGGCATAGATGCCATTTGGGTTATTGTTGATAGATTAACCAAGTCTGCCCATTTCTTGCCTATACGGGAGACTAATTCCCTTGAACGACTTGTTTGTATGTACGTGAATGAGATTGTGAGATTGCATGGCATGCCAGTATCCATAGTTTCGGATCGTGACCCAAGATTCACTTCACGATTTTGGGTTAGTTTGTAGAAAGCTATGGGCACGGATTTACGATTCAGTTCGGCATACCATCCTCAAACGGACGGGCAATCAGAGAGGACTATTCAAACTCTTGAAGATCTATTAAGACTATGTGTCCTAGATTTCAAAGGGAGTTGGGATAAGTACCTATCATTGGTGGAATTCTCCTACAACAACAGTTATCAGGCAAGTATAGGTGTGGCTCCATTAGAAGCATTGTATGGATGAAAGTGTCGCTCTCCAGTATGCTGAGATGAGGTGGGTAAAACAACATTGTTGGGACCAGAATTGGTACGCATAACTACAGAAAAGATCCAAAAGATTCGACAACGTATACAAATGGCACAGGATCGACAAAAGAGTTATGCAGATCTTTATTGAAAGGACGTGAAATTTAATATTGGGGATCATGTATTGTTACGTATTGCTCCATGGAAGGGAGTTACAAGATTTGGTAAGAGAGGAAAGCTCAATCCACGATTTGTTGGTCCATTTGAGATTCTTGACTGAATAGGAAATGTGGCCTATAGACTCGCATTACCTCCAAGCATGTCTCATGTTCATAATGTTTTTCACATATCTATGCTTCGTAAATATGTGAAAGACCCGAACCACATTATTGAGTTAGAACTAGACGAGATAGCCGAAGATTTAACGTACGAGGAGGTACATGTTAAGATCTTGGATAGGAAAGAGCATGTCCTACGCACCAAAGTTATACCACAGGTTAGGGTTTTGTGGAGAAACAATGCTATTGGAGAAATGACCTGGGAGTTAGAATCAGAAATGAAAATGAGGTATCCTCACCTTTTCGAAACACCAGGTACGTACGTTAATTTCGAGGATGAAATTTCATAAGGAGGGGAGGTTGTAAGACCCCAACTTATTATAAATAAAATTGAATTTCCTATATTCATTATTTTGAATTAATAAGATGTTAATTTGATATAATATTTTGGTTATGGGTGAAATGCGCAAATTTTGCAAGATAAACAAGTGGTTATAAAATATTCATTTTGTCAGGGAATATTCGTTTGGTCGTGGAATATTCTTGTTGTCGGGGAATATTCGTACGACGGCGCAGCCATTTGTGGGCCCCATAACGGAATAATTGTCGGATGAAGAAAATGACAAGTTTGAATTTTTATAAATAACGACATAATTGTTATCTTATTAACATCGTTGGAATACACGGTGGTTAAAATAATGTCTACGCGTGGTTGCACAAAGAAGATGGCACCTGTATATTGCACAATATTTTTGAAATTATTGATTCTTACGTAAGAAGGCACTACTCAATAATTGTTACAATATTTACTGTTCAATATTTTATTTTATTGATTCAATAATTGATGCGTTGATATTTTATATTATTGTTGTTTCAATAATTGTCATTGCACATTATCTCCATTATCAGATCAATAATTCATATTATTTGAATAATATTGTTAAATAGCATTATTGGCAATGCCTAAGGAAGTTCTATCTAGGAAAGGGGTTTGGTCACCTAATTGCGCTCAAGTAAGGAGAAATCCTTATCGGAAAGCCTCTCTTTCCTAGGAACGACCTGGTTGTCATAATTGTGATTCTGTAATATTATTTGTGAATAATTAATTATTGATTTATATGATAAGGAAATATTTATTTTATGTGGATATAAATGATAGAATAAATGTTGAGGTGTTTTATCAGTATTTTGTTTGAATGGAGGTATTAAAAATCTTCCGTATGTGGATTTCGGTCATTTTCTGTTTAGAATTTGAAAAAACTTTCTTCTACAAGAGAATTCGATTTCTTATGGAATGGACATAAAATTCGTATTTTTCTAATAAAAGGGCTATTTATTATGAATTATTGAAGTTTCAGAAATAAATGTTTTTTTTATTAAAAACACGGGTGGGCCACACTTTTGGTTGGTGAAAAAATGTGCTGAAATTTTATTTCAAAAATGGTGGGCGTGAATAGTAGCAGGTAAAGCCATCAAGTAGCAGGTTAGTCTGCTATGGCGTTCTAAGCATTTTCTTATAAATAGGGTGCTTAGTTAGAATTAAAAATCACACCAAAATCATAAGCTTTCTCTCTCTATATTATCGAGCATATTTTGTGAGTATTTAGATAATTTGTGAGTTGCTATTCAGTGCAAGTTTCCTTCAGCCTTATACATAATATTTTAGCCTGAAGTACTATTCTTTTGAGGTAAGGGATGTTATTTTTTTCGTAAATGATATTATTTTCTTCAATATTATTATGCCGAAATATTGATATAAATTTTATTGTGGAATTTCTACCTTTTTGTGTCGGGGTTACTATTCACGTATATAGCACTATTCACAGAAAAATAAAATTTTCTTCTTTTTGTCCAAGATGTCTATTATGGTTACTATCTTTGATTGTATCCATGTTTTGATATTTATTTTTGAATTCTGCTTCACAATTGGTTATTATGGAGTATTATTGAACTTGGATAAACTGTAATACGAATCCCTAATATTTATCCTTTTGTCTCACTGGATTCGTTTTCTTTAAGATATTTTTCATCATCTTCAGTCCTAAATGATGATATTACTGAATATCTTTGGCATGTAGTGCAAAGATAAATGATTAACTGATGAATATCTTTGGCCCGTAGTGCAAAGATGAACAAATTGTTGAGATGAACACGACTAACCGGTGTGATAAAATGAATATCTTTGGCCCAGTAGTGCAAAGATGAAAATTTGATTCAAGATGTATATTGATTGATGTTACAGGATAAAATATTGATGATGGACTTTTAAATCTTAGAAGATATTAGAATTCATTCTCTACTTGACTCTTCTAATGGATTACTATTTCCGCTGCAATTAATGATCTAAAACTTGTTGTCTATTATATTCTATCAGATTTTTCCCTGTTGAAGACTATTGATAATTTGTTGTATATTACCCTAGTCATAATATTCTTTACTGGGCTAGTTGAGCTCACCCTTTTCCTTTTTGTTCCATTTTTCTTCTCAGGAGGTGAGAACATAGCAGGAACTATGTGACACCCCCAAAATAGGTATACATCACCTATTCTGAGTCGTCAAATACATGGTACAGAATACAATTACAACATAATTATACAACTATCATGTAAAGTACGACAAAACATAAGCTGTGAGTTTTAATACAAATATTGTCGTCTAGACAATATACAAACTCAAATTAAATATTATTACATTTATTTTCCACTATTTCACTAAATAGTGAGGACTACTAATGCTATCATCTGGTCCATCACTCTGCCTCGACTAGTCCTCGCCACGTTCTCATTTCTCAAGAGAACAATAAAAGTAAAAGGGTGAGCTCAACTAGCCCAAGAGGAAATATTATGACTAAGATAATGCAGAATATATTATTGTTAGCCTTCAACAGTGTTAAACTGATACAATATAACAACCATCAAGTTTAACTGTAGCGGAACAAGCAATCCATTAAAAGAGTCGAGTAGAGAATAAAATCTACTATCTTTTATGATTTAGAAGGTTTTTCATTTTTATCAAAAATATAAATTTTGAAATTTTGAAGTTTGACTTTTCCCGAAAAAGTCAAATGTTGACTTTTTGACCAAATAGTGAATTCCGAAAAATTTTGTGTTTATAAACTATTTTGACTAATTTCATCTTTCCGGACTCAAATATCACGTCCGCGTCTCCAAATTCAACTCCGAACACAACTTCAATTTTAATAACATTCATCATTAATATTATAACTCACAATATTTATCAACCAAGTCGTTCCCAAGAAAGAGGGGGCTTTCCAATAAGGATTTCTCTCTATTAGCGCACAATTAGGTGACCAAACCTCTCCTTGACAGAACTTCTAGACATTGTAAATATTACAATTTAATAATATGAATAACTTTGTCGTCTCAATTATTGATTTAATAAAATAACATATTATGTTGATGATACTATGACAATAATCGAATCAATAATATGAGAGATATGATGCAGCAATTACTGTAGCAATAATTGAGTATAACTGAGCGACTTCTCACGTAAGCATCAATAATTAATACCGTGTGCTACTATGCAACCACGCGTATTACTGTATTTTTACTACCGGGTATTTCAATAGTTAACGGTAAAACTTCCGTCGTTATTGCCAATAAAATACTTTTGTCGTTTTCTCAATCTGACAATAATTCCATTGTGGGGTCCACCAATGATTATGTCGTCGTACGGATATTCTCTGACAAAAAGAATATTTCCCGACCAATCAAATATTATATAACAACTTGCATACTTTGCAAAAATTTATAAATACTACCCACAACTATAATATTATCTCAAATTCACACCATAATATTAAAAAAAATATTTCGAGAAAATTAAATCTTTATTCATAAAATTTGGGATTTTACGAATTAGCCGAGGTATGGAGTGATGGTTTAGGATAGTTTTTTTAGTAGTCCTCACTATTTTATAAAATAGTGTATCAATAATTGTAACGAGGACTCCTTTTGAGTTTGTATACTGTCTATTAGACATTATTTGTATTTAAACTCACAGTATATGTGTTGTCGTATTTTGCATGACAATTGTATTAATGAAGTCGTATTTGTTTATGTACCATGTATTTGGCGACTTAGAATGGGTGATGTATACCTATTTTGGGGGCGTCACACCAACCATACCAAAAAAAATAATATTCAGTAATTATGTATACACCCCCACCCCCACCCCCACCCCCACCCCCACCCCCAAACCCAAATCCAAAAAAATAATATTTAGTGATTATGTATACACCCCACCCCCCTACCCACCTCCGCTCCCCCCAAAATAATATTCAGCGATTATGTATACACCGCACCCCCACCCCTCGTTCCCCGTCACCCCCACAAAAAAAATAATATTTACTTGATTATGTACACCCCCAAAAATATATATATTAATATTTAGTTAATCTAATATAATATTTAGTATATTATTATCAATGTTTTATTAATCTATTTTAGAGATAATTAATTAAAGGAAGATGGGAATTGAGAAGAGAAAAAGTATATAAATCTCAAAAAAAAAAAAAATGTGTCAACCTATATTAAAACTATAATCATTTAGGTTCAACCCATACAAACCATATTAAAAATGGATAATATAGTTTTAGTTGTTATTTGGAACTATAACCATTTTATGTAAACTAAAATCAAACCAAATTCATATTTTGCTAGGTCTAGACTCAACCATGAAGGTATATCTGTACGAAAATGGATTCGAACGATCCATATAACCAGTAATGCAAAGATAATAACAAGGATATTCATAAATTGACATTGAATAAGAAAAGGATAAAGGAAACAGGAAAATTGATATTTCATTTCTTTCCCCTTCAACAGATTGCAAGGATATATATATGATAATATTCTAATAAACCACAAATACTACTTGAACCATAAACCTCACAATTGAAGTAAATTATAACACTATCACTACTAACTATTGTGATAGGAGGATGTGTGAATATTGGTTAAAGGAGACATTGATGGTGTTGGTGGAGGCTAGAAAGTCAGAGTTCGAGGAGGAGGAAAGGAGAGTACTTGATCAATTCCCTATTTTGAAATTTGAAATGCATCAATTTTGGTGCATCAATTTGTTGCGATTATAAATTATAATTATAAATTAAATAAGATATGTTTAAAAAATATCTCTACGCTGAACAATCTGTGTGAAAATTGGGTTTTTTTAACTCTTTTTTCTTTTTTTGCCCCCTATACCTTTAACTATATTATTATTTTATTTTTAATACCAACTTTTTCATATATTTTTATTTAGTCCTCTAAATTTTATAATTTTTTATTTATTTTAAATAATTTACACAAACAACACATGTATCACTAATATAAATAAAATAAACAAGATGTTCGACTCCACAACCAATCATTCACATTGTCCCCGAGAAATTTAAATCAAGAAAATTAATACTTTTAGAATGACACTTTCCAAGATTTGGGTTACCTCAATTGTTGGGCCATGATACTTTCACTATTGGGCCGGACCTAATGGGCTCCTCTCTTGGACTATGTTATATTTGTTCTTTTGAGCCGAATAGCTTAGACCAAGTCATTTGACCATTCTATTGGGTCATTCCTGTCAATGGGTCATCTTTATTGCATTTGGGCTTCGTCATTGGATCGGCCCATTACACAAACTGTCTCTTATCCCATCTTTGACCGGTAATCATTACAAAAATATAACAGTTGACTGTTATCTGCCACCTTTCTGCATGGCATTAATGAGGATGGGACTCAGATAACCCCATGGTGGCAGCGATGGCGGCGTAGATAAAGGGTGAGCTGCACACTTTCGGCTGAGATGACTGGGGATGGGGGGGCTGTGTCAGACAGTAGTGGGTGGCACGGTAAACCGGGTTTGGAGTGAATATGGGACAACGATCACACAAGGGAAATAGGTAACAAAACAAATCACTTAACTAATTTATTATCTCTTTCTAGACACTAGATATTATTCCTCCGTTGTTAACCTTGTGATCGTCGATACTGACTCTCACGCCTGAGCTATCCCCCGACGATCAAGCCGTCAAGCTTTTGGTGTTGACTTGTTGAATTGTGCAGGATATCGGACACGTCTTGGTGATTGGGATGTGAGGAAAGATCTTGGCGTTAACATTGGCGCTAGAAGGAGGGCTGAGTTCTAGTGTCTTGAACATTTTTCAATCACAAACTGTATTTGTTCTACGTCAGAATCCATGGGGAAGAGTAGAACACCTATACCTGAAGGACAGTCAATGGTTGTCAGTTCGTCTACACCGCAAGTGTCAGTCAAAGATAGTTTGGGACCTGCAGTTAGTGCTCATGCCAGCACGGCTTCCAAACGCCCATCTGAAGGTTCTCGCCCGAAGCCCATGGGTAACGTTAAGCGAAGGCTAGTTTTCACGGCTGAAAAAGAACCTGGTCATGGTCGAAAACGGGTAGAAGGCACACCGCCTAGAACCCGACATCAAGACGATCAGGATTATAAGGCCTCTAGGTTAACCAAGATGGAAAACGAAGCGGATAAGGCTATGGAGGTACTTTTGAAACAGAGACAGGATATAGCCGAGCAGAGGCTTTGGGATGGCAGAGTTAAGGGAACAAGCGTCAAGCTATGTTCAATCTGAAGATCTTAGACACGGGAGAGGAAAAGAACCCGCTCATTCGGGTCAAGAATCTCGGGGCAAACCTTGAGAATGAAGAAAATCAAGAAGCCCTATTCCCCAAAGATTGAAGAGGGTACACCACCCTTTCGGTTCTAGGGAACAAGGTCGAAGTAGGCAGAGGGGCAGGTCCAGAGAATATACGCCTGAGAATACGAAGAAGGCACTTTACCTCGTACATTCTTGTCACAACGACAAAGTTCAGCGATGAAGTAGATCCCGAAGTTGCACTCCAGAGGGTCCACTGAGGGCACACCGCTCTGCGGACTCTTATCGTCAAAAAAGCCCCGTGAAGGTTGGGGGTTCCATTGTTAAAGCCAGGTCTACTCAGAGGAGGAAAGAGTCACCGGAAAAAGAAGTATCCTCTCAACCAGAAGGAGTAGAGTATCTGGTGAAAGAACTAAAGGAACTTCGAAAGTAGCTTACCGAAGTCCAACAATCAAAGGATACTTCGGGAAAGAAGGTATCTCCTTTTTCCGCAGAGATTCTAAAAGAGAAAGCTGACCCCACCAAAAAGTTGCCCCACATAGAAAGCTACGATGGATCTGGGGACCCTTATGACCACAGTTAGGCGTTCGACCGACTAATGGATTATTATGACTTTAGCGATGCTGCTAAGTGTCATACCTTTGTCACCACGCTCCGTAAAGATGCCAGACAGTGGATGGGGACATTGCCTTCAGATTAAATCTCATCGTGGACGGATCTTTGTAGTAAATTCCATGCTCGTTTTGGGAGCAACAAAAGGAGGGGAAAACCAATCGTCTCATTAGCTCAGGTTCGACAGTATTCCAATGAGTCTTTGGGCCAATATGTAAAGAGGTTCCGGGAAGCAGTCGGCCAAGTGACAGACCTGAATGATCTACAAGCCATTGTACTGTTTCAGAATGGGTTAGATCTGGTCAAGTCAGAGAAGTTGGTGAAGAAGTTGATGTTTCACCACCCGAAGAGTCTCGCTGAAGCATTTGATAAGGCAGAGGGCTATATCATGGTAGAAGAGGCCATAAATAGTCTTAGGCATCCTTCCTCGGATCGGCTTAAGGAGACAGATCGGGACAACACAGACGGGGACCAGAGGAAGAGTGAAGGAAATAAAGACTGCTATGATGGTGGGTCAAAGAAATACAATAACAACTGGAGACAGGGTGGAGGACGTACACCGCACTCAATACTGATAGGGCTGTCATCTTGGACCAAATCAAAAATTAACCTATCTTCGAACCACCTCGAGATAACATTAAGCCCAGAAAAGGAAATTCTCGTAAGTATTGTGACTATCATCAAGCTTCGGGTCATGATACAAACGACTGTGCCAGTCTGAAGGACTTCATTGAGAGGAAGGTACAAGGTGGGGCCTTAATTCAGTATGTGGCTACAAGAACGACTCAATAAGCCCAGCAGAGGGATAGAGAGCCTGTTCAGCAATTTCGGCCAGCCCAATGAAGCATTGCCAAATCTAAATACAGCCACACGCACGCGTGGTAGATGTCATTCATCGGGGCACTTCCAAGCAAGCTTGTTGGAAAGAAGCGCCAAAGTTATCTAGATTCGGTCATGTCGGTTGTGGGTACCCTCCCGAAGACCGACAGACCTTATCCAGGTACGGTAATCTCCTTTACTGATGAGGATTACCCTTCGGAAACCATCGAACCACATGAGGGATCATTGGTAGTGACTGCACAAATGGGTTCGGTGGATATAAAGCGAATGATGATCGACAACGGGTCTTCTGTTGATATTCTGTATGCTCACGCTTATCAGAGGATGCATCTGGATGGGCAAAAGATGGAGATAGGACAAGAAGTTCCTTTGTACGGCTTCAAAGAATGATCCAAATCGAGGTCATTGAACTATTGATCACGGGTCATCTTCGTAACGCCCCAACGGTAGAAATAACTTGCAAATTTTATGTAGATTCTGCTTATAATGCCATTCTAGGGAGGCCTACTTTAACTGCTTTACAAGCTGTGACTTCAATTCCTCATTTCAAAATCAAATTCCCTACAGCTCATGGAGTTGGAGAGGTGAAAGGAGATCTGGATTTGGCCAGACGGTGATATAAAAATGCAGTGATCACTTCAGGAGTAGGGCTGTCAAAGCAGAAGTAGACCATGGCGATAGAAATCTAACCCTTCACCGAGAGCAGTTCAGAGCCATTAGTCATGCCAACTGGGGAAACATAGGAGATTGAGCTCATTCCTGGCAAGGCGAACAAAATAGTAAAAATAGGTTCGGGTCTGCCGGAACCTCTCCGGACGAACCTCATGGAGCTCTTACGCTGCTATGCTGACATCTTTGTGTGGGAACCTCAAGATATTCTAGGGGTGAGCAGGAAGATTACTGAGCATCGGTTAGAGGTGGACCCGTCAAAGAAGCCAATTCGGCAGAAGAGGAGGATTTTTGCACCTGAGCGCTAACGGATCATCGATGAAGAGATTGCAAAGCTGCTGGCTGCGGACTTCATCTTTGAGATCGACTACCCGCAGTGGATGGCAAATGTGGTGCTGGTGCAGAAGCAGAATGGAAAGTGGCGAGTCTGCATTGACTATACAGATCTGAACAAAGTTTGTCCTAAGGATTTCTACCCGCTGCCCCACATCGATCAGCTCATCGATGCGACTTTGGGGTATGCTTTATTAAGTTTCATGGATGCATTCTCTGGGTATCATCAAATTTCCATGTGTAAAGAGGATATACCGAAGACGGCGTTCATTACGCATCGTTCGGTATATGCCTATAAGAAAATGACCTTTGGCCTAATCAATGTCGGGGCTACATACCAGAGGATGATGAATTACGTCTTCAGATATCAATTGGGCAAGAATATGGAGGTGTACGTGGATGACATGATTGTCAAAAGTATGCAGGTGCAGAAACACTTAGATGATTTAGAAGAATGCTTTTAGACGGTTCGTCATCACAACTTGAGGCTGAATCCTACTAAGTGCACCTTCGGATTAGGGGCTGACAAGTTTCTGGGTTATCCTGTCAATCAGAGAGGAATTGAAGCCAACCCAGAGAAGATTCAAGTAATTATGAATATGAAGACTCCTCAGTCATTTAAAGATGGTCAATGTCTAACTGGAAAGATTGCAGCTTTAAGGATATTCATGTGGACTTCGGAATGTGAAGACGCCTTTTAGGGCATAAAGTTCTATTTGTCTTGGACGCCTTTGTTGGTGAAGCCCGCTCCTGTTGAGCCTCTGTATTTGTACTTGGCAGCTAGTTCGTTGGTAGTAGAAGCAGTTTTGGTGTGAGAAGTTGGGGGTAAACAGTACCCAGTTTACTATGTAAGCCATGTCCTTTGGGATGCTGAAACAAGGTACCCAAACATTGAAAAGTTTGCTTTTGCTTTGATGATTACTAGTCGAAAGCTTAGGCAATACTTCCAGGGTAGGTTGTTGGTGGTATACACATATCAGCCTTTGAAGAAAATTATGGGCAAACCTGAGGTTTCGGGGAGATTAGCTGCATGGACGATGGAGTTGTCCCAATTTTTTATCGAATATCACCCCCGAACTGCCATCAAGGGGCAGGCCTTGGCTGATTTTGTGGTCGAGTGTTCGTTTTCTAAAGCAGATGAAGCTGGGATAGAAGTTGAAGGGTCTGACAGAGCAGTCGCAGTTCTTCAACAGAAGCAGAGCTCGTGGACACTGTATGCAGATGGGTCTTCTACTTTGGACATCAGTGGAGCAGGGATCATTTTGACAAGTCCAGAGGGATTCAAAGTACAACAGGTCATCAGATTCGGGTTCAGAGCAACGAACAATGAGGCAGAGTATGAGGCTGTATTGGCAGGGTTACGACTGGCTAAGAGTCTCGAAGTACAAAGAATAGTCATCTTCAGTGATTCTCAGTTGGTCGTCAAATAAGCTTCAGGGGAGTATGAAGCTCGAGGTTCAAGGATGGTCAAATACTTGGCAGAATTGAAATATCGGCTTTAGTATTTCCAGTCCTACGAGTTTCAGGGAGTTGATCGTAACGATAATTCCATTGCCGATGCACTCTCAAAGCTGGCTACTACGGATGCTAATATTTTTGATGGATCCGTTTACTTGGAAATTTTGCAGCATCCTAGTGTTCCTCATGAATCGATAATGTGCATTGATCGTACTAACTGCTGGTTGACTCCATATTTGGAGTATCTGGCAGATGGTATCATTTCTTCGGATCAGATGCTGGCCAAGAAAATTAAATATAAGAGATCTAATTTCGTTTTGATAGATGGAGATCTTTTTTGAAGGGCCTTCTCGTCTCCATTACTGAAATGTTTAACTCCGTCTGAAGCTGAATATGCTCTCCGAGAAGTTCACGAAGGCATCTGTGACGACCATATGGCTGCTAAATTATTAGCCTACAAAGTACTTCGTCAGGGGTACTACTGGCCTACGATCTTGAAGGAAGCTACGGAGTATGTCAAGGAGTGCGAGAAGTGTCAACTCAATAAATTGATCTCAAGATCGCCCACCACCGTAAGAGCTATACTCGATCTTATCTCCTATACCCTTTGCTGTCTGGGGGGTTAATATACTGGGTCCATTGCTGAAAGCTAAAGGTCAGGTCAGTTTTTTTATAGTTGCCATTGATTATATGACCAAACGGGTAGAAGCGAAGCCACTTAGGTTAATAACGGAACAGGAATGCTTGAAGTTCATAAAGGAGTCAGTAGTTTTTCGTTTCGGAATTCCTAAGGTGGTGATATCGGACAACGGACGTCAGTTTGTGGGATCAAAGTTTGAAGCATCTTTGAAGGAATTTAGAGTTTAGCACAGAAAGACTTCAGTAGCTCATCCTCAGTCGAATGGACAAGTCGAAGTGACCAACAGAACGCTGCTGAATGGGATCAAGCGTAGGCTGGATGAAGCTAAGGGAAGATGGCCGGAGGAGCTGCTCAGCGTGCTATGGGCCTATCGGACTACTCCAAAGACCACAACGGGGGATTCACCTTTTAGACTGGCCTATGGTACTGATGCCTTAGTCCCAGTCGCGATTGGATCTCCAAGTCTTCGGGTCAGTCAATTCAAAGAGATCTACAACGAAGAAGGGCTGAAGGTCAATCTGGATTTGCTCAAAGAAGTCAGAGAAACTGCCTTGATCAGATTGGCAGCCTATCAGCGAAGAGTGGTTAAGCATTACAATAAGGGGGTAAAGCTTCGCAGATTTGAAATGGGAGATTTTGTTCTCAGAAAAGTCGAAGCATCTACACCTCAAAACTTAGGAAAGCTGATGCTGAACTGGGAAGGACCATATGAAGTTATCGAGGTACCGAAGCCAGAGACTTATCAATTGAGAGCATTGGACGGATCAGAAATTAAAAATACTTGGCATGCTGGCAGGCTTCAGAAATATTTTCAGTAGATACAGTGTTAGTATACTCTAAGTCTGTAAATGTTTAGGTCATCATCAATACAAGTTCCTTTTTTCTCAACTAGTTTTGCCTTCATTGTTGTTCAATTCTTGGGTGTAAGGAGTTTTGGGTGGACTCGCTGACCATTCGATGGTAACCTTATTGGCAGGTGGTCTTTATGAGTTTGTCAGGCCCTTCGTGGTAGGCAAATATCATCCTTATGAGTTTACCAGGCCCTTCGTGGTAGGCAAATTTCATCCCTTATGAGTTTGTCAGGCCCTTCGTGGTAGGCAAATTTCATCCTTTAGACGTTGTCAGGCCCTTCGTGGTAGGCAATTGTCATCCTTTAGACGTTATCAGGCCCTTCATGGTAGGCAATTGTCGTCCTTTAGACGCTGTCAGGCCCTTCGTGGTAGGCAATTGTCATCCTTTAGACGCTGTCAGGCCCTTCGTGGTAGGCAATTATTGTCTTTTAGACGTTATTAGGCCCTTCGTGGTAGGCAATTGTTGTCCTTTAGACTTTATCAGTCCCTTTATGGTAGGCAAATGTCATCCTGTGGGTTTGTTAGGCCCTTCGTGGTAAACAAATTCCCTATGAAGCAGATCTATCTCGCACTTCGGTAACGAATAAGTGTTCCTTTACTTTATTACCTAAATTTTTCTAAGTGTTGAGTTCGGATTGCTTCATCACTTAAATTTATCTTATCTGTTATATGACTTATTTAGTTATTTATTAACAGTTTTAAGTTAAGTCCATAAAGAGCTTGTACATTTTTCAAAATCATTAATATTAAAGTATTAACAAAAAGTAACTGCACCGAAGTCATAAGAAAAGAAGCCCATATTTCATTAATATTTAAAATGATTATAAAAGATGGAAAATTTTACAGAAATCCTATAAGATATAAGAAGGGAAACTCGTCTTAAGGCGTCAACTTCGTCTTTGGAAGAATTGAGTATGGTCGGATCAACCTTAGTTGTGACAAGTTTTGCCTTGTCCTTGCTTCGGCATTCATAGTACCCGTCAAAAAAATCTGGACCACCTTCTCATTCAGCTCTTTGGACTGACGATATTCGTCATGGATTTGCTTGCGAAGCTCTTCGATCAATGGGGGACCTAAATCCTCCAAGGCTTTCAATTTATCCTGAAGCTCGCGACGTCTGGTCAAATGTCTCTCTTTGTCATCGCGAGCCTGCTCCTGAAGATTGTCAACTTGTATAGCCAATCTCTAATTGGCTATACAAAGTTCTTCATTTCTAAGCCTCAGAGCATAGTTCTGAGTGTCAAGATCGATGTTCAGACTCGTCATCTCTTGCTGACTGGCCTTCGTCTTCTTCAGTTCCTCCTTGCAGATCTTCAGCTCCTCCATTCTTTGAGTTAGATCCTTTTGGAGGTTTTCATTGTTGAAGAGAGCAGTGCCGAGGTCACCTCTTTCTTTAGTTAAAGCTGACTTCAGAATGATGTTCTTTCGTCTACCGCATCCTCTTGACTTCAACTTCGAGTAGCCTTGAAAACGCTCAAGACGACATTCACTTTGTAGATATTCGCGACAATCGATTATTCTTCAAAGAGATAAATATAAATTCAAGTAAACAGACAGATAGATAGTTACCTTGGCGTGATAGCTCATGCCTTCCTTGATCAAGTCCATGATTGAGCTATTGCCGAACCGATGCTCATCGGTCTCTCTGACAAAGGAATTAAAGAGTTGGAAAGGGAAGTTTATGTTGAACTCCTGCCATACGGTTGGTGAAGACATGGCTTCACGCTGAAAGGCAGTAGGGGAGGCTGGTGGTGGAGACGGTGTGAGAAACTCATTGTGGATAGGGGATTGAATTGGCGATTCAGGAGGAGGTGGAGGTTGATCAGGAATGGGCTCTCCAGGAGGGGGAGGCTGATCAGTAGTGGGACCTTCGGGGGGTGGCGGTTGATCTTCCAAAGGTTGTTTCCTTTTCCGAGAAGGAATTGAAGTCCCAGTTTATTCTTCAGGTTCCTCTTCGGAAACCATAATTTCCACAGGCGGGGGAACCCGAAGGTCATCAGCAGTTAACGGAGTTACCTTAACTCGCCTTTTCTGGATACGAAGAGCCTGCATCCATTCGTTTGCAGGCATATCGATCAAGCTGGAGGTAGAGATCGGCTAGGATTCTTGGGAGATACCTCTTGGCTTTCGAACAACTCTCTTCTTCTTGCGAGGTCGAAGAGTCTCTTCGACAATTTCTGGTTCTATAGGAAGATCTTCGACATCTGGGGCCTCGGATGCCGGAACCTCTTCCTGGGAGTTTCGGTAGTAGGAGGTGATGGAGGTTTGCTTGAGAGAAACTTTTCCAAGTCCCTTCGGTCAATTGATGATGGTTTGATCAGAGATACTACAACAGAGAAATACATTTTGTTAGATCTACGTACGGTAACGGTAATAAACTCAAAAATTTTATTTCGGTAAAAATTTGAGACTTACATTTGTGGTCATATAACCAAGCTTGTTTGGTAAGAAGACTGTAACTCCATTCCTTCTTCGGGAAGTTGTCCAGGAGTTCAATCATTTCCTTAACACGTTCTTCAGCTATATCTCCGAAGTCGGCAGATACTTTGTCTAATGTCGTCCAGTCTGGAAGAGAAGCAATTTCAGGCCCTTTGATGAAGAGCCATTGTTCATGCCACCCTCGGTTGCTGGAAGGAGTATTGATCAGAGAGCGTCGCTCAAAGTTCTCTCTAGGCTTCGCAGCTATCTTCCCCAGTACCTTAAACCCTTTCTCTCTAGACTTGGTGATACTGTATATAGAGAAGAAGAAGTCGAGAGTGGGGGCGACACCTACTTCGTGGCAAAAGGCGATGAACGCCAAAATGTGGATGTAGGAATTCGGGAACAGTTGGGCGAATCCGACACCAATGAACCCCAGGAGTGTGACCAAGAAAACGTGCAGGGAGAATCGAACCCCTTTTTCTAGAAGTGTCAGAGGCATGGCGGTCCAGCCATCCAGACACTGGTACATCCTCTCGGTGGCGGTGGGACGACGGAATTGATGGGTCGCCGGGACCTGGTACCGTTTATATGCATTCTGAACATCCTTCTCAGTCAAGGTTGATGCAGTGTTGGCATGAGTAAATTTTTCTGCACTTTGAAAGAAGATGGAGGGGTTGGGGAGAGGTTTTTTTGATGTGCTTTTGCTTCAAGTATCAGAGGGGTTAGGGTTTGACCCCGAAGCGGGCTTACTAGGGCTAGGCGTAGGAGCAACAGTAGTGATGGGGGTTATGCGAAGTGGGGAAAGTTGGTTGGTATTCGACGAACCTGTTGCCATTGTTGACAATTTGCAGAGAAGAGAAAGAAATTTGAGAAAGAAGAAGGCTAGAGCTTGAAAGGGCGTCTACAATTCAAATTGACAGGTAAAGTTGTCAATTTGGGGGAAAGTTACCCTTTATACTGATGGCTACACGGTACATGAGGGCGGCACATTTAATTAGAAGCAATGATAGCGAATGGGAAGGGGTAGCGTCCAAATTTGAGTTTAATGCTTTAACCGGACTGGGC
Organism: Panax quinquefolius; assembly: GCA_020205615.1. Taxonomy (NCBI): domain Eukaryota; kingdom Viridiplantae; phylum Streptophyta; class Magnoliopsida; order Apiales; family Araliaceae; genus Panax; species Panax quinquefolius. The sequence continues at coordinate 42,734,675 of CM035162.1, read as the reverse complement.
TTCTCTCTTTTGGGCCTCAATTTTATTTTATTGGCTAGCACCTATCAGTTGAGCCTCGGTGATATTTCTCTTAACCCCTTCTAGCTTATTACAATTCATTTTATCATGGGCCTATATTATTAACAGTCTTTCATTAAACATCCTATTTAATAAGACTGGGGGACAATGTTGGGCCATGATACTTTTACTATGGGACCGGACCTAATGGGCTCCTCCCTTGGACTATGTTATATTTGTTCTTTTGGGCCGAATAGCTTAGACCGAGTCATTTAACCATTCTATTAGGTCATTCCGGTCAATGGGTCATCTTTATTGCATTTGGGCTTAGTCATTGGATCGGCCCATTACACAAACTGTCTCTTATCCCATCTTTGACCGGTAATCATTACAAAAATATAATAGTTGACTGTTATCTGCCACCTTTCTGCATGGCATTAATGAGGATGGGACTTAGATAACCGGCGGTGGCAAACAGTGGCTGCAGATAGTGGGTGAGCTGCACACTTTTGGCTGAGATGACTGGGGATGGGGGCTGTGTCAGACAGTAGTGGGTGGCACGGTAAACCGGGTTTGGAGTGCATATGGGACAACGATCACACAAGGGAAACAAGTAACAAAACAAATCACTTAACCAATTTATTATCTCTTTCTAGACACTAGATATTATTCCTCCGTTGTTAACCTTGTGATCGCCGATACTGACTCTCACGCCGAAGCTATCCCCCGACGGTCAAGCCGTCAAGCTTTTGGTGTTGACTTGTTGAATTGTGCAGGATATCAGACACGTCTTGGTGATTGGGATGTGAGGAAAGATCTTGGCGTTAACATCAATTAAGTATAATATTTTCGCCTTGGCTCGTACATAGGGTTACCCTAGTTTACCTTAACAAAACTATTTACTTACGTACACACGTACACACTGTGCGTAATTTAACATAAAAGAAATAAGAAAGTGAGAGAGAGAGAAAATAGAAATAAATAATAAATAATAAATAATTTAATAAGAATAGAAAATAACGGCTTTTTATTCTTCCCGCTTTATTAAAAGAGATGTGAATGAGACTAGCTGATAACTATGTTACACAGTTACATTACAATATCAAATCTCTATAAAGCTTTATAAACCTTGACAAACATGTGGCTGAGTGTTTAAAAGAAGGGTAGCACAACTGAGCCCATGCCTGAGAAGCATATGCTTCTTACGCTTTCGTACGCAGTATGAAAAACTCGTGCCTAAGTGCTTCCTCTGCATTTATCCTCAATCTCGGGTTCACTGTCAAACATTTATCCAAAAGATCAAAAAAAGATCTCGGGACTGTAATTCTATAATTAAGCACACCTAGAGGGGGGGTGAATAGGTGTAAATACTCAAAAGTGATCTACAGTGGTCAAATTTTAAATTTTACTATAAATAGTTATAATCTGACCGGTCTAACCTCGTCAGTATTAGTTATGTTCTTCTTCATTATAAGCTAGACGAGATAATACCGTCTCAGTATTAGTATAAATTTTGGCCACGATTTTAAACCAAAAATTGCAGAAAATTAAAGCATAAAACAGAAACAAAAGAACAGTAAATCACGCCAAGATTTTTACGTGGTTCAGCCCCTATCCTCTAGTCTAGTAGCCTAATCCATGTCCAATACCAACTGGTATTGGAGATTCTTTTTATTAAACTTAATTAAATACAATAAAAAGAACTCCCTGTTCAAATAAAGCTTTCCACTGCGATGGACACCTCTCTGCTTCTTTCGCACTAATCGCAACCTTTCTCCCACTCGAGACCTTTGCACCTCTGCAACCTTGAAAGCTTTCTATGAACAGAACCTATCTATTGCTAGATAGACCAAGCCCAACAAGACTTGAACTCAAATTTCGTTACAAGAAATATATGATTACAAAGGACACTTATTTCCAACCAAAAAATAAATTATATAACAAGACTTGCTGGAAATAAACGTTGATAGCTCTCTATGGAAGTATCTTTGTATAAAACTGATATTTGCTTTGATTCCCCTGAATTGATGTATACTTCTCTTGTCTTTTATGTATACCTGTTTTAGCCAAGAAGATATATATATATATATATATATATATAGAATAGACAAATGGCTATAAAACTTTGTTAGCTTAAATATCTCAACAAATGTTAAAAAATATACTTGAGACCAACGGATATAATAATAATTGTTAGCAGGAATATCTAATATCACAGTTGGTATAGAGATAGGATTTCAAGGAATAAAGGATAATATCTGATAAGATTAGATTCATTCCAAAACAGTTCATATTTAAAACAAATTCCTTATAAGACTCCTTTCCAATTTGAATAGCATAATATAAGGAGAGAAAGACTCCTAATTAGAATAACTTGCTCACCTAAACTAACTCCTTAATATATATTGATTCAAATATTAAAACAACCAGTTAACATAATAACAACCTTAACAAAATATAATCCAATACAATCCTGCAAATAATATCAATTTAAATAATATAAAATGGGTCACCATACAAAGCAACAAATTATATTATTTAATAAACCCATTAGCCCAAATAAATCAAATAAGATCATTACACAAACCCAAATATATTGTCATTATTAAAATCATAAAAGATATAAACCAACATTCTCCCCCTTTTTGATGATGACAATATATTATCTTTTGAATTTATATGTTCCCCCTATCTATAAGGCTCCCCTTAAATTCAATAACCATCATTGCATATAACATGAATACCAATTTAAATACCAATAATTAACATGAATACCAATTCAAATACCAATATCTCTCCCCCTTTGTCATTATCAAAAATAAATCATTAAGCACAAGAGTTGATTAAAACATAATCATCATTACCCAAATATCTCTCCCCCTTTGTCATCGACAAAAATTCGTATAAATTTAGTAAGCTTATAACACAATCACATATAGCAAATAAACAAAATGATCATACCTTTGAGATTTGTTACCTATATATATATATATATATATATATATATATCAACATTTTATTACCAATAATAAGCTTGATAGTTGAGCTCCTTAGAGTAGTTTCTCAAAGTAAAGTATCATTCGTCTCCATTTTGACCTTGAGATATCTACAAAATAAACAAATCTTCTCCACCTTTTTGGTACCCAAATCTTCTTGGGTCCATTTGGGTTAGTAGAATATAAATCACATTTATTTACCCAAATTTGTTTTATTCTAATTTTATTACAATTAGAATCAAAATAACCTTTAAGACCACATTTTCTACAAGTAACAAACGGTGAACAATAAAGTGGTTTAAACCTTGGTTTACTATTAATCATTCTAATATTATCATTAGTTCTATTTTTCACATTTTTCATAGGATTATACCCAATTCCTTGTTTATCAAGACTAGACCTTTGTGCCCCTAACATAACATTTAGGTTCTCTTCTCCTTGCACAAAGTTAGCAAGATCATTTTTTAAAGATGTTATTTCTGCATTTGTTATATTGTCATCATGTTGAACATTCATCATTTTTCCATCATTAAAAGCATCTATGCATGCATCTCTCATTTTCAAATTTTCTTTTAACACTTCATTTTCATTTTTAAGATATTCATTTTCTTTTCTCTCTTTAATAAGCGACTTAACTTCATTCATTAGCTCATTTACACAATTCTTAAAATAAGCAATTTTCTTTTTGAGCTGTTGATTTTCATTTTGTAAAGCAATATAATCAGGAATAGATATTTCAAAAGCTTTATGAAAATTTGTTACCTCAAGTTGATCATCATCTTCTAGCCCCATGAAACAGAGTTGGACATTTTCTTCTTCTTGTTTCGTTTCGGACTTGCTCATTGGAGTTGAGCTACCTTTTTGATTTTTCCTTTGTTTCTTCATTTATAGTAGTCTCTCGAGTTTTCGTGAGATCATTTCAATTTCTTCATCAAGATCTTCGTGATCACTTTTATTGTTGCTCTCGACTTGAAGTGCCAATGTTTTATTTATTTGTGCTTCATCCTCTTCATCATACCTCTTTAGTTGATTTTTGAATTCTTCAAGCTCTCCAAATAAAGTAAGAGTTTTCATCGTACTAATTGTTGGTGAGTCTTGGAGAGTTGTGACTTTCGGTGCAAACCGTTTGGGCATGACTCTAAGTATCTTTCTATTTATCTCCCTATGATCAATTTTCCGGCCGAGCATACTTAGAGAGTTCATTAGAGTGAGAAATCTCCCTTGAGCTTCATTAATTGTTTCATCCTTTTCTAACTTGAATAGCTCATAGTCTTGCATTAGCATACTTAACTTCACCTCTTTTACTTTGGATGTACCTTCGTGGCTTGTCATGATAGTATCCCACATTTCTTTTACTGTGTTGCACGATGATACTTTATCAATTTCAGCTTGGACCATTCCGCTTAGCAAGGTGTTCATAGCTCTTGAGTTATAAGAAAACATGTAGCTTTCATTTTTATCCATGTCCATGAGAGTCTTGAGTCTACCATCATCATGTCTAGGAATAACAGGCCCATTTTCAACTACCCACCATTCCCATGGGTCTCTTTTAAGAAAAATCTTCATTCTGAACTTCCAAAAGTTGAAGTTTTCGCTTCCTATCAACAGAGGTGGTCTGCTTGTGGATTGACCTTCTTGAAAATAAAGGTGTGACATAGGATCTTTCCCTACGACCTGCAAAGATCAATATTAGTAGAGCCTTGCTCTGATACCAAATGTAATTCTATAATTAAGCACACCTAGAGGGGGGGTGAATAGGTGTAAATACTCAAAAGTGATCTACAGTGGTCAATTTTTAAATTTTACTATAGCAGGCTATAATCGGATGGTCTAACCCTGACCGTATTAGTTTTGTTCTTCTTCTGTTATAAACGGACAGCTAATACCTGTCCGTATTAGTATAAATCTTGGCCACGATTTTAAACCAAAAATTGCAGAAAATTAAAGCATAAAATAGAAACAAAAGAACTATAAATCATGCCAAGATTTTTACGTGGTTTAGCCCCTATCCTCTAGTCTAGTAGCCTAATCCACGTCCAATACCAACTGGTATTGGAGACTCTTTTTATTAAACTTAATACTCAATTAAATACAATAAAAAGAACTCCTTGTTCAAATAAAGATTTACACTGCGATGGACACCTCTGCCCCCTTTGTACCACTGCAACCTTTAATTAAGTTTAATAAAAAGAACTCCTTATTCAAATAAAGCTTTCCACTGCGATGGACACCTCTGCCCCCTTTGCACCACTGCAACCTTTCTCACCACTGAGACCTTTGCACCTCTGCAACCTTGAATGTTTTCTATGAACAGAACCTATCTATTGCTAGATAGACCAAGCCCAACAAGACTTGAACTTAAATTTTGTTACAAGAAATATATGATTACAAAGGACACTTATTTCCAGCCAAAAAATAAATTATATAACAAGACTTGCTGGAAATAAACATTGATAGCTCTCTATGAAGTATCTTTGTATAAAACTGATATTTTCTTTGATTCCCTTGAATTGATGTATACTTCTCTTGTCTTATATGTATACCTGTTTTAGCCAAGAAGATATATATATATATATATATATATATATATATATATATATAATTGAATAGACAAACGGCTATAAAACTTTGTTAGCTTAAATATCTCAACAAATGTTGAAAACTATACTTGAGACCAACGAATATAATAATAATTGTTAGCAGGAATATCTAATATCACAGTTGGTATAGAGATAGGATTTCAAGGAATAAAGGATAATATCTGATAAGATTAGATTCATTCCAAAACAGTTCATATTTAAAACAAATTCCTTATAAGACTCCTTTCCAATTTGAATAGCATAATATAAGGAGAGAAAGACTCCTAATTAGAATAACTTGCTCACCTAAACCAACTCCTTAATATATACTGATTCAAATATTAAAACAACCAGTTAACATAATAACAACCTTAACAAAATATAATCCAATACAATCCTGCAAATAATATCAATTTAAATAATATAAAATGGGTCACCATACAAAGCAACAAATTATATTATTTAATAAACCCATTAGCCCAAATAAATCAAATAAGATCATTACAAAAACCCAAATATATTGTCATTATTAAAATCACAAAAGATATAAACCAACAGGGACAACCTCGAGAAAATCTTATCTTCGTATGTTGAGTTCACACCAATCTCGCAGTTTCTTAGATGGCAAGTGCTGTTTATCAAAAAGTTGTTGCACCAAAATGGTATTCTTTAGTAACAAGGTAGATGTGACGCCCCCAAAATAGGTATACATCACCTATTCTGAGTCGCCAAATACATGGTACAGAACATAAATACAATCTTTAATATACAACAAGAGAGTCATGAGTTTAAATACAAATACATCTTCTAGACAATATCCACTCTCGTAATGAGTCCTCATTACATTTATTGTCACACTATTTAATGTAATAGTGAGGACTACTAGCTAATACTATCATCCCACCCATCACTCCGCTTCCGACTGTCCCAGCCCACGCTCTCTTTTCTTGAAGAGAACGGTGAAAGAAAGAAAGGTGAGCTCAACTAGCCCAAAGAAGAAATATTATGACTAAGATAATGCGTAATAAATTATCATTAGCCTTCAACAAAGTTAAACCGATAAAATATAGCAAACATCAAGTTTAATCTGCAATGAACAAGCAATCCATTAGAAGAGTCAAGTAGAGAATAAAATCTACTATCTTCTATGATTTAAAAGGTTTTTCATGACCTTTATCGCTGAGACTCAGCTTAATAAATAATCCACATCATCGAATCACCCCTGCACTACGGCCAAGGATATTCTTTAGTATCACGACCACAATTATCCATGCACTACGGGCCAAGAATATTTGTGTATTCATTAATGGTCATGATCATGCCAACAACGGTCCATCAATGCACTACGGCCCAATGAGGACTTTTACCACATCATTTATAACATTACTATTAAGACATTACAATCTAATAATCCTCGGTCATAATCATACCAACTCCATATATGCACTACAAAGCCCACAGATGACTTTTAAAAAAATATAAACATGAGGATGATGACAATGATATAAGAATTAAATAAAACAAGTTCAAGAATTAATTTATTCAGAACTAATAACGTCCAAATTGTCAACATGATACTTTGCTTTATGCAAAGAAAATTCAAGAATGCTCGTAAGAATATTTTCATGAAAAGATACTTAGATGATGCGCAAATATTAAGGATATTTCATTAATTTCATGGAGTATAGAAGTCAAAACTTTAACCAACTGAGTATAATAAAGAATGGAATAATAAAAGAAATCACCATGCATGCGGTATTTAGATAGATAGGTTATTCCAACAGAATAATAAGTAATCTAAACCGTGTCGAAGAAATTAAGACCGATGTGATGTTCAACAATGTATAATAAGGATGAACCCGGTCAGTCCCAAGAAAACGCATGCATGTGATATTCCAATGTAATAATAAAGATGGAATCGTGTCCATGCGTAAAAACGCATGAATAGGATATTCCAATGTAATAATAAAGATTTTATCGTGTCCGTACAGAAAACGCATGAATAAGATATTCCAATGTAATAATAACGAATGGAATAATGTAAGAATTTCACCAAGTATAGGTAGTAGCCGATGATACAAAGTTATTCCAATAGAATAATAAATAATGGAATAACAGAAGTTCTCTTCATGAATACCAAAAGAAATAATACCCCTTACCGTAAAAGAAACTGGGTATAGGAAAAGAAAGTTAATAGACTTCTCTTCTTCTTTCTCTCTATAATTTTCTATATCTAGAGTTTCAGTTAATTTGTAAGAAAATAATGAAGAAATGAGCTTCTATTTATAGAAGAATGGATTGCATAGTAACTATTTCATGAACGGTCCAGATTGATTTAATTTAATCTGACGGTCCATATTTAAAGCAAAATCTTTTAAATAAAATATAATATATTCTATTTATAATCTAATAAAACGAAAAACTTTATAAAAGATTTTACTATGCAAACACTATGCAGGCACTATGCAAACACTATGCATAATAAAATATAATATATTCTAATTATTGTCTAATAAAACAGATAACTTTATAAAAATATTATGTTTTATATAAAAAGATTTTACTATGCAAAACACTATGCAACACTATGCATAATAGAATATAATATATTCTATTTATAGAATAACTTTATAAAAGTATTCTATTTTATATAAAAAGATTTTCTATATTATTACATTAATAATACCAATAAAACTGAGTGACTTATCACGTAAGCATCAATAATCAATACCGTGTGCTACTATGCAACCACGCCAGACATCGTACTTTTTTACTACCGAGTAGTTCAACAGTATTAATGGTAAAACTTCTGCCATTATTTTCATTAAATATTCTTGTCGTTTTCTCAATCCGACAATAATTCCGTTGTGGGGTCTACCAATGATTGTGCCGTTGTACAAATATTCCCTGTTAAACGAATATTCCCCGACCAATCGAATATTATATAACAACTTGCGTACTTTGCAAAATTTATAAATATTACCCACAACTATAACATTATATCAATTTCACTCCATAATATTCAAAATAATATTTATAGAAAATTCATCTTTATTCAAAAGTTGGGGTCTTACAACCTCCCTTCTTATGAAATTTTGCCTCAAAATTAGGGTACGTGCACTGGTATATCAAGAGGTAAGGATACCTTGATTTCATTTCATTCTAACTCCCAAGTTATTTCCTCAACATCGTGGTTTCTCCACAAAATTTTTACTTGAGGTATAACCTCGAGCATAGAATATATTCCTTCTTATCCAAGATTTGAACAGAACCTCTTCATACGCCAAATCTTCCGCTATTTCGTCCGGCTCTAACTCAATAATGTGGTTCGGTCTTCCACATATTTACGTAATATGGATATGTGAAAAACGCATGAACACGAGACATACTTGGCGGTAAAGCGAGTCTATAGGCCACGCTTTCTACTCGATCGAGGATTAAAATGGGCCGATAAATCGAGGATCGAGCTTTCCTCTCTTTCCAAATCTCGTAACTCCTTTCCACGAAAGCAACTCGTAATAACACACGATCTCCTATATCAAATTCCACGTCCTTTCGATGAAGATCGGATAACTCTTTTGTCGATCTTGTGAGGTTTTTATACGTTGTTTGATCGTTTGAATCTTTTCCGTAGTCATACGTACCAACTCCTATTCCCAAAAACGTTGCTTCACCCACCTCATCCCAAAGATACCGAGAACGACACTTTCTTCCATACAACGCCTCAAATGGAGCCATGCCAATGCTTGCTTGATAACTGTTGTTGTAGGAAAACTCCACCAACGGTAAGAACTTGTCCCAACTTCCCTTGAAGTCAAGGACACAGAGTCTTAATAAATCTTCTAGAGTTTGAATAGTCCTCTCTGATTATCCGCCTGTCTGAGGATGATATGCCGAACTAAATCATAAATTCGTGCCCATAGCTTTTTGCAAACTAACCCAAAATCGTGAAGTGAATCTTGGGTCTCGATCAGAAACTATGGATACTGGCATACCATGCAATCTTACAACCTCGTTTATGTACATATAAGCAAGACGTTCAAGTGTATAAGTTTCTCGTATCGATAAGAAATGAGCAGACTTGGTCAATCTATCAACAATGACCCAAATCGCATCTATGCCTTGAGAAACTTTGGGAAGACTGGTAACGAAATCCATGGTAATGTGCTCCCACTTCCATTCTAGAATTTCAAGTGTTTGCAATGGACCTTTTGGTACTTGATGTTCACCGACTCGCTGACACGTTAGACACCTTGAGATAAACAAATACTATCTCTCTCTTCATATCGCCCCACCAAAATGTATGTCGAAGATCATGATACATTTTGGTACTCCTGTGATGGATTGCAAAACGGTGTGTTGTGCGCCTCCATCGTGATTTTATACTTTAAATCGTGGTCGTTAGAACACAAAGTCTGGAGTTGACTCGAAGTATTCCTTCTTCATCGATTCTTACTTCCAGCATAGCACCTTCTTACACTTTCTTCCTCATACGCATCAGCTCCAGGTCTGTAGCTTGAGTAGCTTTAACCTTATCAATTAAAGTCGGTTCTACTCGTATGTTCGCCATCATCACATGGGTCCCTGGAGTCTTTAACTCTATTTCCATCCTTTGCAAGTCACACAAAATGGGCCTTTCATACACAATATTGCACTCAGACCGCATATAATCTTCTACTCAATGCGTCGGCTACCACGTTCATTTTTCCAGGATGGTATTGGATGGTATGATCATAATCTTTCAATAGTTCAAGCCAATGTCGTTGTCACATGTTGAGTTCCTTTTGAGTGAAGAAATATTTGAAGCTTTTATGATCCATAAAGATCTCCACTTTCTCCCCCATACAAGTAATGCCTCCAAATCTTTAGTGCGAAGACAACAGCTGCCAACTCTAGATCATGAGTAGGATAATTCCTCTCATTTTCTTTGAGTTGTCGTGAGGCATAGGCTATGACTTTCCCATGTTGCATGAGAACACATCCTAACCCTTTGCGCTCAAGCATCATCAGAGATGACAAATCCCTCCAAACCGTATGGTATTGTCGTAACAGTCTTTGAAATGAGTCTCCTCTCGAGTTCTCGAAAACTCTTCTCACATTCCTCGCCCAACCGAACTTTGTATCTTCTTTCGAGTCACCGAGTTAGTGGAATAGCGATTCAAGAAAATCCTTCCACGAATCTCCGATAATAACCAAATAAACCGAGAAAGCTACGACTTCGGTCACTAATTTAGGTTGCTCCCAAATTTTGAATAGCTTCAATCTTTCTTTGGGTCAATAACAGATATTCCATGACTTGATACCACGTGCCCAAGGAATGCTACCTCCTCAAGCCAGAACTCGCATTTCTTCAACTTGGCATAAAGCTTGTATTCACGAAGCTTTTGGAGTATCATCCTCAATTGTTACTCATGATCTTCACTGCTTTTGGAATAAATAAGGATGTCATCAATAAAGACGACCAGAAAGTGATCTAAATATTCCTTGAATACTTGGTTCATCATATCCATGAAGGCAGCAGGAGCATTAGTTAATCCAAAGGATATGACTAGGAATTCATAATGTCCGTACCGAGTTCTGAAAGTCGTCTTTGGAATGTCATCGGTTCTAATTTTCAATTGGTGATATCCAGAATAAAGATCAATCTTTGAAAAGAATTTGGCTCCTTGCAACTGGTCAAACAAATCATCAATACGTGGCAATGGATACCTATTTTTGATGGTGACATTATTCAACTCCCGATAATCTATACAAAGTCGCATACTCCCATCTTTCTTCTTCACGAATAGAATAGGAGCACCCCAAGGAGACGTACTAGGACGAATGTAACCAATATCTAACAATTCTTGCAGTTGGCTCTTTAATTCCTGAAGTTCAATAGGAGCCATTCGATATGGGGCTTTGGAAATGGGGTTTGTACCGGGTTCAAGGTCGATACAAAATTCAATTTTACGCTTTAGGGGTAGGCCAGGAAGTTCTTCAGGAAATTCATTAACAATAGAAATATTATTCAAAACTGACGTATTTTTGTTTAGATCCGTGACATGAGCTAAGAAAGCTTGACATCCGTTTTTCAATAAATGAATAGCTTTATGGCTTGAGATGACAGTGATTGATTTTAATGGTTTGGTTGCTTGAATTCGCATAATAGGTTGATTAGGAATATGAAAGCTAACAACCTTACAAAAACAATCAATTTTTGCATGATGAGTAGTTAACCAATCAATCCCTAGAATTATATCAAATACAAGTATTTTCAATGAAATAAGATCGACAGGTAATGTGTGGGTACCAACTTGAACCAAACAAGACTTATAAACCGTGGATGTAATGAAGGTTTCTCCCAACGGAGTTTCAACAGATAAGTCAAAGTCTAATTTCTCCCAGAGTCAAATTTAAACGCTGAGCGCAAGTAGAGAAATAAAAGAATGGGTAGAACCCATCAAATAAGATATAGACTTCGCTAGAGTTTATGATAAGTTTACCCGTGATGACCTCATTCGGGTTCTTTGCTTTCGGGAGGTCACTACAAACGCTCTCCTCAGCACTACCGGGCTGACTTTTCCTCGACTACCTTTGGTGCCTCTATCCTAGTTGAACTTGTCTTTCGTGAACGACAAAATCGGGCTAGTGACCTTCTCTTCCATAATTATAACATGCTTTGACTAGCATCACGCAGCTTGGACCGATGTGTCCTCTCCTCCGCATTTGAAGCATATGATAGGTGGTCGCTTCTCCTTCCTTAACAATGGGTGTCAGTGCCGACGCCTTTCCATCATTGTTGAATCTCCTCTTCTTGAAATGTCCATTCTTATTATTTTGGCCCTGATTACCACCGAAGTGATTACCATTTCTGGCCTGTTGATTCCCTCCACGCTTGTTGTCACTACTTCGATGACTACTCTCACTGGTATTATCATTTTGCTGGCTGCTCTCTTTTAATTGCGTTGACTCGTTATCGCGCTCCAATAACTGAGCCCTATTTACAACATCTTAATACAAACACAGTTTATGAGAAATAAGATATTGACGTATCTCCGGTTTCAAACCTCTTAAAAATATTCGCGTCATTCTCTCCTCATTATCAACCAAATGGGACGCAAACCGGGACAACTCGGCAAACTTGGCTTTGTACTGCGATACGGTCATGTTGTTTTGCTCTAGCTTGATGAATTATACTTCTTTCTTGTGACGAATACTTTCGGGAAAGTACTTGTCGTTGAATAATTCTTGTAACTTCTCCCAAGTCATCTTTAGTGCGGAAGGTTGAGTACGTTTTACTGATTCCCACCAGTACTCTGCCTCTCCTCATAACATAAAGGTGGCAAATGGCACCTTTTGCTCCTCGAAGCATCCCAAGACATCAAATATCTTGGTGATCTGCTTTATCCATGCTTCCGCCTTAAGTGGTTTTGGCTCTCCAATAAACTCCGGTGGTCCCAGCTCCTTGAACTGTTTAGCGGTGACCGTCCGAGAGTTTCCAGTGTTTCCACCTGTATTTTGAACAGGAGCCGCTCTTGCCTGATGTTGCATAAATTGTATAAAACCTCTGAACGTTCCATCGTTCGTCATCTAGTCAGTGTTGTTGTTTGCCTGAGGATTGTCGCCTTCTTGATGCACATTATCCTGATTATTGATCTGTGGAGACTCAACGGTCTCCTGTGCTCCATTGCTATTCTCAACATTCTCGGATGTCATTTTTAGATACTGCTACAAAACAAAGGCTAATTAACATATAACATATTATCCCTATACTTTGGCCGACCAATTAAATACCAAATAATCTTAGGTAGGTCATACTAGCGAAGGAATTCCCCGTCTCTCCCCTCCTAGTTCTAGTCTCACATCTTAGCCAGGGATCATATCCCTAAGCTTTGCTACCAACTGTGATGCCCCCAAAATAGGTATACATCACCTATTCTGAGTTGCCAAATACATGGTACAGAACATAAATACAATCTTTAATATACAACAAGAGAGTCAGAGTTTAAATACAAATACTGCCTTCTGCATAATATCCACTCTCGTAATGAGTCCTCATTACGCTTATTGTCATACTATTTAATGTAATAGTGAGGACTACTAGCTAATACTATCATCCCACCATCACATCGCTCCTCGACTCGTCTCCAACCACGCTCTCATTTCACAAAGAGAACAAAGAAAGAAAGGGTGAGCTCAACTAGCCTAGTAAGAAATATTATGACTAAGATAATGCAGAATAAATTATCATTAGCCTTCAACAGTGTTAAACTGATAAAATATAACAAACATCAAGTTTAACTGCAGTAGAACAAGCAATCCATTAGAAGAGTCAAGTAGAGAATAAAATCTACTATCTTCTCGATTTAAAAGATTTTTCATGACTTTTATCACGAGACTCAAATTTTAATAAATAATCCACATCATCGAATCACCCATGACTACTACTACCAAGGATATTCTTTAGTATCACGACCACAATTATCCATGCACTACGTTCCCCAAGAATATTTATGTATTCATTAATGGTCACGATCATGCCAACAACGGTCCATCAATGCACTACTACGGCCAACGAGGACTTTTACCACATCATTTATAACATTACTACCATGATTACAATCAATAATCCTCGGTCATAATCATACCAAGTCCATCTATGCACTACAAAAGCCACGTATGACTTTCAAAAAATATAAACATGAGGATTATGACAATGATATAAAAATTCAATAAAACAAGTTCAAGAATTAATTTATTCAGAAACTAATAACGCCCAAATTGTCAACATGATATCGCTTTGTAGAGTAAAATTCAAGAATGCTCAGAAGAATATTTCCATGAAAAGATACTGAATGAAGCGCAAATATTAAGGATATTCCACTAATTTCATAGAGTATAGAAGTCAAAACTTTAACCAACCGAGTATAATAAAGAATGGAATAACAAAAGAAATCACCATGCATGCGCATGATTGATGATAGACAAGTTATTCCAATGTAATAATAATAACGGAACCAAAGTTAGGCAAAATTTGCAAGCGGCAGTGATGTTCCAACAAAATAATAAAGATTTTAACCAGTCCTGTAAAAAACATGCATGTGATGTTCCAATGTAATAATAAAGACGGAATCAGTCCGGCGAAAATGCACAAACAGATATTCCAATGTAATAATAAAGACGGAATCGATTCAGCTACAGAAACGCATGTATGTGATATTCCAATGTAATAATAAAGACTAAATCAGTCCGTAAAATGCATGTAAACGAGATAGTCCAATGTAATAATAACGAATGGAATAATGTAAGAATTTCACCAAGTATAGGGTAGCTCATGATACAAAAGTTATTCCAACAAAATAATAAATAATGGAATAACAGAAGTTCTCTTCATGAATACCAAAAGAAATAATACCCCTTACCGTAAAAGAAACTGGGTATAGAAAAAGAAAGTTAACAGACTTCTCTTCTTCTTTCTCTCTATAATTTTCTCTCTCTAGAGTTTGAGTGAATTCGTAAGAAAATAATGAAGGAATGAGCTTCTATTTATAGAAGAATGGATTGCATAGTAACTAATTCATGAACGGTCCATATTGATTTACTTTAATCTGACGGTCCATATTTAAAGCAAAATCTTTTAAATAAAATATAATATATTCTATTTATAATCTAATAAAACGAATAACTTTATAAAAGATTTTACTATGCAAACACTATGCATGCACTATGCAAACACTATGCATAATAAAATATAATATATTCTAATTATTGTCTAATAAAATAGATAACTTTATAAAAGTATTATGTTTTATATAAAAAGATTTTACTATGCAAAACACTATACGCATAATACTTATATACACTATGCATAATAGAATATAATATATTCTATTTATAGAATAACTTTATAAAAGTATTCTATTTTATATAAAAAGATTTTCTCAGATTATTACATTAATAATACCAACAAAACCGAGTGACTTATCACATAAGCATCAATAATCAATACCGTAGCTACTATGCAACCACGCCAGACATCGTATTTTTTACTACCGAGTAGTTCAACAAAGATAATTAAAACTTCAAATTGTTATTTTCATAAAAATATTTTTGTCGCTTTCAATCTCGATAATAATTCCATTCCATTGTGGGTTCCACCAATGATTGTCTTTGTTGTCTGAATATTCCCTCAGAAACGTAATATTCCCCGACCAATCGAATATTATATAACAACTTGCATGATTTTGCAAAATTTATAAATATTACCCACAACTATAACATTATATCAATTTCACCCGTAATATTCAAAAATAATATTTATAGAAAATTCATCTTTATTTAAAAAGTTGGAGTTTTACAGTAGATATCAATAACTATAGACTAAAAGACAATTTGTACCCCAAACTTCACTTTCTATTTACGTTTGCACCCTAAACTTAAAAATGTGTCTAAGTACACCCCAAACTTCATTACACGTAACAAAACACACACTTTCTTCACTTAACCGGTCAAAAGTGACCGGCTAATGCTATAACATAAGTTTGGGGTGTAAATTGTTTTTGCCACATAAAAAAAATTTTGTTTTTGTTTTTAAAAACAAAATTTTGTAAAAATGAAAATTTTAAAAATATAATTTTGTTTAAAATAGAATTGTAAAATTTGTAAAAAAAATCAGTAAAATTTTAAAATCAGAAATTTTTTAACAGAATTTTTTTAAAAATTTTAAAAAGAATTTATTTTATATTTTGTTTTAAAACAGAATTTTCAAAATAGATTTTTTAAAAACAGAATTTGTAAAAGCAGAATATTTTTAAATAGAATTTTAAAAAATTTTTAAAGCAGAATTTTGTTAAAACAAAAAACATTTAAAACAAATTTTCAAAAAAATCAAAGCAAAAAGTCGGAAATAAAATTTTGTTAAAACATATTTTTTTTAAACAGATTTTTGTTAAAACATATTTTTTTAACTTGTAAAATAAAATTCTGTTTTTACAAAATTCTGTTTTTAAAATTGTGTTTTAAATAAAAATCTGTTTTTAAAAATTTGTTTTAAAAAAGTTGTATAAATTGTAAAAAAATCTGTAAAATTTTTAAAACATAATTTTAAAAAAAGTTATAAAACAGTAATTTTATTTTACATTTTGTTTTTAAACAGAATTTTAAAATAGAATTTTTAAAAAACAGAATTTGTAAAATAGATTTTTAAAAACAACTTTTTTAAAAAAATAGAATTTTATTAAAACAGATTTTTTTTAACTTGTAAAATAAAATTGTGTTTTTACAAAAAAAAAAAAATTTAAAAAGTGTGTTTTAAAAAAAATTCTGTTTTTGAAAAATTCTATTTTTACAAAAATAAACAAAATTCTTTTTTTAACTTGTAAAATAAAATTTTGTTTTAAAAGAAAATCTATTTTTTAAAATTTTGTTTTTGCAAAATTTTGTTTTTATAAACAAAAACAATTTTTTTTTTATGTGGCAAAAACAATTTGCATCCCATACTTGTGTTACCGCCTTAGCCGGTCACTTTTGACCGGTTAAGTGAAGAAAGTGTGTGTTTTGTTACGTATAATGAAGTTTGGGATGTACTTAGACACCTTTTTAAGTTTGAGGTGCAAACGTAAATAGAGAGTGAAATTTGGGGTGCAAATTGTCTTTTAGTCATAACTATATATAACAGGTATTAATAGATTTTATCCAATAATTTTATAATGTTACCGAGTTATTTTGGATGGTCATGACTCAATATCTAGTCAATCATTCAATACTCTTCATTCTTTTGATATAATGTATAAACTTTTCGTATACCCTAAAATATATATTTGCATATATATATATATATATATATATATATATATATATATGGAATGATCCATAACATTTATTTGTTATGGATCAAAAAATGACATATAACATCTATATCGTTCGTGTAATTAATGAATGGCTGAGATCTGATTGAAAGAAAAATCGTCCGCTAAACTTACTAGCGGACGCATTAAGTATAATTTATGAACACTTATGCCCCCACTTTCCCCACTTAGCATGTGCACAGCAGTTTGAAATAACATCATCCGCTAGTAAGTCTAGCGGACCAACTTAAAATAAAAAGTAACACATGCCATCCTGTTGTTGAATTAACACAGTCCTTTACACGAGTACAGCCCCAACACGCAACAAAGTTCTGTACAACATATCACATGACACAACATTAAACAGCCCCAACACGCAACAACATAACATGTACAACAGTTAATATTACACAACATCATTCACAGAATATCATCGCACTCCTCTGGTATGCACTCTGGGTTGGAAGCTTCCCTTTTTCATCCTTTACATTGACCATCCTCTCAACGTTATTTGCTACACATTGAATACCAAAATTTTCAGTGAAACATTGTCTAGAGGGACCAAAAGATAATGGACGCCACACCCAAAGACCTGAACCCAAAGATAATTTCTATTCGCTTCCAAAGACCTGAACACAAATTCAGTTTCACCTTTTGAGTAATTAGTATGAAAAATTCCTCTGATATCTGAAACATGATCAATAGCTTCCTGCAACAACACACAACAACATGTGCAACCCCATTATAGCAACAGTTACTATTCAACAGGTTCCTGTAAATCAACATGTATATCTTGCTCAAATCCCTGGTGCATTGGAAATAATTGAACACTTTTGTAATTTTCTCAGTCTATAACCTTTGGTAAATGTAAAAACAGAATGGCATCGTTCTGCAAACACCACGTTACATACAAGTAAAGTATGCAGTCCCATCACCACAAAAACCTACTGATTACTTTAGACAGAAACCAGATAGCAACATACCATGTTCTAGTGAGTAAGCATTTTGCACCATTGTATCCAATATCTGAAATTCCCCAAAGTATAGCTTGCTCAAATCCTCCTTTGTAAGGTGCTGAAGAACTGGAGCTGCCAAAGGACCCTGCACCAGAGGTGTGAAGAAAATTATATATAAATATAAGTTATAGCATAGATACATCATGATATGAGATACATCAAAGAGGCTACCATTCTCCCTACAGTTTATAGTAGAGTCCATGATTGAGTCCTTCTACTGAATTGGCATACTCCAACCAGCAATGGCACCATCTTCCCACCATTGGCAACATGGAAATCATATAGAACTGTCTTCTTGAGATCAACTTCACTGGCATAGCATCTGCGAGCCACAACCTTCTTATCAGCTTGAGATAAGCTTCACTGCCATAATGTTAATCAAATATAGATGTGCAAATTATGGTGGGTTTATTTTACTCTTTGTTAAAATGACAATATGCTTCAGTAAATTTAAATCTAATTGAGTCACACAAATCTCAGTAGTATATTCAGTCACCTCCTATAAAGATCTCTTAAACAGAGTAAACAATAGAAAAAGAGAATTTCAGAAGAACTTACTAATGAAAAAGCTTCAGAACAGTTGGTCAGGAGATATAAACATCTCGACTCATTTCACCTCCCAAGTCAACAAATTCAAGTACCCACTTTTGATGCCTAACAAGATGCATCAAAAGAGATATAAACATACTAAAGGAAATGCGAACAATTCATAATAAGGCATTTTATTGTTTGAATTGAGGACATTATTGTTGCAGCACGACACAGACCTAAGACGCTCAGCACTAACTGTGAAGGGGGAAAAGGAAGCAATTGGAATATAACAATTAAAAAATTAAAATCCATTACTCAGCATATTTTACAGATATGGGTTTGGAGAAGCTTACTCAATTCGCCGATTAGCTGTACTTTGCTTCTAGGGTTCTAGCCAATTTACCCAATTCGCAGACTGTAGAGTATTACCTTTGTTACCTTATCCAATTCGCAGACTGTAGCATTCGCCGATTTGCTGTAGGTTATAGCCAATTGACCCAATTTTGGCTTAGCGGGACACGTCTTGGCTATGGGGGGCATAAGCGTCTTAATTATTTGGTTAATCACGTCCGCTAGTAA
Source organism: Panax quinquefolius (assembly GCA_020205615.1). Classification (NCBI taxonomy): domain Eukaryota; kingdom Viridiplantae; phylum Streptophyta; class Magnoliopsida; order Apiales; family Araliaceae; genus Panax; species Panax quinquefolius. The sequence goes on along the minus strand of CM035162.1, from coordinate 42,715,149 downwards.
TTCTAGCGGACGACGTGTCATTCATTAATTACATGGACGGTCATTCATTATATATATATATATATATATATATATATATATATATATATATATATATATATATATATATATATATATATATATATATATATGGGTCCCGTGCTCCTGCATCGTATGGACGGTGTGATTTATCTCAAATTTTGAACGGGCTGATGATTTATTGAGTGAACGGAAAATTCAAAATCATTTGTATTTTATTAGATAGATAGATAGATAAATAGATAGAGATAGATGGGGTTTAATAAATGAGTGGCATATATATATATATATATATATATATATATATATATATACGCTAGACATACTAGCGGATGGGCAACAACAAATCTACTGCCCTGTCCTGCTATACCTTTTACACGGATCCGGTTAGCCTTTTACACGGATCCGGTTAGCATGAAGTTATTTTTTTGGTAAGTTGGTCAATTGGTCAATAGAACACGGACACACAAACAACCTTGTCTGCGTGTCAGTATTCTATTGGTCAATTGACCAACTTACATCAAAATAAATTTCATACTAACCACTTCCCTTTTACACAAATTCCTGCAATATCAATTCGCCCATTATAAATACTGAAGTGCTATACCTTTTTACACAAATTCAATTGCAATTCACCCATTATAATCAATTCGCCCATTATAAATACTGCACTACTGTCTACTGCTATACCTTTTACACAAATTCAATTGCAATACTACACGAATTCCTGCAAGACCACCAACATCCTTCCATTTCACATTAGGAACCTACAACATAAAAACTTGTCTGTTTCAGTCTCTGCAACATGCAGCACTGAAGATTCATAACACTTGACTGTAAATCAGACTTTCATTGTAAACAGTACAAATACAAATTTTGGAAGATATAAGTTATATTTTGTCACCATATATTCTAGCATATCATTGAGTATGACAGTCAATAAGTTAATTATTGCAGCCAGTACAATTATAAGAAAGTACACCCTTTTACAGAAACAATAAGATCTGTGATATGTCCCATAACTTGCAAGGTAGCACAACAATAAGATATGCTAGACATAAGCAGCATATTTATTTAAGCTGCATATCCATAAACAGTGATACTAGCTAATACTGTATCAGAAACTAACTCTACAAAGCATTTCCCTGAGCAAAGATTAGAGTTTGCATAACCATTTACATATTCACTCACGTTAAAAATTCGATTGGGAAGTCACATAAGATTGTATATAATCCTTAATTAAGGGAAGAACAGGTTATGCCTGCTTAAGACGGACATATTATATTTATTTCAATAGTCATCAGGTTTCTGTCACACATTCATAGGACAATAAGAGATACACAAAAATATAGAAGAACATCAACAGTACCCATTATGTCCCACTACAATACCCATGGATGCAAACCTTTCAAGAACAACAATCATGCTCTCATTATATCCTCCAGTATATCTGATCTGCTCTTCCTGTCATCTCTTCTTCCAGTTTTAAGAAGACCCGTGCCAAACCATTGAACTGCATTTGTCAACAATCAAGTTATATTCATTAGAAAGTTGATCTTTTAGGCGTTAAGTACCATAATAACAGTTGCATTGGGATCCTTTGGCATAAGCATTTCTTTTCCTACAGGTCCAGTTATCTTCACATCAGCACCAGGCTTCAAGTCACCTGAAATGTAGCATTTTTAAGCAGCTTATGAGAAAACAGTTCATCATATTGCTACTTGATACTAGGAAGATGAGTCAATTTTTTGTATGCAGGAAATGGACAGTAGTTAAATTTTGACATAGACCAAGTTCTTTTAATTTGAAGAGGGTTCTGCTTTCTTACACAATAAATTTGAGCTGGAAAGTTGTACAATAACTTAAATTCTGTTTTAAAATTTCTTGGGTTCTCCTCCTCTAATGAAAATTATAAGAATCAAAAGATTTGTATCTCATGACTATAACAGAGCTAAATGTGAACCCAAAAAAAATGTAATCTTTCCCACAAATCTAGGTTTCAAGATTATATAACTTTGAAACTAACAGGGGAAAATAAAAAATAAAAAAAAACAATCGATCTGTAGAAGAAGAATTTCATGGCATGTTTAAATTCAAAAAACAGGGGAAGAAGAGATAATCAAATGTACCTGGCAGAAGTAGTTTTCAAAAAACGTGAAAAATCATGGAAAATAAACAGGATGAAACTAGGGTTCAAGAGAATTAATGGAGAATCCCATAACCTTCAGATTTTGGAGATTAAACTACAAACTTACCTGCGAATTCTATTTGGAAGAACAAGGTTTAATCCAAATCAACTTGTTGCCGATTTGCAGATCATTGCTTCTAGAGTGAATAGGTTCGCCCAAATTGCAGATCGTTGCCCATGTCATTCCATTTTATAAGAGAACAGCTGTTAACGAAAAGAATGATTTAAGTCATCTTTTTCATGTACATCGACTATGAATTAAAGTTGGAACAAAAGAGCCGGCTATTTCTTAATTATAGAAGCCTGAGCTTGACAGTATTATGTTCTAATAGAAGTGAATAAAGAAACTATTCTCAAAGGCTTGTTGATTTTCTCTGCAGTTAGGTCCAAATACTTACAAGTTGGCTGGGTACACTCACAATCCTAAGATTGGGGATTGGCAAACAATACCTCCATTAGTCCATTGACGTTTCAATCCAAAAAAAATAAGAGACAATAAATGAAGCATTCTAAAGATTTCTTACTTTCAAACCCAGCATTAATTTTAATCAATTGGGAGCAATGAGATTCTAAATATAAGTACACAAAATGTATGCCACTACTGTAAAAACAGAGGGAGGATAAGTAAACATGATTGAAGACCAGTCAGAAAGTGAACTCCTAAACTCATTATTAGTTGGAATTAAAAGTGTTCTTTGTAATAGTTTCCCTGATAAAGTTCAACTTCACTAATATGCCACTGGTCAAGAGCTCAAGAGCTACATTTTTGTATTTCTAGCAAGTTTTTCTATGACCAGCCAAATTTTTGATATTCACAAGTGCTCAGTTGGTAAATAAATTTTAATTTTTCAATTGGAGAACCTTTTTGCTCATTAGATGTTAATGATAATGTTGATCCATAATCCTTTTCCTTATTAGGCCAGACTTAATGGGCTCCTCCCTGGATCACATTATTTCTTGTCTGGTTTTATCCAATGATTTTACCATTATTTGATCATTTCATCGGGTCCTTTCGCTTGGATCCTATTGTTTGGGTCATTTCTATTATTTGGCCTTACTATCGAATCGGCACCATTACACAAATTGTCACTTAATCCAACTTCGACCTAAGAATCATTATGCTAAATGATAGTTGATTACTATATTCGCCACCTTTTTCTGCATGGCATTAATGAGGATGGGACTCGGATGATGGCAAGAGCAGCTTGCAAACAAATAGGTAGCGAAGTGTGGAAGTAGGCTACATACTTTCTACCGAAGTGACCGGAAGTGGGAAAAGGTGTCGGAGCTGATGGGTGAGTGCGAGAACCCGGATTGGAGTGCGTATGGGGCTAAGATCACAAAAGAGGTAAGTAACAAACACATTACACATATTCATATTATTATTCTCTCTCAGACATTAGACATTATTTTCTCTCCATCGTTGACCTTGTGATCGCCGATATCGACTTCACGCGAAGAGCTATCCCCGACAACAAAGCCAGCTTTTTGGTGTTGACTTGTTGAATCCAGGATGATATCTGACGCTCTTTGGTGATTGGGACGAGAAAGATCTTTGGCGTTAACAGATAACAAGATAATTTTGATGATAAAACAGATTTCTAAAATAGAATACAATGAAGTAAAAGCATAGAGTAGTAGAGTTGCTGCAAAATGATGGCAGTCAAAGTTTCTTACCTCTGGAGCCCTGAAACCTTTTGTTCCAACACAGGGACCTTCTCTCTTGTGCTTGCTTTCCCCTATGGACAAGTAAAACATGATCAATCCCTATATTAACATCTAAGTTTGTAATATCCAGTCATTCGGTAACCAAATGTGGAGATTATACCTTTGCTCTTCAATAAGCCAGCACCAGCAACAGCAACTCCTGTGGAGTGCAGTGGCATTGGAGTAAGATAAACAAGTTTTCTATTCACTCCTTCAGGAAGGGCAGAAATACTCTTCTCTTAGAAGCTAGACTACTTGCAACTTCATGATTGGGACCCTTCATTGCTTCTTGCGCTAGGCTGATTAGCTCCTTCCTACCTTGGCAAGGCATGGGTTCCCTCAACCTTTCTGCTGAAGGAATTCTGGTGCTTGTTGCATCTTTTGCAGAGGTTATCCCAGAGCCATCAGCACCCTGACTTTTTATTATATTCTTAGTACTCAAGTTAGCATCTTCTTTTGCTTGGTTAGTCTTCATTGTGAGGTTCTTGGATAATGAAAGTGACTTGGATCCTTTTCCTGCCTCCTGATTTATTGCTTCCAAAGCTTTAGTAGTCGAAAATTTCCTACTTTTTGCAGGAGGAAGTGATTTTGGATGGGAAACTGGAACGTGATTGAAGCCCCAAAGGCCCAAACTTTGTAGAGTGATTCTGAATCAAGCTGTAGAGTGATTCTGAATCGCTCCCAAACTTTGTAGCATTCTGAATCAAGCTGAGCAAAGGTGGTGATATCATTCCTCATTTTTGTAGTTTTGGCAGGTGAAAAGAATTTGGCTAAAAATTTTTCTGCCAAGTTATTCCATGCAGTAATGGACGGAGGTGAATGCAACCAACTTTTCGCCTTATCATGATGGAGTGTGAAAGGGAAGAGTCGAAGTCTAATAGCCTCATCATTTACTCCGTTTTATTTGAATGTATCACATATCTCAAAGAAGCTAACAAGATGATCATTTGGACCGTCATTTGGTAGACCTCCAATTTACACTGAATTTTGGATTGTACCTAACTTGATCTCAAATTTGTTTGCTTGAATTGCATGTCTTTGAATGCTTGATTGGAGTTCCGTGACTAGGGGCATGACATAGTCTCTAAAAAGATTTATTTTCTTCTTTGGCCATGGTTTCTTAAATAGGGTGTATCTTAAGCTCTTTTTCGTTGTCTTCGAAGTTCGAATGTTCCTTTCAATCTCGGGATCGTAAGGAATTAATTCTGAGCCTTGAGAGCGTAGCATACAAACTCAAGAGAATCTACACAAGAATAAAATAAATAAGTAATAAAAAAATTATACAAGTTCAAATTAAGATTCATGAAGGAAATCTTTGAGAGACTATGTCATGCCCTGCTCACATAACTCCAATCAAGCATTCAAAGACCCACAATTCAAGCAAAATTTTTTGAGAACAAGTCAGGCACAATCCAAATCATCCAAAATTCAGTGCAATTTGGAGGTCTACCAAATAATAGTACAAATGATCATCTTGTTTGCTTCTTGGAGATACATTCAAATACAACGGAGTAAATGATGAGGCTATTAGACTCCGTCTCTTCCCTTTCACACTCCATGATAAGGCAAAAATTTGGTTGCATTCACTTTCGGCCGGATCCATTACTACATGGAATGACTTGGCACAAAATTTTTTAAGCCAAATTCTTTCCACCTGCCAAAAATGTAAAAATGAGGAATGATAATATCACCACTATTGGGCCATGATACTTTATGTAGTGGACCGGACTGAATGGACTTATCCATTGGGTTTTATTTATTAGGTCTTGAAGGTGTTGGACTAGTTTGGTGGGCTGACCCATTAGATGAAGTTGGGCTTTGACCGGTAATCATGAAGAAGATAACAGTTGACCGTTATCTCTGTCATGCATTAATGAGGATTGGACTTAGTCGGTCGGTGGTGGCAAAATAAAGGATGGGATGGAGCAGTGAGATGTGCGCAAATTGAGGTCACCCTAGAGTGGGGACCGTGGTCGAGTGGAGTGGAAGGCACGAGAAACTGGAATTTGAGTATATGTTAGCAAGGATAACACACAATGAGAGGTAATTGATATTTTTCTCTCTCAAGATACTAGACTTTATTTTCCTCCATTGTTAACCTTGTGATCGCCAGATCGACTCTTCTGCCGGGAGCTATCCCCGACGGTCCCAAGCCGCCAAGCTTCCGGTATCGACGTGTTTATCGTCGCGAGATTGGACGTGCTTTACGTGATTGGGGCGCGTGGAAAGATCTTGGCGTTAACATTGGCGCTAGAAGGGGGGCTTTTCTAGTGTTCTTGAGTTTCAATCACAACTTTTAGTCGTTCTACGTCAGAAGTTATGGTGAAGAGTAGAACGGTTACCCCTGAAGGACAGCTGAAGGCTGTGAGTTCGTCTATACAACGAGTATCTGTCAAGGATCATTTAGGTCCTTCAAAGAGTGCTCATGATAGTACGGCTTCCAAGCATGTTTCAGAAGGTTCTCGTTCGAGAGCCCATGGTGATGCTAAAAGAAGATTGGTTTTTGTTGTCGAGAAAAGACATGACCATGGTCGGAAACGGGTAGAAGGCACACCGCCTAGAACCCAACACCGAGATGGTCAGACCGATAAGGCCTCCAAGATGGTCAAGATGGCAGACGAAGCTGACAAGGCCTTAAAGGTTCTTTTGAAACAAAGGGAGGATATTGCTGAACAGAGTCTTTGTATGGCAGAGATGAAGGACGAAGCGTCCAGTTATGCTCAGTCCGAAAGACAGAGTAGGTCCGCAGAAAGGCGAACAAGAAGAGGAAATGAGCCTGTACACTCTGGTCATACATCTCGAGGACGATCTTGGGATCGAAGAAGATCAAGAATGTGACGCACCCAAAATAGGTCCATTCCATCCAACCCATTCTGAGTTGCCAAATACATGGTACAGAAATAACTATAACTTTATTATTACAATATATAAACTGTGAGTTTAAATACGATATATTGCCATCTGCATAATATCCACACGCAAATAAATCCCCATCATAATTATTGATACATTATTTTACAAAATGGTGAGGACTACTAAACAACTCTCTCTATAACCATCATTCCATACCCCGACTGCACTTCGCTACATTCTCGCCTCCCGAGAAGAAAAATGGAACAAAAAGGAAAAGGGTGAGCTCAACTAGCCCAAAGAAGAATATTATGACTAAGATAATGTACAACAAATTATCGTTAGTCTTCAACAGAAAAAATCTAATAGAATACAATAGACAACCGCTTTTAAATCAATCTTCAAAATTAATAATAATTCATTAGAAGAGTTAAGTAGAGAATGCAAACTACTATCTTCTATATATGAATTTAAAAGTTCATCGTCGATATTTTATCCCCTCAGAACATCAATCAATATATATCCGAATCAAATATTCATCTTTGCACTACAAAGCCAAAGATATTCATCATTGATCATGTTCATCTAAACACTGCTCATCTTCGCACTACGGCCAAAGATATTAATCGATCGATCATGTTCATCTCAACACTGCTCATCTTTTGCTACTGAGCCAAAGATATTCATCAAGAAATCATTCATCTTTGCACTACAGCCAAAGATATTCAATTATATCATCATTTAGTAATTGAGGATGATGAAAAATATTTTAAAGAAAACGAATCCAGTGAAACAAAAGAATAAATATTAAGGATTCGTACTTTAAACAATCCAAGTTCAAAAATACTTCATAAATAACCAGAGTGGAGTAAAATTCAAGAATGATCAAAACATGGATACAATCAAAGCTAGTATCCATAATAGATATTTTGGACGAAAAATGAAAATTTAATTTTTCTACGTGAATAATGTCGATTCGTGAATAAGTCAGATATCGTGAATAAAGGTCGTATACGTGAATAGTAACTCTGACACCAAAAGATAGAAATTTCACAAAAAATATCATCATGCTTCGTGAATAGTACTCGTGAATAGTAACTCGTGAATAGTAACTCATGAATAGTAACTCGTGAATAGTAACTCATAAATAGTAACTCGTGAATAGTAACTCATGAATACTAACTCGTGAATAGTAACTCATGAATAGTAACCCCGACATAAAAAAAGTTCCAAATTTGATATAAATTTCCAACCAATATTTCGGCATAATGATATTGAAGAAATAATATCATTTTCGAATAAAATAACATCCCTTACCTCGAAAGACAAGATTAGTAAATGAAACACCGGATATAAAGGCTATGACTTGAACTTGCACCGTATAGCAATACTCAAAAGTATACTCAAAATACTCACAAGAATACACTCGATAATATAAAGAGAGAAACTTTAGTTTCGTGTGATTTTCAATTCTAACCTAAGCACCTATTTATAGAAAATGCTTAGAACACCAAAGTAGAAAAATTTATTAAATATTATTATATTTTTCCAAAACTTCATAATACGCATGCTTTACCATCTGAACTCAGCCCCTATCACATGTTAAATGAGGGAAACAAAATGAAAAACACGTTTTTGTAAATAAAAATAATTAAAACTTTCAAAAATTAATTATTTCGGAACTTCAGAACTTCAATAATTCATAATAAATAGCTCTTTTATCATAAAAATTCGAAACTTGCAACTTTTTATAGGAAATTCAATTCTCTACAACTTTGCAGAAGAAAGTTTTTCCAAATTCCTAACAGAAATTGACCGAAATCCACAAACGGACGATTTTACAGGCTATAATCAAATTTCGGTCAATAATTATGTCCACCAACACACAAAATATGTGTTAAACATTTAATGCCACAAAAATACTTTTCCTCCTCATATACTCATATATCCTACATTCATTATAAAAATATCATCGTTAATATATTATTAAAATAATATATTTAAATGAATTATTTTATTAGAAAAAGATAAAATATTAATTATCAACAATTGTCATTTTAAAAATTTTCTCCATCTATATCCACATAAAATCAATATTTTCCTCATCATATAAATCAATAATTAATTATTCACAAATAATATTATAGAATCACAAGATCGCAACCGTGCCGCTCCTCAAGAAAGAGGGGGCTTTCCAATAAGGATATCTCCTTACTGGCGCGCAATTAGGTGACCAAACCTCTCCTTAGACAGAACTTTCTAGACATTGCCAATAATGTTATCCAATAATATTATTCAGATAATATGAATTATTGCTCCGATAATGGAAAATACTTTGTGTAATGACAATTTATTAAAATAACAAAGAATATAAAATATCAATGCAAAGAATTATTGAATCAATAAAATAAAATATTTGAATAAAGAATTATCGTAACAATTATTGAGTAGTGCCTTCTTACGTAAGAATCAATAAATGGTGCAATACTGCAGCCTACTTGTTCAACAACGCGTATTAGTGTGTTTTAACCACCGAGTATTCCAACAAGATAATTCAGAATAACTACGCCAAGTTATTTATAAACAACTTATATTTGTCGCTTTCTTCATCCAATCGCTTTCAGTTATGGGGCCCACAAAAGACTGCAAGCAGCACATACGAATATTCCCTTTACGCCACTGAATATTCCACGACCAAACGAATATTCCCCGACAATAATGAATATTTTATAACCACTTGCTTATTCAAATATTTGCTTATTTTACCCATAACTATCCACATTAATCAAATCAACCCTTACTATTTCAAAATAATAAATAGAGGAAAATAAATTTCATTTATTAATAATTTGGGGTCTTACAACCTCCCTCCTTATGAAATTTCGTCCTCGAAATTGACGACGATTCTGGTGTTTCAAAAGATGAGAATACCTCGCTTTCATTTCCGCTTCCAACTCCCGTGTCATTTCCTCAATAAGATGGTTTCTCCACAAAACTTTAACTTGTGGTATAACCTCAGTACATAGGACATGTTCTTTCCTATCCAAGATCTTGACAGGTACCTCCTCGTACGTTAAGTCTTCGGCTATCTCGTCCGGTTCTAACTCAATGACGTGGTTCGGGTCGTCCACATATTTACATAACATCGATACGTGAAAAACGTTATGAACACGCGTCATACTTGGCGGTAAAACGAGTCTATAGGCCACGCCTTCTATTCGATCGAGAATTTCAAATGGATTAATAAATCGAAGGTTTGAGCTTTCCTCACCTCACCGATTCTCGCTTTTGAAATAACAACTTCTTGCACCTCCTTCTTCAAATTCATCAGCTCCGGTGTGTATCTTGAATAGCTTTAACTTTATCGATTAAAGTCGATTATACTCGTATATCATCACGTGGGTACCTAGAGTTTTCATCTCCATCTCCATTATTTGTAAATTATACTGAAATGAGTCTTTGACAATATCGTTTTCGTATTTGTATACGATCTTCTACTCAACACGCCGCCTACCACGTTCGCTTTTCCGGTGATAGCATGGTCGAACATGTCTTTGAAATAAGTCTCCTCTTGAGTTCTTCAAGCTCTTCCCACATTCCTTGCTCCATTCGAATTTTGTATCTCTACGAGTCACCAAGTTAATGGAATAGCGATTCGAGAAAACCCTTCCACGAATCTCCGATAATAACCAAATAAGCCCAAAAGCTACGTACTTCATCACCGACTTGGTTGCTCTAACTTTGTATTGCTTCAATCTTCGCGGATCAACAGATACTCCATGTTTCGACACCACGTGCCCAAGGAATGCTACTTCCTCAAGCCGAACTCGCATTTCTTCAATTTGGCATATAGTTTGTTTTCACACGGCCTTTGAGTACCAAATTTCAAATGGTGCTCATGATCTTCACGACTTTTGGAATATATAAGGATGTCATCAATAAAGACAACAACGAACTGATCCAAATATTCCTTGAATACTCGGTTCATCATATCCATGAAAGCCGCAGGAGCATTAGTCAATCCGAAAGACATGACTAAGAATTCATAATGTCCGTCATCGAGTTCTAAAGGCGCCTTTGAATATCCTCGCCTAATCTTCACCGATGATATCCAGAATCGAAGATTGATTTTTGAAAGAATTGTGCCTTCAGCAATCGGGTCAAACAAGTCATCAATACGAGGTAGAGGATACCTATTCTTGATGGTGACATGGTTCAATTCCCGATAGTCAATACAAAAGTCGCATACTCCCCGCTTTTCTTCTTTACGAATAAAAAACAGAGCACCCCAAGGAGATGTACTGGGACGAATGAAACCGATGTCCAACAATTCCTCGTAGTTGGACCTTTAACTCCTGAAGTTCAATAGGAGCCATGCGATATGGGGTTTTAGAAATGGGCTTTGTACGGGTTCAAGATCAATAAAGAATTCAACTTCACGCTCGGGGTAGGCCGGAAGTTCTTCAGAAATACGTCGGAAAAATCAATAACAACAGAATATTATTCAAATCTGACGTGTCTTTATTCAAATCCATAACATGAACTAAGAAAACTTGACATCCGTAATAAACGAATGACTTCATGGCTTGACATGAAAATGTTTGACTACAATGGTTTGATTGCTTGAATTCAATAACAGTTGCTTAGAATATAAAACTAACAACCTTACGAAAGTAATCAATTTCGGCATGATGAGTAGTTAACCTTAAAATCACATCAAAAGAAAATATCTCTATAGAAATAAGGTTAACGGTAATGTGATAGTGCCAACTGAATCAAGCAATATTTCTAAACAACGGATGTAATGAAAGTTTCTCCTAACGAGTCTCCATAAATAGGTCAAAGTCTAATTTCTTCGTAGTCAAGTTCAAACGCTGAGTGCAAGCAAGAGAGATAAAAGAATGGGTAGAACCGATTCTAGTAAGGTATAAATTTCGCAAGAATTTATAATTAACTAACCTGCGTGCTAACTTCGTTCGGGTTCCTCGATTTTGACCGGCCACGACAAACGCTTCTTCCAGAACCGCTGACTTTGACCTTCTCGGGACATCCTTTTGAGAAACCATTCCCGCTTGATCGGGTTTCGATACCTTACAATCTCGAGCGATATGTCCTTCTTTTCCACAATTATAGCATACCTTAAACTATTGTGGGCGCTTTGGTGATATGTCCCTCTTCCCGCAAGACTTATAACATATCGACCGGTGGTCTTTCTCCTCCTTGGAACCAGTTTACTCTCGGCGGACGTCTTCACATGGTCGTTGTTGAATCTCCTCTTTTAAAATCCTCCCCGACTCGTTTCTTCTATTTTCATGGCCACGATTACCACCGTAGTAGTTTCTTGCCTTTGTCCGTATTCTTCTTTCTCCGGTTATCGTTATTCGACGATGATTATTATCTTCAGATGATCCTCGTTATGGTCCCTCGGTTGAACGTATTCGTTATCTCGCTCTCTAACAACCGAGCCTCATTGACAACATCCTAATAGAGAAAAATTTATGAGAAATGATATATCGACGATCCCGGGTTTCAAACCTCTCGTAAACATCCGCGCATACGCTCCTCATTTTCCACCAAATGAGGTGCAAACTGATAACTCCGCGAACTTCGCCGTCTTCGGGACAACGCCATGTTATTCTCGCTCCATCTAATAAAATCCACTTCCTTCATATAACAAATACTTTCGTGGAAGTACTTGTCATTGAACTGCTTCAAATGTCTCCCGATACATCGAAAGTGCAAATGGATGGAGTACGCTTCACGATTCCCACCAATGAATCCTCGTTACTTTAACATAAAAGTAGCGAATGGAACTTTCGTTCCTCCGTGCATCCCAAGACATCGAATATCTTGGTAATTTGTTTGACCCACGCCTCCACCTTAATCGGATCCGCTTCCCCAGTTCTCGTGGTCCCAACTCTTTGAATCGCTTGGCCGTGACCACCCGTGAATTGCTATCATTTCCTCCTCAGATTTTGAACACGAGTCTCCTCGTCTGCGATTTTGCATGAATCGCAAAAATCTTCTAAACATCCCCTCGCTCATCATCTCGCTTCGGTGGTGTTGTTCACAGGAGGTACATTGTCACTGCTGCATGTTCTCCTCGTTGGTGAGTAGCAGCGCCTCCACTCTGTCTCATTTCCATTGTTAATATTCTCAATCGACATTCTCAAATACCGTATATAAAACAAGGGTTAATTAAGGAAATCAATATATCACATAATATCCCTATATACCGACTAACTAACAAATAAGCTTAGGTAGGACACACTAGCGAAGGATTTACTCGCTCTCCCTCCTAGTTCTATTCCCCGATCTCCCGCCAGAGATCATATCCCTAAGCTCGATACCAACCGTGACGCCCCAAAATAGGTCCATTCCATCCAACCCATTCTCGAGTTGCCAAATACATGGTATGTAAATAACTATAACTTTATTATTACAATATATAAATGTGAGTTTAAATACGAGATATTGCCATCTGCATAATATCCACACGCAAATAAATCCCCATCATAATTATTGATACATTATTTTACAAAATGGTGAGGACTACTAAACAACTCTCTCTAACCATCATTCCATACCCCGACTAAGTACTCGCTACATTCTCGCCTCCCCGAGAAGAAAAATGGAACAAAAAGGAAAAGGGTGAGCTCAACTAGCCCAAGAAAGAATATTATGACTAAGATAATGTACAACAAATTATCGTTAGTCTTCAACAGAGAAAAAATCTAATAGAATACAATAGACAACCAGCTTTTAAATCAATCTTCGCAATGAAATAATAATTCATTAGAAGAGTTAAGTAGAGAATGCAAACTACTATCTTCTATATATGAATTTAAAAGTTCATCGTCGATATTTTATCCCCAGAACATCAATCAATATATATCTGAATCAAATATTCATCTTTGCACTACAGCCAAAGATATTCATCGATTAGTCATGTTCATCTAAACACTGCTCATCTTTGCACTACTAGCCAAAGATATTAATCACTTCGATCGTGTTCATCTCAACACTGCTCATCTTTGCACTACGAGCCAAAGATATTCATCAAGAAATCATTCATCTTTGCACTACTGTGCCAAAGATATTCAATTATATCATCATTTAGTATCGAGGATGATGAAAAATATTTTAAAGAAAACGAATCCAAAGAAACAAAAGAATAAATATTAAGGATTCGTACTTTAAACAATCCAAGTTCAAAAATACTTCATAAATAACCAGAGGGAGTAAAATTCAAGAATGATCAAAACATGGATACAATCAAAGCTAGTATCCATAATAGATATTTTGGACGAAAATGAAAATTTAATTTTTCTATGAATAGTGTCGTATTCGTGAATAAAGGTCAGATACGTGAATAAAGGTCGATATCGTGAATAGTAACTCAAACACCAAAAGATAGAAATTTCACAAAAATATCATCATGCTTCGTGAATAGTACTCGTGAATAGTAACTCGTGAATAGTAACTCGTGAATAGTAACTCGTGAATAAGAACTCATAAATAAGAACTCGTGAATAGTAACTCATGAATAGTAACTCGTGAATAAGAACTCATGAATAGTAACTCTAACATAAAAAAGTTCCAAATTTGATATAAATTTCCAACCAATATTTCTAAGATAATGATATTGAAGAAATAATATCATTTTCGAATAAAATAACATCCTTACCTCGAAAAGACAAGATTTCTAGTTGAAACACCTGATATAAAGCTATGACTTGAACTTGCATGAGATAACAATACTCAAAGTATACTCAAAATACTCACAAGAATACGCTCGATAATATAAAGTGATAAAATTTCAGTTTCTGGTGTGATTTTCAATTCTAACCTAAGCACCCTATTTATAGGAAAATGCTTAGAACACCAAAGTAGAAAATTTATTAAATATTATTATATTTTTTCCAAAACTTCATACGCATGCTTTACCATCTGAACTCAGCCCCTATCACATGTTAAATGAGGGAAACAAAATGAAAAACACGTTTTTGTAAATAAAAATAATTAAAACTTTCAAAAATCAATTATTTCGGAACTTCGGAACTTCAATAATTCATAATAAATAGCTCTTTTATCATAAAAATTCGAAACTCGCGTCTTTTTATAGGAAATTCAATTCTCTACAACTTTGCGTAAGAAAGTTTTTCCAAATTCCTAATGTAAATTGACCAAATCCACAAACTGACGATTTTACAAAAAGCTATAATCAAATTTCTATTAATAATTATGTCCACCAACACACAAAATATGTGTTAAACATTTAATGCCACAAAAATACTTTTCCTCCTCATATACTCATATATCCTACATTCATTATAAAAATATCATCGTTAATATATTATTAAAATAATATATTTAAATGAATTATTTTATTAGAAAAAGATAAAATATTAATTATCAACAATTGTCATTTTAAAAATTTTCTCCATCTATATCCACATAAAATCAATATTTTCCTCATCATATAAATCAATAATTAATTATTCACAAATAATATTATAGAATCACAGTACTGGCAACCAGGCCGTTCCCAAGAAAGAGGGGGCTTTCCAATAAGGATATCTCCTCATCTTGCGCGCAAGCAATTAGGTGACCAAACCTCTCCTTGATGTAACTTTCTAGACATTGCCAATAATGTTATCCAATAATATTATTCAGATAATATGAATTATTGTCTCGATAATGGAAAATACGTGTAATGACAATTTATTAAAATAACAATAATATAAAATATCAATGCAAAGAATTATTGAATCAATAAAATAAAATACTTTGAGCAGAATTACTTTGTAACAATTATTGAGTAGTGCCTTCTTCTACGTAAGAATCAATAAATGGTGCAATACCGTGTCTACTTGCTCAACAACGCCAGATTAGTGTGTTTTAACCACACAAAGTATTCCAACAAGATAATTGTAGAATAACTACGCCTGCTATTTATAAACAACTTATATTTGTCGCTTTCTTCATCCAATCGCTTTTCCGTTATGGGGCCCACAAAAGATCAAGCCGTCATACGAATATTCCCACATTTCATTTAATATTCCACGACCAAACGAATATTCCCAAACAATAATGAATATTTTATAACCACTTGCTTATTCGAAATATTTGCTTATTTTACCCATAACTATCCACATTAATCAAATCAACCCTTACTATTTCAAAATAATAAATAGAGGAAAATAAATTTCATTTATTAATAATTTGGGGTCTTACAACCTCCCTCCTTATGAAATTTCGTCCTCGAATCGACGTGACGTACTGGTGTTTTCAAAAGATGAGAATACCTCGCTTTCATTTCCGCTTCCAACTCCCGTGTCATTTCCTCAATAGCATGGTTTCTCCACAAAACTTTAACTTGTGGTATAACCTCGTGACATAGGACATGTTCTTTCCTATCCAAGATCTTGACAGTACCTCCTCGTGACGTTAAGTCTTCTATTATCTCGTCCGGTTCTAACTCAATGACGTGGTTCGGTCGTCCCACATATTTACATAACATCGATACGTGAAAAACGCGTTATGAACACGCGTCATACTTGGCGGTAAAAGCGAGTCTATAGGCCACGCCCTATTCGATCGAGAATTTCAAATGGATTAATAAATCGAAGGTTTGAGCTTTCCTCACCTCACCGATTCTCGCTTTTGAAATAACAACTTCTTGCACCTCCTTCTTCAAATTCATCAGCTCCGGTGTGTATCTTGAATAGCTTTAACTTTATCGATTAAAGTCGATTATACTCGTATATCATCACGTGGGTACCTAGAGTTTTCATCTCCATCTCCATTATTTGTAAATTATACGAAATGAGTCTTTGACAATATCGTACTTTCGTATTTGTATACGATCTTCTACTCAACACGCCGCCTACCACGTTCGCTTTTCCGTGATAGCATGGTCGTAACATGTCTTTCAAATAAGTCTCCTCTTGAGTTCTTCAAGCTCTTCCCACATTCCTCTCCATTCAATTTTGTATCTCTACGAGTCACCGTTAATGGAATAGCGATTCGAGAAAACCCTTCCACGAATCTCCGATAATAACCAAATAAGCCCAAAAAGCTACGTGCTTGATCCACCGACTTGGTTGCTCCCAACTTTGTATTGCTTCAATCTTCACGGATCAACAGATACTCCATGTTTCGACACCACGTGCCCAAGGAATGCTACTTCCTCAAGCCGTAACTCGCATTTCTTCAATTTGGCATATAGTTTGTTTTCACGAAGCCTTTGGAGTACCAAATTTTCAAATGGTGCTCATGATCTTCACGACTTTTGGAATATATAAGGATGTCATCAATAAAGACAACAACGAATCGATCCAAATATTCCTTGAATACTCGGTTCATCATATCCATGAAAGCCGCAGGAGCATTAGTCAATCCGAAAGACATGACTAAGAATTCATAATGTCCGCATCTCTAGTTCTAAAGGCGCCTTTTGAATATCCTCGCCTCTAATCTTCACCGATGATATCCGAGCGAAGATTGATTTTTGAAAAGAATTGTGCCCCTTGCAATCGGTCAAACAAGTCATCAATACGAGGTAGAGGATACCTATTCTTGATGGTGACATGGTTCAATTCCCCGATAGTCAATACAAAAGTCGCATACTCCCGCTCTTTCTTCTTTACTGAATAAAACAGAGCACCCCAAGGAGATGTACTAGGACGAATGAAACCGATGTCCAACAATTCCTGTAGTTGGACCTTTAACTCCTGAAGTTCAATAGGAGCCATGCGATATGGGGTTTTAGAAATGGGCTTTGTACCAGGTTCAAGATCAATAAAGAATTCAACTTCACGTTCTGGGGGTAGACCGGGAAGTTCTTCAGGAAATACGTCAGGAAAAATCAATAACAACAGGAATATTATTCAAATCTGACGTGTCTTTATTCAAATCCATAACATGAACTAAGAAAACTTGACATCCGTAATAAACGAATGACTTCATGGCTTGACATGAAAATGTTTGACTACAATGGTTTGATTGCTTGAATTCGAATAACAGGTTGCTTAGGAATATAAAAACTAACAACCTTACGAAAGTAATCAATTTCGGCATGATGAGTAGTTAACCTTAAAATCACATCAAAAGAAAATATCTCTATAGAAATAAGGTTAACAGGTAATGTGATAGTGCCAACCTGAATCAAGCAATATTTCTAAACAACGGATGTAATGAAAGTTTCTCCTAACGGAGTCTCCATAAATAGGTCAAAGTCTAATTTCTTCGTAGTCAAGTTCAAACGTTGAGTGCAAGCAAGAGAGATAAAAGAATGGGTAGAACCGGTATCTAGTAAGGTATAAATTTCGCAAGAATTTATAATTAACTAACCCGTGCTAACTTCGTTCGGGTTCCTCGCATTTTGACCGGTCACGACAAACGCTCTTCCAGGAACCGTTGACTTTGACCTTTCTGGGACATCCTTTTGAGAAACCATTCCCGCTTGACTGGGTTTCGATACCTTACAATCTCGAGCGATATGTCCTTCTTTTCCACAATTATAGCATACCTTAAACTATTGTGGGCAGTTTGGGCTGATATGTCCCTCTTTCCCGCACTTATAACATACGACCGGTGGTCTTTCTCCTCCCTTGGAACCAGTTGCTACTGGCGCTGACGTCTTCACATGGTCGTTGTTGAATCTCCTCTTTTTAAAATCCCCTCCCGACTCGTTTCTTCTATTTTCATGGCCACGATTACCACCAGAGTAGTTACTGCCTTTGTCCGTATTCTTCTTTCTCCGCTGGTTATCGTTATTCTGATGACTGTTATCTTCGGTATGATCCTGGTTATGGTCCCTCGGTTGAACGTACTCGTTATCTCGCTCTAACAATCGAGCCCTCATTGACAACATCCTGAATAGAGAAAAATTTATGAGAAATGATATCTTGACGTATCCCGGTTTCAAACCTCTCGAAACATCCGCGTCATACGCTCCTCATTCTCCACCAAATGAGGTGTGCAAACTCGATAACTCCGCGAACTTCGCCTTCGTCTTTGGGACACCGCCATGTTATTCTCGCTCCATCTAATAAAATCCACTTCCTTCATATGACAAATACTTTCGTGGAAGTACTTGTCATTGAACTGCTTCAAATGTCTCCCATGACATCTTTGAAAAGTGCAAATTGGATGGAGTACGCTTCCGTATTCCCACCAAGAATCGCTCGTTACTGGAACATAAAAGTAGCGAATGGAACTTTCTGTTCCTCCGGTGCATCCCAAGACATCGAATATCTTGGTAATTTGTTTGACCCACGTCTCCACCTTAATCGGATCCGGCTTTCCCTGAGTGCTTCTCGTGGTCCCAACTCTTTGAACTGCTTGGTATTTGTGACCACCCGTGAATTGCTATCATTTCCTCCTCAGTATTTTGAACACGAGTCTCCTCGTGCGATTTTGCATGAATCGCAAAAATCTTCTAAACATCCCTCGTTCATCATCTCGCTTTCGGTGGTGTTGTTCACACAGAGGTACATTGTCACTGTTGCATGTTCTCCTCGTTGGTGAGTACAAAGGCGTCTCCACGGTCTCATTTCCATTGTTAATATTCTCATCGACATTCTCAAATACCGTCATAAAACAAGGGTTAATTAAGGAAATCAATATATCACATAATATCCCTATATACTCGACCAACTAACAAATAAGCTTAGGTAGGACACACTAGCGAAGGATTTACTCTCTCCCCCTCCTAGTTCTATTCCCCGATCTCCGCCAGAGATCATATCCCTAAGCTCGATACCAACCGTGACGCCCCCAAAATAGGTCCATTCCATCCAACCCATTCGAAAATGCCAAATACATGGTACGTAAATAACTATAACTTTATTATTACAATATATAAACTGTGAGTTTAAATACGAGATATTGCCATCTGCACAATATCCACACGCAAATAAATCCCCATCATAATTATTGATACATTATTTTACAAAAATGGTGAGGACTACTAAACAACTCTCTCTATAACCATCATTCCATACCCCGACTAAATACTCGCTACATTCTCGCCTCCCGAGAAGAAAATGGAACAAAAAGAAAAGGGTGAGCTCAACTAGCCCAAGAAGAATATTATGACTAAGATAATGTACAACAAATTATCGTTAGTCTTCAACAGAGAAAAATCTAATAGAATACAATAGACAACCAGCTTTTAAATCAATCTTAGCAATGAAATAATAATTCATTAGAAGAGTTAAGTAGAGAATGCAAACTACTATCTTCTATATATGAATTTAAAAGTTCATCGTCGATATTTTATCCTGTAACATCAATCAATATATATCTGGAATCAAATATTCATCTTTGCACTACAGCCAAAGATATTCATCACTTAGGTCATGTTCATCTAAACACTGCTTCATCTTTTTACTACGGCCAAAGATATTAATCGATCGGTCGTGTTCATCTCAACACTGCTCATCTTTGCTACTTTCTGCCAAAGATATTCATCAAGAAATCATTCATCTTTGCACTACGGTGCCAAAGATATTCAATTATATCATCATTTAGTATCGAGGATGATGAAAAATATTTTAAAGAAAACGAATCCAAAGTGAAACAAAAGAATAAATATTAAGGATTCGTACTTTAAACAATCCAAGTTCAAAATACTTCATAAATAACCGTGAGTGGAGTAAAATTCAAGAATGATCAAAACATGGATACAATCAAAGCTAGTATCCATAATAGATATTTTGACGAAAATGAAAATTTAATTTTTCTATGAATAATGTCGTATTCGTGAATAAGTCTTGAGTATCGTGAATAAAGGTCGATATCGTGAATAGTAACTCACACCAAAAGATAGAAATTTCACAAAAATATCATCATGCTTCGTGAATAGTACTCGTGAATAGTAACTCGTGAATAGTAACTCGTGAATAGTAACTTCATGAATAAGAACTCATAAATAAGAACTCATGAATAGTAACTCATAATAGTAACTCGTGAATAAGTAACTCATGAATAAGTAACTCAAACATAAAAAAAGTTCCAAATTTGATATAAATTTCCAACCAATATTTCTAAGCATAATGATATTGAAGAAATAATATCATTTTCGAATAAAATAACATCCCTTACCTCGAAAGACAAGATTTAGTTGAAACACCTGGATATAAAGCTATGACTTGAACTTGCAGACCGTATAACAATACTCAAAGTATACTCAAAATACTCACAAGAATACTCGATAATATAAAGTGATAAAATTTCGCTTTAAATGTGATTTTCAATTCTAACCTAAGCACCCTATTTATAGGAAAATGCTTAGAACACCAAAGTAGAAAATTTATTAAATATTATTATATTTTTTCCAAAACTTCATACGCATGCTTTACCATCTGAACTCAGCCCCTATCACATGTTAAATGAGGGAAACAAAATGAAAAACACGTTTTTGTAAATAAAAATAATTAAAACTTTCAAAAATCAATTATTTCGGAACTTCGGAACTTCAATAATTCATAATAAATAGCTCTTTTATCATAAAAATTCGAAACTCGCGTCTTTTTATAGGAAATTCAATTCTCTACAACTTTGCAGAAGAAAGTTTTTCCAAATTCCTAACAGAAATTGACCGAAATCCACAAACGGACGATTTTACAGGCTATAATCAAATTTCGGTCAATAATTATGTCCACCAACACACAAAATATGTGTTAAACATTTAATGCCACAAAATACTTTTCCTCCTCATATACTCATATATCCTACATTCATTATAAAATATCATCGTTAATATATTATTAAAATAATATATTTAAATGAATTATTTTATCGTAAAAAGATAAAATATTAATTATCAACAATTGTCATTTTAAAAATTTTCTCCATCTATATCCACATAAAATCAATATTTTCCTCATCATATAAATCAATAATTAATTATTCACAAATAATATTATAGAATCACAAGATCTTGCAACCGTGCCGCTCCCTAAGAAAGAGGGGCTTTCAATAAGATATATCTCTTCTTGGCGCCGCAATTAGGTGACCAAACCTCTCCTTAGATGTAACTTTCTAGACATTGCCAATAATGTTATCCAATAATATTATTCAGATAATATGAATTATTGCTCTGATAATGGAAAATACTTGTGTAATGACAATTTATTAAAATAACAAGAATATAAAATATCAATGCAAAGAATTATTGAATCAATAAAATAAAATAACGAATGCAAAGAATTATCTTGTAACAATTATTGAGTAGTGCCTTCTTACGTAAGAATTAATAAATGGTGCAATACCGCAGTGCTACTCTTTCAACAACGCGTATTAGTGTGTTTTAACCACCGGGTATTCCAACAAAGATAATGGTGAATAACAACTTCTACCGCTATTTATAAACAACTTATATTTGTCGTTTTCTTCATCCAATCGCTTTTCCATTATGGGGCCCACAAAAAGATCGCTACCGTCATATTTAATATTCCCAAGCGATTCTTAATATTCCACGACCAAACGAATATTCCCCGACAATAATGAATATTTTATAACCACTTGCTTATTCAAATATTTATGTATTTTACCCATAACTATCCACATTAATCAAATCAACCCTTACTATTTCAAAATAATAAATAGAGGAAAATAAATTTCATTTATTAATAATTTGGGGTCTTACAAAGAAGCCATACACCTGAGAGACCGAAGAGGGTACTCTACCCTACCGATTCTCGGGATCATGGTAGAAGCAGACGAAGAAGCAGGTCCAGGGAATATACACCTGAGAATACAAAGAAGATACATCGCCTTGAGTATTCTCACCACAGTGACAGAGCTGCACACCAAGGTAGATCTAGAAGTCTCACTCCCAAGAATCCACTGAGGGCACACCGCCCTGTGGATACTCGTCATCAGAGAAGTCCGTCTAGAATTGGGGATTCAGAGGATAGGGGCCAATCTACTCAGAAGAAGAAGCATTCTCCGGAGAAAGAAGTTTCCTCACAACTGGAGGGAGTGGAGTTTCTGGTCAAGGAATTGAAAGAGCTTTGGAAACAACTGGCCGAAGTTCAGCAGGTGAAGGATACTTCGGGAAAGAAGGCATCTCCTTTTTCCTCAGATATTCTTAAGGAAAAGGCTGATCCTACCAAGAAGCTGCCTCACATTGATATCGTTATGATGGATCTGGGGATCCTTATGACCATAGCCAGGCGTTTGACATGCTGATGGACTATTATGATTTTAGTGATGCTGCTAAATGTCAGACGTTCGTAACGACGCTCCGGAAAGACGCTAGGCAGTGGATGGGTACTTTGCCTTTAGATTCAGTCTCGTCTTGGACAGATTTATGTGGCAAGTTTCATGCTCGTTTTTAGAGTAACAAAAGAAGAGGAAAGCCTACCGATTCATTGGCTCAAGTTCAACAATTTTTGAATGAGTCTCTGAGCTAATATGTGAAGCGCTTTAGGGAAGCAATCGGCCAGGTGACTGATCTCAATGATCTTCAAGCTGTCAGATTGTTTCAAAACGATTTAGATTTGGTGAAGTCAGAGAAGCTGGTGAAGAAGCTGATGTTTCACCACCCGAAGAGTTTAGCCGAAGCTTTCAATAAAGCTGAAGGCTATATTGTTGTAGAGGAAGCTATGAATAGCTTGAAGCGTCCTTCTTCGGACAGACTGAAGGAGACAGATCAGGATAAAATCGAGGGCAATCGGAAGAAGGGCGAAGGAAATAATGATCGCTATGATGGAGGTTCCAAGAAGTACAATAACAACTGGCGACAGGGAGGAGGTCGTCCACCTGTTCCGACCCAGAAGGTGAACATGATGTACACACAACTGAATATGGATAGGGATGCTGTAGACACTCAAAATTTTCTGTACTACTGTCACTAACATTGCAGGAGGACATATTCGTCTTTTAAGAGGGAACCCTGAAAACAATCCACATCCATATCGGATACTACCGGAAGTTCAGCGTCAACCCCAGAACACACACTAGGAGTAACAATTCCAACCTCGGAGATAACCCTGAGGCGTACAGATCCAATACCGGAACACACACCGAAGAAGACTAATTAATCTCGGAGATAACCCCGAGGTATCCAGTCTCACTCCCAACCATGGGAATAGCCACCAACCTTGGTGATAACCCCAAGGAATGCAGTTTCAGCGATAACCCTAGAAATGCTTGTTTCAAATGCGACCAGCTTCAATCTCGGCGCTCACAACGAGATACATTGTACCAGCTCGGAGATAATGCCGGGAGGACAGGCACACCTCAAAGATGACAATGAGGACCTTCAACAATTGCAGATAGTCCATCTCTCAAATGAGCTTCTGAACAAAGTCTCGCTTTATCACCAATCCAAATGATAACATCGGTGAGGGGAAACATCGTCATCTCACCAACGCGATGCCACGCCACGTCGTCTCAACATCTCTACACAACAATGTCCCACAAGAATAACCAATCCCGAGTGACTATTGTGCGGGGTAACGGATGGAAGTTGAAGCTTGAAGACCAGAGGGCATCGTCCCATCTTCAATGACTTCGTACAAACTCTAATCCCATGCCATCGTACAACTCTCGACAACGACGGTCCAAAATAGGTCCTGTATATCTCAAACGGATGTCCGGATTGCACTTCTGTTCGATGAGCCTGGATTTTACATCCGGTGCGTTTATTCGCTATATATATATATATATATATATATATATATATATAATGAATTGTTGTCAAACTCTGTTCGATGAGCCTGGATTTTACATCCGGTGGGTTTATTGCTTATATATATATATATATTCGTCCCACCTGGAGTTTACTTCGTGGTGGTTGATCGCTTTTACAGCTTTCTTTACGTTTCGTCCTGCCAGGAGTTTACTTCGTGGCAGTTGATCGCTTTGTACATCTTTCTTTACATTTTGTCCCGCCTGGAGTTCCCTCCGTGGCGTTTGATATCTTTACAGCTTTATTTACGTTTTGTCTTGCCTGGAGTTTCCTCTGTGGCGGTTGATAGCTTTTACAGCTTTATTTACATTTCTGATCCCCCATGGAGGTGCTTCGTGGTTGGTGATCATGTCTGTATATATATATTTATAGCTTTTATATATATACATGCTTATCGCTTTCTTACAAATTGCAAGATTATCGTATGCTTTAGGAATCATGTGATCACAGATTCAAATTTATAGATCTAGATTCGGTTCCGTGATGGATGAGATACCCACGAGGAAGTCGACATTATTTTCATACGGATGCCTCGCATCTGTAAAATATAATCAATCAAGCCGAGCACTTAATAAAATGGGAGTGTAAAAGGTCTCAATTACTATTGAGCATCAAGGTTTGAAAAATCTCTTTTATAAAACATCATCACCCATATCTTGCTTAAAATTGAATTTTACATAAATTCAAACCTCAGGTATATATAAAGTGCGACGAGGCCTCGCACTACTTCCAAAAAAATAGCACATTGACCCACACACACACATTCAGATAATAGTTTCTTGAGAAGAGGCGATCACCGTGGTAACACGGATGTCGGGGGGTGCCTAACACCTTCCCTCTGCATAACCAAGTCCCCGGACCCTAATGAATCTCGGTTTCACCGACCCATTTAGCAGTGTCACATCACTGGGTCAATGTGCAAACCTTTTCTCGGTTGTGTTGGTACAACCATTTAAAAAACCAACTGGCGACTCTTAACAGTCCATCGTCGACATTATACATGTCGGACCTTTTTCACTTATTTTTTCAAACAAATCTCACCTAAAATGAGAACACCAAAGAACAAGTAAAGGAAAGGGACATCTAAAAATCCCGACGTCGACAGGTGGCGACTCTGCTGGGGACTCCAGTAAGAGGACTTAAGCTGCTATTACAATCTTTTCAAAACTGTTATTTGCTTGTGTGTGGATGTTGCATTTACACTTTGATGAATGTGTACAAATGCATTTCCTTATTGCACTTAGTGCTTCGCACCATAACTGCTTGTGATATTAGTGCTTCACATCGTATCTGCTTGTGATATTAGTGCTTCGCACATGTCACCATTATCATACGGTGAGACGCTATGCATGTAAATGTATGTTGTGTGGTCCCTCCACCAGGAGGCTATCCTGTCGGTGTTTGATTACTAGACTCGTGAGAAGACTAATTCTCCAAGGCTCAGGAAAGGCACCACCTAAATTCGCTTCAGTTGAAAGACCGGATTAACTTCCCGTCGAGTAAATTGCGATGATTTGGGAACCTTCATGCCAAAAAGCCGCGAGAGTAACCTAAGATAGGTCAGCCTTTGATAAATTCAAAACGGAGGAAAGTCTCTTCATGCTCTAATTTTCAATTACTTTTAAACACAATTACTTGTAATTTCATTCCATATCTATCTCCATGTAATGAGAAATATGAAGAAATGTGTACACATACATATTTTAATTAACATGCTACAAACAGCTGACATCCATTTTGTAGGATAAAATTCCTAAAATGGACACATCACATAGCATGTAATTATACACATATTCCCTAAGGACTAAACTATGCAAGTCTTTCGCAGGGAACCAATCGGACCTACTACCTGGTCAAAGTCCAAAAAGGCTACATGCCTACAGTCAATCATGTCATCATCCGACCAGACTGAACTTAATCCAGTTTCTCGCAAAGAATTCGACGGATTAAGAAAACAAATTACAGATTTGGTTGTTCTACTCAAAGAATTACACCAGTCCAATCAGGGTCCAAAAATACCCGTACATGCTGAATCCTCCACACAAGGGGGAACCCAGGTCATTACAATACCTGAACTGCAGTTGGAATCGACCAACAAAACTCATGATGTTGCCCATCCCACTGGAGATCCAGACACTGGTGACATAAAAAAGAAAGTCCTTCAAATGGAAGAGACCCTTCGTGCTATCAAAGGAATTGGAACACACGGGAGTGTTTCATATGCTGATCTTTGCATTTTTCCTGGTGTTCATTATCCAGAAAAATTAAAAACTCCTGACTTTGAAAAATATGACGGGCTAGGAGATCCTTATACACATTTAAAGGTGTTTATTGGAGAACTTGGATCTTATACAGAGGACGAAAAGCTCAGAATACAATTGTTCCAGAAAAGTTTAACTGGAGAAGCCCGTTCGTGGTACACAAGATTAGACAATTCGAAAATCCATAGCTGGGAAGAGCTAGCACATGTTTTCCTCACTCAATACAGCTTTCAATCTCAGATGGCTCCTGATCGGTATCAAATTACTAAGATCAAGAAACAGTCTAACGAGTCTTTCAGAGAGTATGGTCAAAGGTGGAGACGTCTGGTTGCCCAAGTTAGTCCTTCCATGATAGAATCAGAGATGGTCATAACTTTCATAGACATACAAGACGCGTCTTTCTATGAAAGAGTTTTAGCCGGCATCGGCAAACCATTTTCTGAAATGGTTAAACATGGGGAGATGGCTGAGATGGGTTTGAAGTTCGAAAAGATTCAAGACCTAGCTGCCCTTAAAGCTGTTGCTGATCACATCCAATCCAGAAATTATGGAAACAACCCCTGGAGGGTCCATAAAAAGAAAGAGGAAGATGTTTTCCTGATACTACAGGGTCAAAAAGGTAATCAGAACATGCCTATTCAAAGGAGAAACTACACTCCCTTTCAAGCACAGTCTGCAAAACCTCCAATACCAAAAGGTGGAGAAGTCAAACTCCCTCGAGTGTTTACACCCTTAGGGGACACCCTCGAGAACATTCTCAATCTTCTGACAACACAGAAGAAAATTACGCATCTTCTTCCACCAGCCAACCCTAATGGACGGGGTTTCAATGCTGCTCGGAAATGTGCTTATCATGCCGGGGTGCCTGGACATGATACTCAGGATTGTTGGGCCTTGAAACACAAGATCCAGGACCTGATAGACAATGAGGAGATCGTGGTCACCAAACCAGATCAGCCTCACGTTTAAGACAACCCTCTTCCTCAACACAAAGAAGAAGAGGTCAACATGATAAATTGGAGTAACAGACAGAATTCCAATTTCAGCTGTGAATCCTCCCCGACCCTCAAAGATGGTGATGACAGATGGGATTATGCCAAGTTCCAGTTCACAATGGAACGAAAGATAAAAGCTTTAGGCAAACAAATTGAACAAATGGCAGAATTGGTGACTTATCAACATCAAGTGACTCGTCAATTAATCAGCCAGGAGCATGCCAGTCTCCTACCTCTTGTCATGAATGTTACCTCATCACTTTCAGAAAATGAAATGCTGGAAGACAAAGTGACAAAGAGAGCAAATGCTAAAGCCCGTCGGGATTTTGCCAAAAAAAGGGAATTCACCTATTTAGGCCAACCTATGGAGGAAATCCTTCATATGTTAATCAATGAAGGAAGGATCAGTTCCCTTCTACCTCCAATCAACCCCCGTTCAAGGCGGTACAACTCTGATGGAGTATGTCAATATCAGTCCCAGTCTCGCGGTCACAGCACAGAAGAATGCTAGGAATTCCTCCACCTTATCCAAAATCTAATTGACAGTGTTGTCCTGCGCTTAGCAGACGATGATACTGTGTTGCGTGCAAGTGAGAATTCAGGTCCTACTAAGTGGAAGAGTGTGGTAGCAGTCATATCCACTGAAACTGATGGGATTTATAAATCACTCACAATGCCAACAATTCAACTCAAAGGAAGCAACAATCCTTTGAAAGTGGCCGCTCCCGAGCCAATTAACTTGCCGTACAGAGCACAATATCCTATTGTTAGCTTGCTCAAAGTTCTATGGAATTATGGAGAAGGTGAATGATCCACATCACATACAACTGCTACAGATCGAAGGAAAATCCACTGTATCTTCCCCAACGGGTGATGAAGTCTACCCTCAAATCAAAGGGAAAAATACCCATGGAGAAGATTAAAAAACTCCTCCGCACTATGAGTCATAACGAAGCCACGGTGGTTTTAAGCTTAAAAGAAGCTCCACAACAAATATCAATTTTGGACTTGGTCCTAACTTCCGAGAATCACCGGAAGGTCTTGTTGAAGGTTTCAGAAGAAGCATATCTACCAACATCAGTTGATATAGAAAAATTTCAACATCTGGTTGATCATATTTTCAACAACAATGTGATATCCTTCACTGATGACGACATACCGCCCGAGGGGACCGGTCATTGCAAGCCATTGCATATTGCGGTCTTATCCTCTGGATACATGCTAGCTGAAGTCATGATAGATAGAGGGTCATCTCTTAATATCTGTCCATATGCTACCTTGGTGAAAATGAATATCAATCTCAACCGAATTCGGAGTAGCCATACTATCATCAAAGCTTTTGATGGAGCCCGTCGGAATTCTATTTGAGTAATCGAACCGCCAATCTAAATTGGTCCTCATACATTCTCGCGATCTTTCCATGTACTCAATATAGATTCGGGATACAACCCGCTTCTTGGGACGACCATGGATTCATATGGTCAAATACCCCTCCACTCTTCACCAACAGTTGAAATACATTATCAACAATAGCCTGGTCACGGTCAACGCTGAACCAGAGTGTCCTCAACACGGGGATATGCCATTCATCAATTCCAACGCAGATGTTGAACCGGTCAATTTTCATGCCTTGGAAATAAGCAATACCCAATACCATGCTATTGGAATGCCATTACCAGAACCCAAGATTTCTGCCGAGGTAATGTCGGCTACTCAAGAAATGATGTCATTGGGTCATAAACCGGGATAAGGACTGGGTAAAGATTGCCAGGGTATCAAATACCCAATTCTATTAACCAGGCAAACTGGAACAGCTGGGCTAGGCTATTCTGCCAGTTCTAGTCATAGGAATCCTCATAAGCATCAGCAGATTCCTTCAGCTTCAACCATGCGGCGTTTATCTTCGCCTTCAAACTCTGAGTCCGCACAACCTCCTGTAAAGGTGCCGCCAATGTAATGGTTATGTTATTTCCCAAGCCGGTACCGGTAAAGGAGAAAGAAGTCTTTGTTCCAAATCCCGCAGTGGAAGAAGAGGAACGAAGAATTAAACAAGACGTCATCCGAATGATGTCAGGCATACGCATCATCGTTCATGACGAACATACCAACAGATACACCCCAGACGATGAATGCCCAGACGTAATGGCCATCATTCGGGACAGGGAGGATGATGACAATCCCTCCATCGCGCTTCACGGTCCACGGACTTTACCTCGCTAATTGGAACAACATTCCTTGCATTGGTCGACAGTAGTAAAACGCGCGTAAACTCTTTACGCCTCAGTAGATATAATAACTGCTTACTTTTCTGTACAGTATTAGCAGTTTATTTTGCTAGTATATGTTAACACTGTGTATGATCAACACATTTCATATATACTAAGTGAAAACATATTTTATTTCAGGACTCTGGATTAGATGTGCTCAGATTTGCCGACATAAAGGCTCTTCTCCACAAGGATTGTACCTTTGATGTAGAGATGAATTCAGCCTTGATGGAAATACAGGATGACATTGAGGTGCCTCCAGAAATTCAAGAAAGGGTCAAAGACAAACCTAAATCCAACCTTGATCAAACCACTTCTTTCAATCTTGGAACCTTAGAAAGCCCTAAGTTAATCCAGATTGGTTCAAACTTTACCCAATTCCAGGATGTGTTTGCATGGTCTCATGAAGACATGGTGGGTTTGTCCACTGACATTGTTCTTCATCGCCTTCCCATAAAAGAGGGATTTAAGCCAATCAAGCAAAAGCTCAGGTGATTGAAATCGGAGTGGAGTTTTAAGGTAAAAGAAGAAATTGTGAAACAATTTCAAGCTGGCATCATCATGGTGTCTACATATCCTGAGTGGATATCCAATATTGTGCCCGTGCCTAAACCTGGAGGGAAGGTGCGAGTTTGCGTGGATTACCAGGACTTGAACAAAGCTTTCTTAAAAGACAGCTTTCCCGTACCATTTATGCACATTCTTATTGATAATACTGTGTAATACGAGATATACTCCTTTGTTGATTGCTTTGCGGGGTATCATCAGATAATGGTTGCTGAGGAAGATCATGAGAAAACTGCTTTCATCATGCCTTGGGGAACCTTTTGCTATAGACGATTGTCATTCGGCCTCATCAATGCCAGAGTCACCTATCAACGAGCTATGATGGCTCTTTTTCATGACTTAATGCACAAAGAGATCGAGATCTACGTGGATGACATCATTGTCAAGTCCTAGAAGGAGGATGACCATCTAGACCATCTCAGAAAGTTATTCAACAGGTTGTGTAAGTACAACTTGAAGTTGAATCCAGCTAAATGCGCCTTTGGCGTTAAATCAGGCAAGTTGCTAGGATTTCTAGTCAGCCACAAAGGAATTAAGTCGGATCCCGCCAAAATCCAAGCCATCACTTTAAATGCCCATTCCTCGAGATGTAAAAGGAAATACGGGGATTTTTGGGAAGAATCAACTTCATTAGCAGGTTTATCTCTCAACTCACAGCAACCTGTGAGCCAATCTTTAAGCTATTAAGGAAGAACTCCTCCATGAAATGGAATGATGAGTGCCAGAATTCCTTCCTTACAATCAAGAAACAGCTAGTCAAAGCTCCTGTGTTGGTACCACCCAGGGATGATGTTCCCCTGTTCATGTACTTGTCCATAAGTGACAACGCCATGGGCTGCATGCTGGGACAAAAAGATGATAAAGGCCAAGAACGAGCTATCTATTACCTCAGCAAAAGATTCAGCAACAGTGAACACAAGTACACTTTGATCAAAAAGACATGTTGTGCTTTAGCATGGGCTTCCATGAGGTTACATCATTACCTCCATAGTCACACAACACATCTCATATCTCGTGTGGATCCTCTCAAATACGTGTTCAACAAACCCATGTTAAATTGCCGACTGTCCAGATGGCAGTTGATCCTACAACAATTTGACATCGTATATGTGACTCAAAAGTCCATCAAAGGTCAAGGTATTGCGGATCAACTGCCCGCCGCACCTTCAAGGGATTTCAAACCCTTGGAAACATATTTCCCCGATGAAGGAGTAATGACAGTGCAGCAACACCATCAGTACGATACGCACCAATCATGGAAGATGTATTTTGATGGAGCAGTTAATTTGGAAGGTTTTGGAGCTGGAGCAGTTCTAGTATCTCTGCACGGGAGCAGATATCCCGTTCATTAAATTGCGCTTTGTCAGCACCAACAACACAGCTGAGTATGAAGGCTGTCTCATGGGGCTAAAACTTGCCCGTTAAATGGGCATCAGGCGGTTAACTGTCTTTGGAGATTCAGAGTTGGTAGTCAAACAATCCACCGAAATTTATCAAACCAAGGAACTACATTTGCTGCCCTACCATCGGCAGGTTTTGAAGATGGCTTTGGAGTTCGAAGAAATCTCCTTTCTACACATTCCTCGTAACAGGAATGACTTTGCGGACGCATTAGCTAATTTGGCCTCCTTGATTCATATATCAGACAAGGAACACTTGCCAAGCGTCACAATTTCCCTGCACAAGGCCCCAACCTATGGGAATTACGTTGGAGAAGTATCAGATGAGCTACCTCCCATCCAACATCCTTGGTATCAGCATATCAAGGAATATCTGCGAGATGGATCTACAACTGCGGAAGTGAGCCCGACTGAGAAAAGGCGGATCCATCGACTTGCTATAAAATTCTATCTGAGTGGAGATGCGCTCTACATAAGAGATGCAGGACTAGGTCTCCTCAGATGTTCAGACAAAGATCAAGCCTAAAGACTTATGGATGAAATCCATGGCGGAGTCTGTGGCCCCCACATGAGTGGCCCCCTCCTTATCAAGAAAGTCCTCAGTGTAAGACCCCAACTTATTATTAATGAAATTTAATTTTCTCTATTTATTATTTTGAAATAGTAAGGGTTGATTTGATTAATGTGGATAGTTATGGGTAAAATACGCAAATATTTCAAAATAAGCAAGTGGTTATAAAATAATCATTGTTGTCGGGGAATATTCGTTTGGTCGTGGAATATTCGTACTGTCGGGGAATATTTGTACGACGGCGCAACCATGTATAGGCCCCATAACGAAAAGCGATTGGATGAAGCAAACGACAAATATAAGTTGTTTAAAAATAACTGCGTAGTTGTTACCATTAATACTATTAAAATACTCGGTGGTTAACACACAAGTTAGACACAAATGATTGCACCAATTATTGATTCTTACGTAAGAAGGCACTACTCAATAATGGTTACGATAATTAATGATCAAGATTTTATTTTATTGATTTAATAATTGTTTGCGTTGATATTTTATATTGTTGTTGTTTCAATAATTGTCATTACACAATATTTTTCATTATCGAAGCAATAATTCATATTATCCTAATAATATTATTAGATAACATTATTGGCAATGTCTAGAAAGTTCGCTCTAAGGAGAGGTTTGGTCACCTAATTGCGCCAAGAAGAAGAAATTTTATCTGAAAGCCCCTCTTTCCTGAACCGTGCACGTTGTCAATATTGTGATTCTCGTAATATTATTTGTGAATAATTAATTATTGATTCATATGATGAGAAAAATATTGATTTTATGTAGATATAGATGGAGAAAATTTTAATGTGACAATTGTTGAAAATTGAAATTTTATCTTTTTCTCGATAAAATAATTCATTTAAATATATTATTATATTTTAATAATATAATAATGGTGATATTTTTACAATCTATGTGGGATATATGAGTATACTGAGGAGGAAGAGTATTTTTGTTGTAATAAATGTTTAAAACATGTTAAACATGCTCAATGGACCCCATTTATTGGTCAAATTTAATTATAGCACAGTAAAATCGTCTGTTTGTGGATTTCAATTAATTCTATTTGGAATTTGGAAAAACTTTCTTCTGCAAAGTTGTAGAGAATTGAATTTCCTAAAAGAGTTGCGAGATTTGAATTTTCTGACAAAAGGGCTATTTATTGTGAATTATTGAAGTTCCAAAGCTCCGAAATAATTGATTTTTGGAAGTTTAAATTATTTTAAATTAGAAAAACGTTTTTCTTACTTTTTCTAGAAGGTGGCATGTGTTTATTGAAATTGAAATCAGATTTTAAGAGTGGCGTAGGAATTTTGATATATATAATAATATTAAATTAAATTTTCTGCTTTGGTGTTCTAAGAAATTTCCTATAAATAGAGTGCTTAGGTTAGAATTGAAAATTACACCGTAAATCAAGTTTTCTCTCTATATTATCGAGCGTATTCTTGTGAGTATTTTGAGTATACTTTGAGTATTGCTATACGGTGCAAGTTCAAGTCATAGCCTATATCCGGTGTTTCAACTAGAAGTACTGTCTTTGTGAGGTAAGGGATATTATTTTTTTCGTAATGATATTATTTCTTCAATATCATTATGTTGAAATATTGATCTGAAGTTTTTTATCAAATTTGGAACTTTTGGTGTCGGAGTTACTATTCACGATACTGCGGACTATTCACGATACTCTGATTATTCACTTAATACTAAGACTATTCATCTAAAAATGAAAAATTTTCTTTTCGTCCAAAAATATCTATTCGGATACTAGCTTTGATTGTATCCATGTTTTGATCATTCTTGAATTTTACACCACTATAATTATTTTGAGGTATTTTTGGACATGGATAAAACAAAGTACTAATCCTTAATCCTTAATCCTTAATCCTTGTCATTTTGTTTCACTTTGGATTCGCTTTTTAAAAATATTTTCATCATCCTCGGTCTTTAAATGATGATATTATTGAATATCTTTGGCCTCAGTAGTGCAAAGATGAATGATTTCTGAAGAATATCTTTGACCGTAGTGCAAAGATGAACATGTGTTTAGATGAACATGACTTAATCGATGAATATCTTTGGCCAGAGGTGCAAAGATGAATATTTGATTCCGGATATATATTGATTGATGTTACAGGATAAAAGATAGATGATGAACTTTTAAATTCATACATAGAAGGTAGTAGTTTGCATTCTCTACTTAACTCTTCTAATGAATTATTATTTCATTATGAATATTAATTTAAAATTTGTTGTCTATTGTATTCTATTAGATTTTTCCCTGTTGAAGACTAACGATAATTTGTTGTATATTATCTTAGTCATAATATTCTTTATCGGGCTAGTTGAGCTCACCCTTTTCCTTTTTGTTCCATTTTTCTTCTCGTGAGGCGAGAATATATAGCGAAAGTATGCAGCCGGGGTATGGAATGAAAGTTCTAGAGAGAGTTATTTAGTAGTCCTCACCATTTTTGTAAAATAATGTATCAATAAATGTGATGAGGATTTATCTCGAGTATAGATATTGTCTGAAGATAATATTTGTATTCAAACTCACGCTTTATTGTTGTAATAATAAAGTTGTAGTTATTTACATACCATGTATTGACAACTCGTAATGGGTGATGTATACCTATTTTGGGGGCGCCACGGTTGGTATCGAGCTTAGGATATGATCTCTAGCGGAGATCTGGGAATAGAACTAGGAGGGGAGAGACGAGTAAATCCTTCGCTAGTGTGTCCTACCTAAGCTTATTTGTTAGTTGGTCAAGATATAAGGATATTATATGATATATTGATTTCCTTAATTAACCCTTGTTTTATGACATGATTTGAGAATGTCGAATCGAGAATATTAACAATGGAAATGAGACTGGAGACGCTCTGTACTCACCAACGAGGAGAACGTGCAACAGTCGGGCAATGTTCCTCCCGTGAACAACACCACCGAAAGCGATGATGAACGAGGGATGTTTAGAAGCTTTTTGCGCTCATGCAAAATCGCATTTAGGAGACTCGTGTTCAAAATATAGAGGAAATGATAGCAATTCACGGGTTGTCACAAACCAAACAATACAAAGAGTTGGGACCACCAGAATTTAAGGGAAAGCCGATCCGATCATGGCGGAAACATGGGTCAAGCAAATTACCAAGATATTCGATGTCTTGGGATGCACGGAGGAATGTAGGTTCCATTCGTCACCTTTATGTTCCGTGGCGAGGCGTACTCATCGGTGGGAGTTCAGTGAAGCGTTCCCATCCACCGCACTCAAAGCATGTCTTGGGAGACGTTTGAAATTATTTAATGACAAATACTTTCCAAAAAGTGTTCGTCTATATGAAGGAAGTGGAGTTCATCGATTAGAACAAAACAACATAACGGTGTCTTAGTACGAGGCAAAGTTTGCAGAGTTATCCGTGTTTGCACCTCATTTGGTGGAGAATGAGGAACGATGACGCGGATGTTTCTAGAGGTTTGAAACCCGACATACGACAATATCTCATTTCTCATAAATTTTTTCTCTTTCGGATGTTGTTAATGTGGCTCAATTGTTAGAGCGAGATAACGAGTATGTTCAACCGAGGGACCATAACCTTGGATCATACCGTAGATAGCGAATCAATGTAATAATGATAACCAAATGGAGAAAGAAACAGACGGACAAAATGGTAACCACTCTAGTGGTAATCATGGCCATGAAAATAGAAGAAGCGAGTCGAGGAGATTTTAAAAGAGTAGATTTAACAACGACCATGTGAAGACGACAAAGCGAAGGCCGTGACAACAACCGGTTCTAAGGAGGAGAAACGACCAACCCATTATATATGCTATAAATGCGGAAAGAGGGATATATCACCAAACCTGCCTACAATAGTTCAAGGTATGCTATAATTGTGGAAAGGAAGGACATATCGCCGAGATTATGCGATAGCGAAACCTAGTTCAATGGGGACGGTGACTCAAAAGATCATCCCAAAAAAGTCAAAGTCACGATTCCGGAAGAGCGTTTGTTGTGGATCGGTCAAAATGCGAGGAACCCAAACGAGGTGATCACGGTAAGCTATTTATAAATTCTTGCGAAGTTTATACCTTACTTGATACTGGTGCTACCCATTCATTTATCTCTCCCCTTGTGCTCAATGTTTAAACTTGACTCGAGAAATTAGACTTTGACCTATCTATGGAAACTCCGTTAGGAGAAACTTTCATCACATCCAATCGCTTATAAATCTTGTTTGATTCAAGTTGGCACCATTACCTTACCTTTTGACCTTATCTCTTTAAAGATACTTGCTTTTGATGTTATTTTAGGGATTGATTGGTTAACTACTCATCATGCCAAAATTGATTGTTTTCGTAAGGTTGTTAGTTTTCATATTCCTAACCAACCTGTTGTATGTAATTCAAGCAACTAAACCATTAAAATCAATCACCATCATATCTAATCATAAAGCTATTCGTTTATTGAAAATGAATGTCAAGCTTTCTTAGCCCATGTTATGGATTTGAATAAAGAAACGCCAAATTTGAATAATATTCTGTTGTTATTGACTTTCCGACGATTTCTGAAGAACTTCCCTTGGTCTACCCCGTAACGTGAAGTTGAATTCTTTATTGATCTTGAACCCGGTATAAAGCCCATTTTAAAACCCTATATCGAATGGCTCCTATTGAACTTCAGGAGTTAAAGGTCCAACTACGTGAATTATTGGACATCGGCTTCATTCGTCCCCAAGACATCTCCTCGGGGTGCTCCTGCTTTTATTCGTAAAGAAGAAAGACGGAGTATGCGACTATGTATTAACTATCGAATTGAACCATGTCACCATCAAGAATAGGTATCCTCTACCTCGTATTGATGACTTGTTTGACCAATTAGTAAGGGCACAATTCTTTTCAAAAATCGATCTTCGCTCGGATATCATCACCAAGATTAGAACCGAGGATATTCCAAAGACCGCCTTAACTCCTTCGTATGTGCATTATGAATTCGTAGTCATGTCTTTCTTGATCGACTAATGCTCCTCGCTGACTTTCATGGATATGATGAACCGAGTATTCAAGGAATATTTGGATCGGTTTTGTTGTTGTCTTTATTGATGACATCCTCATATATTCTAAAAGTCGTGAAGATCATGAGCACCATTTGAAGTCGGTACTCCAAAGGCTTCGTGAAAACAAACTATATGACAAATTGAAGAAATGCGAGTCCTGGCTTGAGGAAGTAGCATTTCTTGGGCACGTGGTGTCAAAACATGGAGTATCCGTGGACCCTACGAAGATTGAAGCAATACAAAGTTGGGAGCAACCGAAGTCGGTGACCGAAGTACGTAGCTTTCTGGGTCTAGCTGGTTATTATCGGAGATTCGTGGAAGGGTTTTCTCGAATCGCTACTCCATTAACTCAAATAACTCCGGAAGGATACAAAATTCGCTTGGAGCGAAGAATGCGAGAAGAGTTTCCAAGAGATTAAGAGGAGACTTATTTCTAAGACTGTTTCTAACAATACCATCTGGTTCGGATGGATTTGTTATCTACAACGATACTTCAGGCAAAGGGTTAGGATGTGTTCTAATGCAACGTGGAAAAGTCATAGCCTATGCCTCGCGACAACTTAAAGAATATGAGATGAATTATCCTACTCATGATCTAGAGTTGGCAGCAGTCATTTTCGCACTAAAGATATGGAGGCACTATCTATATGGGGAGAAAGTGGAGATATATTCATATCATAAAAGCCTTAAATATTTCTTCACTCAAAAAGAACTCAACATGCGGCAGAGACGTTGACTCGAGCTATTGAAAGACTGCGACCACACTATTTAATACCATCTTGGAAAAGCGAACGTGGTAGCTGACGCGTTGAGTAGAAGATCATATGCAGGAATGAGTGCGATGATGTCAAGTATACGTATAGAGCCAACTTTAATAGAAAAATTTAAGGTTGCTCAAGCCACCGACCCGGAGCTGATGCGTATGAAGAAGAAAGTACAAGAAGAAGCTATTCCGAAAGCGAGAACTGATGAAGAAGGAATACTTTGAGTCCACTCCAGACTTTGTGTCCCTAACGACTCTGATTTGAAGTACAAGATTATGATGGAGGCACACAATACACCATTTGCAATCCATCTTGGAAGTACTAAAATGTATCGTGATCTTCGACATACATTTTGGTGGAACAATATGAAGAGAGAGATTGCAAAGTTTATCTCAATGTGTTTAACTTGTCAACGTGTAAAGGCGGAACATCTAGTACCTAAGGGTCCGTTGCAACCACTTGAGATTCCGAAATGGAAGTGGGAACACATTACCATGGGATTTCACATTTTGAGTCTTCCTACGGTTTCTCAAGGCATCAATGCTATTTGGGTTATTGTTGATAGATTAACTAAGTCTGCTCATTTCTTGCCGATACGGGAGACTTATTCCCTTGAACGTTATATATGTAAATGAGATTGTGAGGTTACATGGCATGCCAGTATCCATAGTTTCGGATCGTGACCCAAGATTTACTTCAAGATTTTGGGTTAGCTTGCAAAAAGCTATGGGCACAGATTACGATTCGATTCGCATACCATCCTCAAACCAGACGGACAATCGAGAGGACTATTCAAACTCTTGAAGATCTATTAAGACTCGTGTCCTAGACTTCAAGGGCAATTGGGATAAGTATTTACCATTGGTGGAATTCTCCTACAACAACAGCTTATCGCAAGTATAGGTGTGGCTCCATTTGAAGCATTATATGGACGAAAGTGTCGCTCTCCAATATGTTGGGATGAGGTGGGTGAAGCAACATTGTTGGGACCCGAGTTAAGACGTATGACTACCGAAAAGATTCAAATGATTCGATTAACGATACAAACGTACACAAGATCGACAAAAAGAGTTATGCGGATCTTCATCGAAAGGACGTGGAATTTAGTATAGGGGATCATGATTGTCATGAGTTGCTCCATGGAAGGGAGTTACAAGATTTGGGAAGAGAGGAAAACTCAATCCACGATTTATCGGTCCATTTCAAATTCTTGACCGAGTAGGAAATGTAGCCTATAGACTTGCGTTACCTCGAGTATGTCTCGTGTTCATAATGTGTTTCACATATCCGCATTTCAGAAATATGTGAAAGACCCAAACCACGCTTATAGAGTTAGAACCGGGACGAAATAGCCAAGACTTAACGTATGAGGAGAGGTACCGTCAAGATCTTGGATAGAAGGAGCATGTCCTACGCCAAGAAAGGTCATACCACAAGTTAAAGTTTTGTGGAGGAATCATGCTATAGAGGAAATGACCGGGAATTGGAAACGAAAATGAAAGCGAGGTATCCTCACCTTTTTGAAACACCAGTACGTGACGTCCAATTTCGAGGACGAAAATTTCATAAGGAGGGAGGTTGTAAGACCCCAACTTATTATTAATGAAATTTAATTTTCTCTATTTATTATTTTGAAATAGTAAGGGTTGATTTGATTAATGTGGATAGTTATGGGTAAAATACGCAAATATTTTAAAATAAAGCAAGTGGTTATAAAATATTCATTGTTATCGGGGAATATTCGTTTGGTCGTGGAATATTCAGATCGCTTGTGGAATATTAAATGCGACGACGGCCAGCAAAATGTGTGTGGGCCCCACAACGAAAAGTGATTGGATGAAGAAAATGACAAATATAAGTTGTTTAAAAATAATACTAGCGTAGTTATTCACCAATTAATACTATTAAAATACTCTGTGGTTAACACACAAGAAGACACCAGGTATTGCACCAATTATTGATTCTTACGTAAGAAGGCACTACTCAATAATGGTTACAATAATTACCGATCAAGATTTTATTTTATTGATTTAATAATTGTCATGCGTTGATATTTTATATTCATTGTTGTTTCAATAATTGTCATTACACAATATTTTTCATTATCGAAGCAATAATTCATATTATCCTAATAATATTATTAGATAACATTATTGGCAATGTCTAGAAAGTTCTGCATCTAAGGAGAGGTTTGGTCACCTAATTACGCCACCCAAGAAGGAGAAATTCTTATTGAAAGCCCCTCTTCCTGAACCGCTCGGTTGTCAATATTGTGATTCTGTAATATTATTTGTGAATAATTAATTATTGATTCATATGATGAGAAAAATATTGATTTTATGTGGATATAGATGGAGAAAATTTTAATGTGACAATTGTTGAAAATTGAAATTTTATCTTTTTCTGATAAAATAATTCATTTAAATATATTATTATATTTTAATAATATAATAATGGTGATATTTTTACAACGAATATGGGATATATGAGTATACGAGGAGGAAGAGTATTTTTTGTTGTAATAAATGTTTAAAACATGTTAAACATGTCGGTGGACCCCATTTATTGACTGAAATTTGATTATAGCTTGTAAAATCGTCCGTTTGTAGATTTCGGTCAATTCCTATTTGGAATTTGGAAAAACTTTCTTCTGCAAAGTTGTAGAGAATTGATTTTCCTATAAAAAGTCGCGAGATTCGAATTTTCTGACAAAAAGGCTATTTATTATGAATTATTTAAGTTCCGAAGCTCCGAAATAATTGATTTTTGGAAGTTTAAATTATTTTAAATTAGAAAAACGTTTTTTCTTACTTTTTCTAGAAGGTGGCATGTGCTTATTGAGTTGAAATCAGATTTTAAGAGTATGCGTGGGAATTTTGATATATATAATAATATTAAATTAAATTTTCTCGCTTTGGTGTTCTAAGCAATTTCTTATAAATAGGTGCTTAGGTTAGAATTGAAAATTACACCGAAATCAAGTTTTCTCTCTATATTATCGAGCGTATTCTTGTGAGTATTTTGAGTATACTTTGAGTATTGCTATACTTGCAAGTTCAAGTCATAGCCTATATATCCTGTTTCAACTAAGTCTTGTCTTTGTGAGGTAAGTGATATTATTTTTTTCGTAATGATATTATTTCTTCAATATCATTATGTTGAAATATTGATCTGAAGTTTTTTTTATCAAATTTGGAACTTTTGGTGTCTGAGTTACTATTCACGATACGGTAGCACTATTCACGATACTGATTATTTATTCACAATAATACGACTATTCATTCATCGAAAAATAAAAAATTTTCTTTTCGTCCAAAACATCTATTCTGGATACTATCTTTGATTGTATCCATG
The DNA here is from genome assembly GCA_020205615.1 of Panax quinquefolius. Lineage (NCBI taxonomy): Eukaryota > Viridiplantae > Streptophyta > Magnoliopsida > Apiales > Araliaceae > Panax > Panax quinquefolius. Next base: position 42,673,448 of record CM035162.1, on the reverse strand, counting down.
TTTTGATCATTCTTGAATTTTACACCACTATAATTATTTTTGAGGTATTTTTGGACATGGATAAAACAAAGTACGAATCCTTAATCCTTAATCCTTAATCCTTAATCCTTGTCATTTTGTTTCACTGGATTCGTTTCTTTAAAAATATTTTTCATCATCCTCAGTCTTAAATGATGATATTATTGAATATCTTTGGCCTGTAGTGCAAAGATGAATGATTTCTGAAGAATATCTTTGACCCGTAGTGCAAAGATGAACAGGTGTTTAGATGAACATGACCAACTGATGAATATCTTTGGCTTGTAGTGCAAAGATGAATATTTGATTCCAGATATATATTGATTGATGTTACAGGGATAAAAGATAGACGATGAACTTTTAAATTCATACATAGAAGGTAGTAGTTTGCATTCTCTACCTAACTCTTCTAATGAATTATTATTTCCGCTGCGAATATTGATTTAAAATTTGTTGTCTATTGTATTCTATTAGATTTTTCCCTGTTGAAGACTAACGATAATTTGTTGTATATTATCTTAGTCATAATATTCTTTACTGGGCTAGTTGAGCTCACCCTTTTCCTTTTTGTTCCATTTTTCTTCTCGTGAGGCGAGAATATAAGCGAGAATGAAGCCTGGGGTATGGAATGAAAGTTCTAGAGAGAGTTATTTAGTAGTCCTCACCATTTTGTAAAATAATGTATCAATAAATGTGATGAGGATTTATCTCGAGTATAGATATTGTCTAGAAGATAATATTTGTATTCAAACTCACAGTTTTATTGTTGTAATAATAAAGTTGTAGTTGTTTCTGTACCATGTATTGACAACTCAGAATGGGTGATGTATACCTATTTTGGGGGCGTCACACTCAGGATAGGACATTATTGGCTATCTCTCAAAGCTGATTGCAATGACCACGTCAAGAGATGCTATTAGTGCCAGATTCATGGGAATGCTATACATGCCCATCCATGGGAACTCCACAATATGAGTTCACCTTGGCCCCTCTCAATGTGGGGAATGGACGTTATCGGGCCTATTGAGCCTAAAGCCAGTAATGGACATCGATTTATCTTCACCATGATCAACTACTTCACCAAGTGGGTAGAAGCAGCCTCCTTCCCCAGGGTTACTAAAGAAGTCATCATTGCTTTCATCAGAAACAATGTCGTTTGTCGATATGGACAACCAGAGGTGATTGTGTCAGACAATGCTAAGAACCTCAATAACAAAATGATGGAGGAATTATGCAGTAAATTCCACATCAAACATCTTAACTCTGTCATCTATCGTCCAAAGATGAATGGTGCTGTTGAAACGGCTAACAAAAACATCAAGAAGATTATGCAAAAGATGTCCGCCAACCACAAAGATTGGCCTGACCTATTGCCTCTCACTTTGTTAGCCTACAGAACCTCAATGCGCACTTCCACTGGGCAACCCCCTACGCCTTAACCTATGGGATGGAAGCAGTACTCCCCATAGAAGTTGAAATGGAATCCCTCCAAGTGATGAGCTGGATGAAGACTAATGGGTACAAGACAGGTATCACCAATTGTCTCTAATAGACGAAAGGCGAACCGCGACTATCTTCCATGGTCAGTTATATCAACAAAGGATCGCCAGATCCTATAACAAAAAAGTCCGGCTACGGAAGTTTAAACAACATGACTTGGTTTTGAAGAAGATCCTTGACAACCAAGATCAATCTAAAGGAAAATTCGCTCCTAACTGGGAAGGCCCATTTATTGTCAAGGAAATATTGATAGGAGGTGCTCTCAGATTACAAGAAATGGACGGCGATGAATTTCCACAACTCATCAACTCAGATATCGTGAAACGGTACTATGTCTGAAGTTGCCATCAAGCAAACATCCTTGTGTTGGACCATCAGATCACCAGTCATTCCGGTTCTTTAACCCTTTACCACATACAACTTTTCTACACTTTGCCCCTCAGGGAAACATATTTTTCAAGTAAGCAGCCTGGTTCCTTTGCGTTCCTACGACTTAGGTCATCCCACTACGAATTGAACCTCTTGCGTTTACGGTTTGGCTACCCACACATGGGATCAAACTTCTCGTACCTGCAGTTTATCCTCAACCTAGGATTAAACTTTCTCCTCCTCGCACTCTGACCTGCACATGGGACCACGCTTTTCTTCTCGCACTGAGGGGCGAACTACGCCGACCTGGTCTCCTCTTCAATAGGAGTACGTAGGCAACCATTTCATATGGCCCGGTCGCAATAAAACAAAAACAACAAAAACATTTCTACCCTTATAAAAATAAAAACAACCAAAAACATTCCTACACCATTTCTACCATACATAGCATTGAACCTCTTACACCAGGTTCGAACTATACAGACTTGATCTCCTCTTCAATAGGAGTACGTAGGCAGACATTCATGGTTCGGTCTCACCCCCTACCAAAACACAAACCATTGTCAACTGGTACTGGGATCACCTTTCAATCCACTACATTTCATTCGGCTTCAGACCAAAGGGATGGAATTACCTAAACTCCCCCCAAATAGGAGATTCGGCGACCATTTAAGTTGCGGTCATACCTTGAAGAGCAACACCAATCCATAAGAGATGGAATTAACTAGGCTTCTCCTATATAGAAGTACTGGCGACCATCTGTGGTGTGGTCAATGTCAATCTCAGAGAGGAAAGCCACACTCCTCTCTACATTTTTATTCAGAAACCAGTCCCAAGACACCAAAGATGGTAGGGATACACAAAGATCGATGATCCATTCTGAAATATCCAGAGACAACTCAATGTCTATCCATCCAAGAGGAATTCAGAATACATCAAGATCACAAGCCCTGAAGCAGCAGGCAAAATATCAAGCAAGTAGCAAAGCATATCTAAAAGGGAAGTGATCCAAAAATATATTTCCCTATCATATATATAATACTGTTTGATATATACAATGTAAATTGTACATGACAAAATGGTTGAGCTAGTCTGTGCAGGAAAATACAAGCTCATCTACAAGTCAGGGTATATGCGAGCTAACAAGCCCAACATGGCGTCCCTCTCAGAAGATGGAGGTGAAGCTGTGGTCTCCTGTACGAGAATATCCACGCGACCCAATAAATATGCGGCCATCTGCATGGTGACCATATGATCATCAATATATGCACTCATCTCTGTGATCATGCCAGTGGTAAGGGACCTCACGGCAGTACTATCTATGACGGCTGCATCCCAGGTAGATATAGCACTATCCCACTCAACTATCAATGCGTCTCTGGCTGATCTAGCCTCATCCCGCTCAATAACAGCGATATCTCTGCGAGCTAATGCCTCGTCTCTCTCTAATAGAGCTACTTCTCTCCCATCAAGAGCAGTCAACATCATAGATCGAGCCTGATCTCTCTCAAAGGTCATCAGATGAAGACTCTGCTCAAAGCATCTTGTCTTTGAGTCTTTGAATCACAACAAGATTAGTAATCTTGGGAGAATCCAGAGGAAATGCTGGCAACCCAACAGTGGACTCCTCCTCGATGTAGGAATCAATGTCCTCCAAGGGCTCTACATCATCGACTCATTATCCCAAGATTATAGACATCTCGCCAGCGGTAGATAAAATCTATGTCTCCATCCATGCGAATACTGTATGCGTAATAACCCGGATGGCTCATAGAAAAAGCGCCTATATCACATCGATCCCAACAAGCGCATACACGGGATCGGTCCTCTGCACGAAAGATATTGAGAAGTCAAGGTCGACTTTATCGCCCCCTCGAAAGGATGAAAATCCTCGAACCGGTCAAACCGCGACATCATGGCCAAATGGGTGATAAGTAGTCACGCCTCAAACCAGCCCGGAGGGAGGTAGTCCATGCTCGGAGCATGAGTAATGAAGCTGTATGGTGAGCTAAGCCCCGAACACGGTAATATACTGAATGGATCTCTGATGCCTGCCAAAAATGTGGACTAAGACAGAGCACTTATACACTCCGATGGCTGAAAGGAGTGTGACATGGCTATATCATGGGTGAAACAATATCCATGCCGTCTAAAGGTACCAATCGGTCTTAAGTGTGACATAAACCACACGTACAGCATGACCGAACTATCCGTGAACACTTCTGTCAGATAAGTACAACAATAGGATGCTGACCGCAGGGTCTCTACTACAATCATAGGTATAATGGTGCAACCCTCCCTGAGAGCTCTCACGGCCATGATGACACCTATGTCTATCTCATCCATGTACCGTGGCATATAGACATACGATAATATGTATAGCATCAATACATCAACCCTGGCCACACGCCAATGGTCCTTTGGTGCGGTGAAATCCCCAGAATATCGTGAATAGCTATCCTCCGAGCCAAATCTGTCACACAGAAAATGCTGGGATATCACGTGGCCAGATGTCAGCTCATCCTGCACTACTCTGCGTCGCAATCTAGTGAGAGTCATGAACCGTCTACTCATGTCTCCCAAAGCTATGTGCACGCAAGGTCTGTCTAAAGACAACATCGTCAATCGTGATACTCCTCCAGAGTAGGAGTCAACTCATGGGTCCCGAATTGGAAGACCTGCCTATCCGGTACCCAATGCTCTAGCATCCCGTCCACAAACCCTGCAGGAACCTGAAACATCAATAAGGTCATGGTATGATGCAAAGAAATGATCTACTACCACCACATCGATGGTGACATGCTATCATACCACGATCAGATACCCAATGCCACCAATGATGGTGGGGTATGATCTATACTGACTAATCGTCAAGAAGACATCATATGCGGGTAGTGTCATAAGACCATCCAGAGGTCAATGCTGAATATCTCTGGACATACATACATATGCAAACATGATACATGCATAGTAGATAATAGATGTTAATATGATATAAGGAATGGAAAAATTGTGCATACATTCCTAAGTATACCATCATCTAATACATCATCTCTGTACAGCTACAAATACAGGGAAATGGGGCACAGACGTCCTACTACTAACAGAGGCCTATCAAAAGAGATAGCAAAAATGGGTCCCACCCCTCCGGCTCGGTCCAGTTCGAGTTGCAAAGGAGTTCTTACGGACTAGAAAGGTCAAATCGAGAATAAAAATGCCACGCGATTGAACAAAACAGCATGCAATCCTGGTCTTCTCAGATGAAACTTTGAGTCTATACATCGCCCATTCGTAGTCACCCGAACACGAGGTATACCTTGCCAATGATCTCATTTGTCACAAATCACATCCGGCAGTACCTTATACAGGTTTGATGCCGCCAACTCCGGGTCGTTACCCAACGTGAGTCCCCGACGGGGATTACAACGTGGAGCCCTGGCAGGGGATTACAATGTGAATTCAAGCCGTTAAGACACATATCATTGAAGGTCAAGCAGCCTTGGCGTTATCTCAGCCGATAGCGATTAAACCTATTATAGCTCTAGAGCTATACGAGGATTTCATGCTCGATTACTTATATTCCCCAGTGGATCCCCGGCGGGGGTCACAACGCAATGTTCCATTGATTCATCGCGTCGTGAGGTCAAGGTGAGACTTGATCAGAAGACCCTCAATTTTATGAAATAAAAGTATTCAATTTTTCTATTCAAGAAATGGTTAAATTGATAAAAGGTTAAAGTTAAGGGTGATATATGAATTTTTTTTCAAAATAAGCAAGTGGCTATAAAATACTTATTGTTGTTTGGGAATATTCGTTTGGTCGTGGAATATTCTTTCCGCTTGAGAATATTCGCATTTATTTGCCAAAGCCATTTGTGGGCCCCATAATGTAATAACTATCTGATGGAGAAAACGACAAATTTGAGTTTTTATAAATAATCTACGTAATCGCTACTGCTAACACCGTTGGAATACCCGGTTGGTAAAGTAAAGTAATACGCCGTTGTTGCACAAAGATAGACACCAGATTGCACAAGATTTTTTTTTCCATTATTGATTCTTACGTGAGAAGCCACTACTCAATAATTGTTACAAAGAATTATCGCTCAATATTTTATTTTATTGATTCAATAATTGTCATGTTGATATTTTATATTATCATTGTTCAATAATTATCACCGCATGAAGATTTCCCATTATCGATCAATAATTCATATTATTTGAATAATATTATTAGATAGCATTAGTGGCAATGTCTAGAAAGTTCTCACAAGGAGAGGTTTGGTCACCTAATCAATGCGCGCCAAGAAGGAGAAATTCTTATTGAAAGCCCCCTTTCCCTCGAACTACTACCGTCATTATAAATGTGATTCTCGTAATATTATTTGTGAATAATTAATTATTGATTCATATGATAAGAAAATATTTATTTGATGTGGATATAAATGATGGATTTATTTATGTGGTTATAAGTGAAGGAATTAATGATGAGGTGTTTTATCAAGATTTGTCGAAATGGAGAACAAAGTATGGGATTTTCGTAAAAAATTAGTTTATTACTTGATTTTGTAAAATCCATAACTCTTTAATGTATAATGAGTTAAGAGATGAGCCATATATCAAAAGAAAGCCCTAGAAGTAAGCTAATCAGAGAAATTTGAATCACCCAAAATTCTTTGTAGATATTTCGTGGTGAAATTTTGAATGAAATCGTCCAAGGACTAATAGTCCAAAAAATCGTGTTCTTCACTATATATTATGTGAGTTATAAATTTTGATCCGACCGTTGGATCGTTGTAATTTTTGGATATGTTATACATATATAAGTTGAGTATATGTCCACAAATTTTGAACCGTTAAAATGAACGTATGATTTGTTATGAATTTTAAGAGGTAACCGATTCTAAATTAGGTTTTGGTGGAAAATTCTAGAATTGAGTGGGCCCCACTCTTGGTTGTTGGGGAAGATGGCTGATTTTTGGTGGGTGGAATAGTAGCGTGTAAAGCCATCAAAGTTGCGTGTTTAAGTTTGCTTCTACAGTGCTAACATTTTCCTATAAATAGAGGGCTAAGTTAGAATTGAAAATCACACCGTAAACAAGTTTTCTCTTTCTCTCTATATTATCGAAATGATTCTTGTGAGTATTTTGAGTATACTTTGAGTATTGTTAGATGGTGCAAGTTCCTTCAAAGACTATATCCTGTTTCAACTAGAAGTACTTGCTTTTCGAGGTAAGGATGTTATTTTCTTCTCGGATGATATTATTTCTTCAATATCATTATCTTTGAAATATTGGTTGGAACTTTTTATCAAATTTGGAACTTTTTCATGTCGGGGTTACTATTCATGAGTTACTATTCACGAGTTACTATTCATGAGTTACTATTCACGAGTTATTATTCACGAGTACTATTCATGAAGTGTGAAGATGTTTTTTGTGGAATTTCTATCTTTTGGTGTCGGAGTTACTATTCACGTATACGGCACTATTCACGATATCTGACACTATTCACGAATACGGACTATTCAATCAAAAATGAAAATTTTTCTTTTCGCCTAAAATATCTATTTTGGATACTAGCTTTGATTGTATCCATGTTTTGATCATTCTTGAATTTTACACCACTATGATTATTTTTGAGGTATTTTTGGACGTGGATAAAATCAATGCAAAGATGAACAGTGTTTAAATGAATACTGACCAACTCGATGAATATCTTTAGCCAAGAGTGCAAAGATGAATTATTGATGAATATCTTTTGCTCGTAATGCAAAGATGACCATTGTTGAATATCTTTTTAGCCAAGAGTGCAAAGATGAATTATCGATGAATATCTTTTGCTCAGAATGCAAAGATGACTCGTTGTTGAATATCTTTAAATTTCAGAGTGCAAAGATGAATTATTGATGAATATCTTTTTGCTCGAAATGCAAAGATGGCTCGTTGTTGAATATCTTTAAATTTCGAGTGCAGATGAATTATTAATGAATATCTTTGGCTTGTAATGCAAAGATGACCCGTTGTTGAATATCTTTAGCTTTGTAGTGCAAAAGATGAATTATTGATGAATATCTTTGGCTTGTAATGCAAAGATGACCCGTTGTTTGAATATCTTTAGCCCGTAGTGTAAAGATGAACTGTTGATGAATATCTTTGGCCCGTGGTAAAAAGATGAATTTATTAGTATGATTATGAATGAACTGTGATTTGGTATAACCATGATCTTTGATGTTTCGTAAAGACAAGTGATGAAAATTATCTTTGTCTTGGATGAGGAAAGGAATTTAGAACTACAATTATGATTATGATTTATACACGTGATTGTGGATGTGAATTGTTGATTGATGTTACAGGATAAAACATTGTTGGTGGATTTTAACATGGAGAAGACAATAGACTTTTATAGTCTATTCGACTCTTCTAATGGATTGCTCATTCACGCTGCAACTATGGTTGAAAAGTTTTATCATCTACCATATGTTTTAAATCTCTCGATTTATTATCGATGAAGACTATTGATAATTTATTTATCTTTAGTCATAATATTCTTTATCGAGCTAGTTGGCTCACCCTTTTGTTTCACAATTCCTTTCGTGTAATAAAAGTGTAGCCGGGTCGAGCGGGGATAAGCGAGGAATAGATTGGTGGTCTATAGATGTTGAGGGTGAGGTGAATTTAACTTGAAGGGTGTTTTGTCACTATCATACAAGATGTCTAATGACATACAACCTCGTGTTATCATAAGACATGGTTGTGCTCATCCACTTGCTGTGTATATTTACAAGCACTACCTATATAATCTTGGTGTTTGTTTGGAGTATAATACCCAATTAGAGACAAAGTGGAGATAATGATATGTCAAGAGAAGGCTCACCATTGGGAAGAATATGATAGTAATCTTCTCGCTTTTTCTTTGGGGTTTATTGGGTCAACCAAGGATAATTCTGTGGCCATATGATATCTACCATAACCTAAAAGCATGGCCTCCCATGTATGAAGGTTTCCTTGAGCACTTCCCAAAGATTCTAATTTCTAAAACAGTTTTTGACTATACCTTTATGTAAGGTGTCATTGTGACGTACTTCTGAGCTGGTATATATTTGTATCCAAACTCACAAAGATATGTGTTGTTGTATTTTGCACGACAATTGTTGTAATAAAGTTGTAGTTGTTTTTTCGTATTCTATATTTGGCGACTTCGTAATGGGTTGGATGGAATGAACCTATTTTGGGGTTGTTACATTTGGTATCGAGCTTAGGGATATGATCTCTCATGCGAGATCGGGGAATAGAACTAGGAGGGAGAGATGAGTAAATTCTTCGCTAGTGTGTCCTACCTAAGCTTATTTGTTGGTCACCATAATATCGAGATATTATGTGATATGTTAATTTGCTTAATTAACCTTTGTTTTGAAGTCAGATTCTAGAATGATATCTAAAATACGGAGAGATGAGCAATGGAGAAATCATGATGACAGGGGAGATAGAATCAAATGAAAACAAGGTATTCTCAACTCTTTGAAATACTGTGTACGTAAATTTCGGGGACGAAATTTCATAAGGAGGGAGATTGTAAGACCCCTAATTTTATGAAATAAAAGTATTCAATTTTTCTATTCAAGAAATGGTTAAATTGATAAAAGGTTAAAGTTAAGGGTGATATATGAATTTTTTTCAAAATAAGCAAGTGGCTATAAAATACTTATTGTTGTTTGGGAATATTCGTTTAGTCGTGGAATATTCTTTCTCGCTTGAGAATATTCGCATGACGACCAACAGCATCATTTGTGGGCCCCATAATGTATAACTATCGGATGGAGAAAACGACAAATTTGAGTTTTTATAAATAACTAGCGTAATCATCGTTACAAGTTAACATCTTTGTTGGAATACCCTATTGGTAAAGTAAAGTAATACGCGTTGTTGCACAATTAAGAGCACACCAGATTACATAAAGATTTTTTTTCATTATTGATTCTTACGTGAGAAGCCACTACTACTCAATAATTGTTACAAGAATTACTTCGCTCAATATTTTATTTTATTGATTCAATAATTGTCGTGTTGATATTTTATATTATTGTTGTTCAATAATTATCAATTTACACAAGATTTCCCATTATCGATCAATAATTCATATTATTTGAATAATATTATTAGATAGCATTAGTGGCAATGTCTAGAAAGTTCTCATCAAGGAGAGGTTTGGTCACCTAATTGCGCGCCCAAGAAGGAGAAATTCTTATTGAAAGCCCCTCTTCCGGGAACTACTGGTTGTCATAAATGTGATTCTCAGTAATATTATTTGTGAATAATTAATTATTGATTCATATGATAAGAAAATATTTATTTGATGTGGATATAAATGATGGATTTATTTATGTGGTTATAAGTGAAGGAATTAATGATGAGGTGTTTTATCAAGATTTGTTTAAATGGAGAACAAAGTATGGGATTTTCGTAAAAATTAGTTTATTACTTGATTTTGTAAAATCCATAACTCTTTGTGTATAATGAGTTAAGAGATGAGCCATATATCAAAAGAAAGCCCTAGAAGTAAGCTAACTATAGAAATTTGAATCACCCAAAAATTCTTTGTAGATATTTCGTGGTGAAATTTTGAATGAAATCGGTCCAAGGACTAATAGTCCAAAAAATCGTTGTTCTTCAAATATATTATGTGAGTTATAAATTTTGATCCGACCGTTGGATCGTTGTAATTTTTGGATATGTTATACATATATAAGTTGAGTATATGTCCACAAATTTTGAACCGTTAAAATGAACGTATGATTTGTTATGAATTTTAAGAGGTAATCGATTCTTAAATTAGGTTTTGGTGGAAAATTCTAGAATTGAGTGGGCCCCACTCTTGGTTGTTGGGGAAGATGGCTGATTTTTGGTGGGTGGAATAGTAGCGAATGTAAAGCCATCATCGGGTTGCGGTTAAGTCCGCTTCTGCGTGCTAACATTTTCCTATAAATAGAGGGCTAAGTTAGAATTGAAAATCACACCGTAAACAAGTTTTCTCTTTTCTCTCTATATTATCGAGCGTATTTCTTGTGAGTATTTTGAGTATACTTTGAGTATTGTTAGATGGTGCAAGTTCCTTCAAAGACTATATCCGTGTTTCAACTAGAAGTACTTGCCTTTTCGAGGTAAGGGATGTTATTTTCTTCTCGATGATGATATTATTTCTTCAATATCATTATCTTTGAAATATTGGTTGGAACTTTTTATCAAATTTGGAACTTTTTCATGCCGGGTTACTATTCATGAGTTACTATTCACGAAAGTTACTATTCATGAGTTACTATTCACGAAGTTACTATTCACGAGTACTATTCATGAAGCGTGAAGATGTTTTTTGTGGAATTTCTATCTTTTGGTGTCTGAGTTATTATTCACGATATATTCACGATACCTACTATTCACTTAATCTAAGACTATTCAATTTAAAAATGAAAATTTTTCTTTTCGCTCTAAAATATCTATTTTGGATACTAGCTTTGATTGTATCCATGTTTTGATCATTCTTGAATTTTACACCACTATGATTATTTTTGAGGTATTTTGGACGTGGATAAAATCAATGCAAAGATGAACAGTGTTTAAATGAACACGACCAACTGATGAATATCTTTAGCCAAGAGGTAAAAGATGAATTATTGATGAATATCTTTTGCTCGTAATGCAAAGATGACTTTGTTGTTGAATATCTTTAGCCAAGAGTGCAAAGATGAATTATCGATGAATATCTTTTGCTCGTAATGCAAAGATGACCTTGTTGTTGAATATCTTTAAATTTAGAAGTGCAAAAAAGATGAATTATTGATGAATATCTTTTGCTCGAAATGCAAAGATGGCTCATTGTTGAATATCTTTAGCCATAGAAAAAAGATGAATTATTAATGAATATCTTTGGCTTGTAATGCAAAGATGACCCGTGTTGAATATCTTTAGCACAGTAGTGCAAAGATGAATTATTGATGAATATCTTTGGCTTGTAATGCAAAGATGACCCGTTGTTGAATATCTTTAGCTCAGAGTGTAAAGATGAACTGTTGATGAATATCTTTGGCCGTGGTAAAAAGATGAATTTATTAGTATGATTATGAATGTGAACTCGTGATTTGGTATAACCATGATCTTTGATGTTTCGTAAAGACAAGTGATGAAAATTATCTTTGTCTTGGATGAGGAAAGGAATTTAGAACTACAATTATGATTATGATTTATACACGTGATTGTGGGCGTGAATTGTTGATTGATGTTACAGGATAAAACATTGTTGGTGGATTTTTAACATGGAGAAGACAATAGACTTTATAGTCTATTCGACTCTTCTAATGGATCGCTTCATTCACTATAACTATATGGTTGAAAAGTTTTATCATCTACCATATGTTTTAAATCTCGATTTATTACATCGATGAAGACTATTGATAATTTATTTATCTTTAGTCATAATATTCTTTATCGAGCTAGTTGTGCTCACCCTTTTGTTTCACAATTCCTTCGTGTAATAAAAGTGTAGCCGGGTCGAGAAGTGGGGGATAGCGAGGAATAGATTGGTGGTCTATAGATGTTGAGGGTGAGGTGAATTTAACTTGGAAGGGTGTTTTGTCACTATCATACAAGATGTCTAATGACATACAACCTCGTGTTATCATAAGACATGGTTGTCAGCTTTCATCCACTTGTTGTGTATATTTACAAGCACTACCTATATAATCTTGGTGTTTGTTTGGAGTATAATACCCAATTAGAGACAGTGGAGATAATGATATGTCAAGAGAAGGCTCACCATTGGGAAGAATATGATAGTAATCTTCTCGTTTTTCTTTGGGGTTTATTGGGTCAACCAAGGATAATTCTGTGGCCATATGATATCTACCATAACCTAAAAGCATGGCCTCCCATGTATGAAGGTTTCCTTGAGCACTTCCCAAAGATTCTAATTTCTAAAACAGTTTTTGACTATACCTTTATGTAAGGTGTCATTGTGACGTACTACTGATTGGTATATATTTGTATCCAAACTCACAAAGATATGTGTTGTTGTATTTTGCACGACAATTGTTGTAATAAAGTTGTAGTTGTTTTTCGTACCATATATTTGGCGACTCAGAATGGGTTGGATGGAATGAACCTATTTTGGGGTTGTTACATTGACAATCTACCCACGGAGTATTAGCCATTGGTTCACACGTCAGCGAAGGTCAAGCAACCTTGACAATATATCCCCCAAGATTTTTTAGCCATTGATTCACATGTCTGTGAAGTACACGTCAACGAAGGTCAAGCATCCCTGATAACATTTGCTGTTGGCAGTAAGTACAACAGAATCGTGACATATTCTGGCGATACTAACCAGGAAAGGTCAACGTTATCAAAGAGGATAGATGATGGAATATGTTATACACATCCTCAAACAGACCAAGCCTTATCCCCACAGATCTCTTGCACATAAGAGGTACCTCTTCAGGATCAAGTCGTTATCAAGAACACATGAATTTTGTGATAACTCCAACATTAACATCCTAACAGATTCGGATTACACATCAAATCTGGTCAGCATTGCCAATCCCCAGTTGAAGCAACAGGGATCCAACAATCATCCCCAGCATGTTGGGCTACAACCCCGTACACATGCATCATACATTTGCCTCATGTTGCTACATATAGTACCATGTTTGTCTTGTTGCGTTTCAAGTGTCTAGGATTCTTTATCCTACCCATGCATCGCCATGCATGAGTATGATAAAGAGGGGCATTTATAGACACTCGAAATTTTCTGTACTACTGTCACTAACATTGCAGGAGGACAGATTCTTCTTTTAAGAGGGAACCCTGAAAGATAATCCACATCCATATCGGATACTACCAGAAGTTCAGCGTCAACCCCAGAACACACACTGGGAGTAACAATTCCAACCTCGGAGATAACCCCGAGGCATGCAGATCCAATACCGGAACACACACCGGAGAAGACCAATTAATCTCGAAGATAACCCCGAGGTATCCAGTCTCAGTCTCAACCATGGGAATAGCCACCAACCTTGGTGATAACCCCAAGGAATGCAGTTTTGGCGATAACCCCGAAAATGCTTGTTTCAAATACGACCAACTTCAATCTCGGCGCTCACAATGAGATACACTGTACCAACTCGGAGATAATTCTGGGAGGACAGGAACACCTCAAAGATGACAATGAAAACCTTCAACAATTGCAGCAGTCCAATCTTAGCGAAGCCTGAGCAAAGTCTGCTTTATCAGCTTAATCCGACGATAACACCGGTGAGGGGCAACATCGTCATCTCGCCAACACGATGCCACGCCACGTCATCTCAACATCTCTACACAACAATGTTCCACAAGAATAACCAATTTTGAGTGACTATTGTGCGGGGTAACGGATGAAAGTTGAAGCTTGAAGACCAGAGGGCATCGTCCCATCTTCAATGACTTCGTACAAACTCTAATCCCATGCCATCGTACAACTCTCGACAACGACGGTCCGAAATAGGTCCTGTATACCTCAAACGGATGTCCGGATTGCACTTCTGAAAGTTCGAGTGGACATTACAGTGCCCGAGTGCACGTACTACGAGACAACCTGACCTGAGAAACCCAGGCCCACCCGGGTTGCCTCTGGTACACCTGCGACTCAGCCGTAGGTACACCTGCGGCTACTTAGTCTATAAATAGAGGGCTTGGGGTGCCCATTTTGCAAGAGAAAACGGCGAAGAAGCCCTGCCCAATTTGCTCTGCACTCACCCCATGCAATGTACTTTCTCATTTTAAACACCTGTGAGCTCATATATAGCTTCTTTTGTACCTACAAAAGCCCGCTATTTACCACTTTAAAGATATAGAAGTCTTCTTTGCCGCTTAATCGTAAGCCTTCTCACACACTTTAAAGTCATTCTCTTCATCTCTCGCACACACCTCGCTTCACGCCGAGAGTCGTGTTGTGCGTATTTGCCCCGGACTTCTATCTCGTGGTTTTCATTTCGGTTGTGTGTGTGTGTGTGTGTATATATATATATATATATATATATATATATATATATATATATATATATATATCTCGACTAACATTATCGAGTTATGCATCGATTGAGCCTGAACTTGATGCCTCGGCGTTTATTTGCTTTTAGATATATATATATTTATATATATATGAACTGTATGTCGAACTCTATTCGATGAGCCCGGATTTTACATCCTGAGCGTTTACCTTTTATATTATATATATATATATATATATATATATATATATATATATATATATATATATATATATATATATACTATATAAATGAACTGTTGTTTGGACTACATTCGATGAGCCCGATTTTACATCCGGTATGCGTTTATTCGCTTATATATATATATATATTTATATATATATATGAACTGTTGTCGAACTCTGTTTGATGAGCCTGGATTTTACATCCGATGCGTTTATTGCTTTTATATATATATATATATATCTTCGTCCCACCTGGAGTTTACTTCGTGGTGGTTGATCGCTTTTACAGCTTTCTTTACGTTTCGTCCTGCCTGGAGTTTACTTCGTGGCAGTTGATCGCTTTATACAGCTTTCTTTATATTTTGTCCTGCTTGGAGTTCCCTCCATGGCGGTTGATAGCTTTACAGCTTTATTTATGTTTTGTCCCGCCTGGAGTTTCCTCTGTGGCGGTTGATAGCTTTTACTGCTTTATTTACATTTCTGATCCCCCATGGAGGTGCTTCGTGGTTGGTGATCATGTCTGTATATATATATTTATAGCTTTTATATATATACCTGCTTACTGCTTTCATACAAATTATAGTATCATGTGCGCCTAGGAATCATGTGATCACAGATTCAGCCCATTGGATCTAGATTCGGTTCCCGTGATGGACATTTTCAGCTGTAAGCAGCTTGTAAATTATTCTTCAGTGTTTGAATTATTTTGTAAATTATACCCATGAGGAAGTCGGCATTATTTTGTATATTATTTTCATACGGATGCCTCGCATCTGTAAAATATAATCAATCAAGCCAAGCACTTAATAAAATGGGAGTGTAAAAGGTCTCAATTACTATTGAGCATCAGGGTTTGAAAAACCTCTTTTATAAAACATCACTGTCATATCTTGCTTAAAATTGAATTTTTACATAAATTCAAACCCTGTGTATATAGGTGCGAACGAGGCCTCGCACTACTTCTAAAAAATTAGCACATTGACTCACACACACACATACATTCAAATAACAGTTTCTTGAAAAGAGGCGGTCACCGTGGTAACACGGATGTCGGGGGGTACCTAACACCTTCCCTCCGCATAACCAAGTCACCGGACCCTAATGAATCTCGGTTTCACCGACCATCGCTTAGCGATGTCACATCATCATCGGGTCAATGTGCAAACCTTTTCTCGGTTGTGTTGGTAAAACCATTTAAAAAACCAACTGGCGAATCTTAACAGTCCATCGTCGACATTATACATGTCGGACCTTTTTCACTTGTTTTTTCAAACAAATCTCACCTAAAATGAGAACACTAAAGAACAAGTAACAGAAAGGGACATCTAAAAATCCCGACGTCAACATCTGCTATTCTGGATCGGATCGAGGATCAACCCTACTTTGAACCACCTCGTGATAATATTAAGCCTGGAGTCGGTAATTCTCTCAAGTATTGTGATTACCATCAGGCTTTGGGTCATGACACTAATGATTGCTGCAGTTTGAAAGATTTTATTGAAAGGAAGGTTAAAGGTGGTGCACTGGTTCAGTATGTAGCAGGAAGAGTACCTCAACAAGATCAGCAGGGTAAGAGGAGACCTGTTCAGATCGCTCATCCGGTTCAGCCTGCATTGCCAGCTCCTGAACAGTCAGCGAGGCATGTAGTCGATGTTATTATCAGGGGTACTTCTGGTAAAGCTATTGGGAAGAAACGTCGAGGGTACTTGGATTCGATTATGTGAGTGGCGGGTACGCTCTCGAAGACTGATAGACCTTATCCAGGTACAGTAATTTCCTTTACTGACGAGGATCAGTATTATGGGCTTATCAGACTACACCGAGGACTACGACGGGAGATACACCTTTCAGGCTGGCCTATGGTATTGATGCCTTGGTCCCTATTGAAATTGGATCTACAAGTCTTCAGGTCAGTCAGTTTAAGGAGATATATAATGAAGAGGGGCTGAAGGTCAACATGGACTTACTGGAAGAAGTTAGGGAGACAACTTTGATAAAGTTGGCATCCTATCAGCGAAGAGTAGCTAAGCACTACAACAAGGGGGTAAAGCTTCGAAGGTTTGAAGTGGGAGATTTTGTCCTCAGAGAAGTTGAAGCATCTACACCTTAGAATTTGGGAAAACTGATGCCGAACTGGGAAGGGCCTTATGAAGTTATTGCTATACCGAAGCCCAAAACTTATCGGTTAAGACTTCGAAAATATTTTCAGTAGAGACAATGTCAGTATACCGGAGTCTATAAATATTTGAATCATCATCAATAAAAGATTCTTTTTCCCCAATTGATCTTCTTTTCATTGCTGATAAGTTCAATGGTGTAAGGAGGTTCGGGTGGACTCGTTGATCATTCGATGGTAGCCTATTTGTTCGGTGTGTCCTATGACTTTGTTAGGCCCTGCGTGGTAAACAAAGTTCAATGGTGTAAGGAGGTTCGGGTGGACTCCCTGACCATTCGATGGTAGCCTATTTGTTCGGTGTGTCCTATGAATTTGTTAGGCCCTACGTGGTAAACAAAGTTCAATGGTGTAAGAAGGTTCGGGTGTACTCACTGACCATTCGATGGTAGCCTATTTATTCGGTGTGTCCTATGAATTTGTTAGGCCCTGCGTTGTAAACAAAGTTAAATGGCGTAAGGAGGTTCAGGTGGACTCGCTGACCATTTGAGGTAGCCTATTGGTTAGGTGGATCTTGTGAATTTGTTAGGCCCTGCGTGGTAAACAAAGTTCAATGGTGTAAGGAAGTTCGGGTGGACTCGCTGACCATTCGATGGTAGCCTATTTGTTCGGTGTGTCCTATGAATTTGTTAGGCCCTGCGTGGTAAACCAAGTTCAATGGTGTAAGGAGGTTCGGGTGGACTCGCTGACCATTTGATGGTAGCCTATTTGTTCGGTGTGTCCTATGAATTTGTTAGGCCCTGCGTGGTAAACAAAGTTCAATGGTGTTAGGAGGTTCGGGTGGACTTGCTGACCATTTGATGGTAGCCTATTGGTTAGGTGGATCTTGTGAATTTGTTAGGCCTTGTGTGGTAAAAAAATTCCATATGATGCAGATCTGTCTCACACTTCGGTAACGAATACGTATTGCATTACTTTATTACCTGATTTTGTTTAAGTGTTGAGTTCGAATTGTCTTATTACTTGATCTTATCTGTTATGTGATTTGCTTAATTGTTGACTAACAGTTTAAGTTAAGTTTAAGAAAAAGCTTGTATATTTTTCAAGTTGATTGATGGTGAAGTATTGACAAGAAATAATTGTAAAGGAGTAATAAGGAACGAAGTCAATATTTCATTAATATAATATTGTTTACAAAAAGATAGAACTTTTTACAGAAGTCCTAAAGTTAAAGATAAGGGGAGTCATCTTCAAGCATCGTCCTCACCATCCGGAGAGTCGAGAAGTTTGGGATCTATCTTGGCCGCGACAAGTTTTGCTTTGTCGTTGCTTCGGCATACCTCATAACCTTCGCTGTACATCAGAACGATTTCCTCATTCAGCTCAGCTGATTTTCGGTAGTCGTCTTTTATCTGTTGGTATAGTTATTCGGTTAGAGGTGGACCCAACTCCTTCAGTGCTCGCATCTTATCTTGAAGCTCGCGACGTCTGATCAAGTGCTTTTCCTTATCAACTTGAGCACTAGTCTGGACTTCGTCAACTTGATTCGTCAAGCTTAAGTTGGCCTTGGCGAGTTCTTCATTCTTATTCCGAAGAGCTTCATTCTTTTGAACTAAGTTGACGGTCATCTCGACTGTAGCTCATTGATTGGCCTTGGTCATCTCTAGCTCCTCTTTTATTCAAGACAACTCTTTCCGAAGACCCTCATTGGTGAAGAGGGTATCTTCGTGTTGACTTCTCTCTTGTGCCAAGGCCGACTTCATAATGGCATTTTCCTTTCGGGCGGCGTCCTCTTCAGCTTCAGCTTCAGCTTCCTTATGTCTAGGATGGAGGTGCTCGGAGACAGCGTTTGCCTACATATAGTCAATATTAGTTAAACAGTTTCAGAGTTTAAAGTAAAGATATAAATGACTAAGTTATTAACGAAATCACCTTGGCATGGTACATCATTCCTTCATCGATCAAATCCGTGATGGAGCTGTGGCCTCGGGTGAAGAAGGTCGAGGCGGGGGAGACTTGGGTTCTTCAGAAGGAGGTAGAGGTTGAGTAGGAGCAAGTTCAGTTGGTGGTGGAGGCTGATCATCAGAAGGTTGTTTTCTCTTGTGAGACAGGGAAGTGGTTGGTTCAACTTGCTCCTCAACTTCGATTTTCGACTCGTTGATCTCCACCGGAATCACTGGTGGTCGAGGGGCTTCGGGAGGAGGTGCTCGAAGTTCTTCAGTGGTTAGGGGGATTATATTTTTTCTCCTCTTCTTAATACGAAGGACTCGGGTCCTTTCGTTAAGAAGAAGGTCGAGGAGACCTGCGGTGAAGGTTGGAGGGGGAACTGTGCTGGAAGTTGGTGGGGGACTGATTTGGGTTTCTGAATGGCTCTTTTCTTCAGATGATGCTGGTTAGATTCCTTGGCCGTAATAGGTTCTGCTGTTTGAGCTTCAGTTTCCTGAGGTTCGAAAGCTGAGGGCTCTTCAACCAGGATTTTAGTAGCAGCCAGTGAAGATGCCCGAAAGGAATCTGTCTAGATCCTTTCGGTCAATCGACATCAGTTTGATCAGGGATACTGCAAAGAAGAAAAACCTTCATTCAGAACCAACGTTTTGAAAGAAAATTCAACAAGTTATGCATCAATTTGAGTTCAGAACTTACATTTATGGTCGTATAACCATGTTTGTTTGGTGAGAAGACCATGGCTCCATTCCTTCTTCGGGAAGTTCTCCAAGAACTCGATCATCTCAGTGACACGTTCTTCGACGATATCCCCAAAGTCTACAGAAACTTTATCTAACGTGCTCCAATCTGTCAGAGAAGCGATTTCGCGCCCCTTAACGAAAAGCCACTCCTTGTGCCATCCTTTGTTGTTGGAAGGGGTGTTGATCAGAGATCACCTCTTGAAGTTCTCCTTGGGCTTCGAGGCTATCTTTCTCAGAACTTTAAATCCATGCTCTCAGGATTTGGTGATGATATAGATGGAGAAGAAGAAATCGAGGGTAGGGGCGTCGCCTATTTCGTGATAGAAGGCGATGAAAGTCAGGATGTGAATGTAAGAGTTCGGGGCGAGCTGGACGAATCTGACACCCACAAACCCTAGCAGTGTTACCAGGAAGACATGGAGAGGGAAGTGAACTCCTTTCTCCAGAAGGGTGAGGGGCATAGCGGTCCAACCCTCTGGGCATTGGTGCATCCTCTCGGTGGCGGATGGTCGTTTGAGGTGATGGGTCTCCGGAATCTGGTATCGTTCTCTGATGGTGCGAATGTTCTTCTCACATATTGAGGATGGAGTGTTGGCATGGGGGAATTGTTCTTCACTTTGGAAGAAAACGGATGGGTTTGGAAGCGGTTTGGTCGGCGTACTCTTACTCGGGGTAGCAGTTGGGTTGGGGTTTGACCCCGAAGCCGTCTTGGTGGGGCTTGGGGAAGGAGGAATGGTAGAAATCAAAATTGCAGGTATCAGTATGGTGTTATCAGAACATTGGGAAGCCATTGTTGGAAATTTGCAGATAGAGAGAGAGAAGTCTGGAGGAGGAAGGTAGCAGAAAGGGTCTGAAATTTGAAATGGCAGGTAAAACCATTAAAATTGGGGGAAACTAGCTTTTATACTAGGTGGTCTTTTTAACTTTTCACGAAAATTGAAGGTGGCTCATTTAATGCCAGCAATGATGATGAAGTTGAAGAGATAGCGTCTAGTTTGAGTTTTGTAGATATTAACCAAAGTGGGCTTTTTAGTTGGGCTTCCGGTTTTTATTTAAGTTGCTATTTGAGATTTACCAGTTGGGCCTCGGTGAGTTTCATTTTGGGCCTCTGTTGATCTTATCCTAATTCCTTTTGTCCTGGACCGATGACATTTATACTCTTTCATTAAGCATTCTGTTTAATAAAAGACTGGGGGGCAATGTTGGGCCATGCTACTTTATGTAGTGGGCCGGACTGGATGGACTTATCCATTGAGTCTTGAAGGTGTTGGACTGGTTTGGTGGGCTGACCCATTAGATGAAGTTGGGCTTTGACCGGTAATCATGAAGAAGATAACAGTTGACTGTTATCTCTGTCATGCATTAGTGAGGATTGGACTTAGTCAGCCGGCGGTGGCAACCAATGATGGGATGGAGCAAGTGGGCTGCATGCAGTCGACTGAGGTCACCGGTAGTGGGGGACTGTGTCAGAGTGGAGTGGGTGGCATGAGAACGCGGAATTTGAGTATATGTTAACAAGGATAACACACAATGAGAGGTAACTGATATTTTTCTCTCTCAAGATACTAGACTTTATTTTCCTCCTTTGTTAACCTTATGATCGCCTGTACTGACTCTTACGCAGGAGCTATCCCCCGACGGTCCAAGCCGTCAAGCTTCTGGTATTGACGTGTTTACTGTGCAGGATTGGACGTGCTTTACGTGATTGGGGCGTGTGGAAAGATCTTGGCATTAACAACCACCTTTGCTCAGCTTGATTCATAATCACTTTACGAAGTTTGGGAGCGATTCAAGGATTCACTTAGGAAGTGACCTCATCATGACATTCCTAAGTGGTTACAGAACCAAACCTTTTATAATGGGTTGTTTCATACAACTCGTACCAGGATTGATGCAGCTGTTGGAGGAGATATTATGGCCAAGAATGTTGACGAAGCATATCAGCTGTTTGAGACTATGGCTTCAAATAATTACCAAGGGCAACAAACATTTATGAGCTTGATGCAATAACAACATTGGTTGCACAAATGTCTTCACTAACAAAGAAAATTGATGGTTTGACAGGACTACCTGTTTAGAATGTTTCAGTGGTATGTGATTTATGTGCTAGAAACCATCCCAGTGAACAATGTGCAATCAGTACGGAGTCGGTACAGTTTGTTGGAAATTATAACCAACAACAAAATGGTGTAAATTTTAATAGCTAAAATCTTAAGTGGAGAAATCACCCAAATTTCTCATGGAGCAACAATACTCAGACACAAAATCCTGATCCAAGCAGCTATACCCACTTGGATTTCAGAATCAAGCCCCCACTCAACTGGAAAAGAAGCCAAAATTAGAAGAGTTGCTTACCAGGTACATTGCTAAAAGCGAGACGAGGATGAATAGACAAGATGCAATAATTCGGAATTTGGAGAATCAAATGGGCCAACTGGACAATGTCATAAATAACCGCCCACCAAGCACCTTACCAAGCGACACAAAAGTTAATCCAAGGTGAGAGGGTAAGAAGTAGTGCAAAGCGCTCACCTTGAGAAGTGGGAAGGAGTTGCCCAAAGTTGTTACGGAAACTCCAAGGAATGCACAGATAGAAGAAGAAATAAATGTTGAAAAACCAGTGGAAAATTCTAGTGAAGGTAAACAAATTCCTATTATGCCTGACCTTCCCTTCCCATAGCGTTTGCAAAAACAAAAATTGGATTTGGAATTTTCTAAGTTCTTGGAGGTGTTTAAAAAGTTTTATATTAACATCACATTGGCCGAAGCATGGGAACAAATGCCTAACTATGTAAAATTCATGAAGGATATTTTGTCTAAAAAGAGAAAGCTTGGCGACTATGAAACGGTAGCGCTTACAAATGAGTGTAGTGTATTAATACAAAATAAGTTGCCGCCTAAGCTCAAGGATCCAGGAAGCTTCACTATCCCATACACCATTGGAAGCCAGTTTATTGGTAAGGCTTTATGTGATTTGAGAGCTAGTATTAATCTAATGCCTCTCTATTTATCATAAACTAATAATTGCACGTGCCTGAAGGCACGACGTAACGAAAAATTAGATTAAAATTTGAAATATATTAAAATATTACATTACCTAAAGACCTTTTGCAACCTTAAATAATATACAATCTCACATAACAATTATCATAATTCACCACACCACCACAATAATTAATTTTTCTTTAAAAATAGATATCCAGAAAAATCTAAACCTACCTGCAAAACTTACAAATCATTAATAACAATTTTTATTATTCACAACACCACCACAATAACAATTATTATTATTATTATTATTATTATTATTATTATTATTATTATTATTATTATTATTATTATTATTATTATTATTATTATTATTATTATAAGTATATTTATAATTATAATTATAATTATTGTTATTAATATTATTGTTATTATTATTACTATTATTATTACTATTATCATAATTATTATTATAATTATAATAATTATTATTATTATTATTATTATTATTATTATTGTTGTTTATTACTATTATCATAATTATTATTATAATTATTACTATTATTATTAGAATTATATTATTACTATTACTATTATAATTATAATAATATTATAATTATTATTACTATAATTATTATTATTATTATTATTGCTATTATAATTATTATTATAATTACTATTATTATTATCATAATTATTATTATTAGAATTATTACTTATTATAATTGCTATTACTATTATTATAATAACTATTGTTATTATTATTATTATTATTATTATTATTATTGTTATTATTATTTGTTATTATTGTTTTATTATTATTATTATCATAATTATTATTATAGTTGTAAGACCCCAACTTTTTATAAATAAAATTGAATTTTCTCTAATTATTATTTTGAATAATAAAGTGTTAATTTGATATAATGCTTTGGTTATGGGTGAAATGTGCAAATTTTGCAAAATAAGCAAGTAGTTATAAAATATTCATTGTTGTCGGGGAATATTCGTTTGGTCGTAGAATATTCTTGCTGTCGGGGCATATTCGTATGATGGCGCAGCCATTTATGGGCCCCATAACGAAAAACGGTCGGATGAAGGAAAACGACAAGTTTGAGTTTTTACAAATAACGACGTAGTTGTTACCGTTAACACTGTTGAAATACTCAGTGGTTAAAATTCAGTAACATGCGTGGTTGCACAGTAGCACACGGTATTGCACAATATTTTTGAATTATTTATTTTTACGTAAGAAGGCACTACTCAATAATTGTTACAATAATTACTGTTCAATATTTTATTTTATTGATTCAATAATTACTACGTTGATATTTTGTGACGCCCCCAAAATAGGTATACATTACCTATTCTGAGTCGCCAAATACATAGTATGTAACATAAATACAATCTTAATTATACAACAAGAGAGTCATGAGTTTAAATACAAATAATCGCCTTCTGCATAATATCCACTCTCGTAATGAGTCCTCATTACATTTATTGTCACACTATTTAATGTAATAGTGAGGACTACTAGCTAATACTATCATCCCACCATCACCCTTTCCCCAACTCGTCCCAAATGCTACGTTCTTATTTCACGAAGAGAATAAAGAAAAAATGGTGAGCTCAACTAGCCCAGTAAGAAATATTATGACTAAGATAATGTAGAATAAATTATCATTAGCCTTAAACAGTGTTAAACTGATACAATATAACAAACATCAAGTTTAACTGTAGCGGAAACAAGCAATCCATTAAAAGAGTCAAGTAGAGAATAAAATCTACTATCTTCTATGATTTAAAAGGTTTTTCATGGCTTTTATCGCTGAGACTCAGCTTAATAAATAATCCACATCATCGAATCACCCCCGCTACTACTGCCAAGGATATTCTTTAGTATCACGACCACAATTATCCATGCACTACGGCCAAGAATATTTGTGTATTCATTAATGGTCATGATCATGCCAAAGAATCGTCCATCAATGCACTACGGTCCAATGAGGACTTTTACAACAAAGATTTGTAACATTACGGTACCATGATTACAATCAATAATCCTTGGTCATAATCATACCAAGTCCATCCATGCACTACAGCCACGATGACTTTCAACAAAATATAAACATGAGGATGATGACAATGATGTAAGAATTCAATAAAACATGTTCAAGAATTAATTTATCCAGAAACTAATAACGCCCGGATTGTCAACATGATCTCGCTTTGTAGAGTAAAATTCAAGAATGCTCGTAAGAATATTTTCATGAAAAGATACTAGATGAAGCGTAAATATCAAGGATATTCCACTAATTTCATGGAGTATAAAGTCAAAACTTTAACCAACCGAGTATAATAACGAATGGAATAACAAAAGAAATCACCATGCATGCAAGATTGCTTATGTATGCGTTATTCCAACAGATTAATAAGTAACTAAACAGTCGGGAGAAATTGCACCGACAGGATGTTCCAATGAATAATAAAGATGGAACCAGTCCCACAGAACGCATGCATACATGATATTCCAAATGTAATAATAATAAAGATGGAACCAGTCCCAGGCGTAAATGCATAGATGTGAATAATAATAAAGATTTTAAACTAGGTCCCACAGAAAGCGTTATGAATGTGGATATTCCAATGTAATAATAATAAAGATGGAATATTAGAAGAATGTCACCAAGTATAGGGTAGCTCACAGATACAAAAGTTATTCCAATGAATAACAAAGAATGGAATAATGTGAAGTTCTCTTCATGAATACAAAAGAAATAATACTCCCTACCTTAAGAAGAAGAGTACTCGGATATATAAGTAGTGAAGTAGCAGAACACTTTTCTTCTTTCTCTCTATAGTTTTTCTCTAAAGTTTTTGAAGTGAATTCGTAAGAAAATAATGAAGGAATGAACTTCTATTTATAGAAAAATGGATCGTGATAGTAATTAACTTATGAACGGTCCAGATTGATTTACTTTTTAATCTGACTATCCATATTTAAAGCAAAATCTTTTAAATAAA
Source organism: Panax quinquefolius (assembly GCA_020205615.1). NCBI lineage: Eukaryota > Viridiplantae > Streptophyta > Magnoliopsida > Apiales > Araliaceae > Panax > Panax quinquefolius. Next base: position 42,647,489 of record CM035162.1, on the reverse strand, counting down.
ATATAATATATTCTATTTATAATCTAATAAAACGAATAACTTTATAAAAGATTTTACTATGCAAACACTATGCAGTAACAATGCAAATACTATGCATAATAAAATATAATATATTCTAATTATAGAATAACTTTATAAAAGTATTCTTTTTATATAAAAGATTTTACTATGCAAAAACACTATGCATAATAGAATATAATATATTCTATTTATAGAATAATCAGATAAAAGTATTCTGCTTTTATTACATTAATAATACCAATAAAACAAAACCGAGTGACTTATCACGTAAGCATCAATAATCAACACCGCAGAAGTGCTACTATGCAACCACGCCAGACATCGTACTTTTAACACCGGGTGTTTCAATAGTTAACTCAGAAAACTTCCGCCGTTATTTTCATATAAAGTATTTTTGTCATTTTCTCAATCCGGCAATAATTCCGTTGTAGGGTCCACCAATGATTGTGCTTGGTTATGTATTTAATATTCTCTCGCTAAAACGAATATTCCCCACCAATCGAATATTATATAACAACTTGTGTACTTTGCAAAATTTATAAATATTACCCACAACTATAACATTATATCAATTTCACTCCATAATATTCAAAAAATAATATTTATAGAAAATTCATCTTTATTCAAAAAGTTGGGGTCTTAAATATTTTATATTATTGTTATTTCAATAATTGTCATTGCACAGTATTTCTCATTATCAGACCAATAATTCATATTATTTGAATAATATTATTAGATAGCATTATTGGTAATGTCTAAGGAAGTTCTGTCTAGGAAAAGGGTTTGGTCACCTAATTGCACGCCAGTAAGGAGAAATCCTTATCAGAAAGCCCCCTCTTTCCTAGGAACGACCTGATTGTCATAATTGTGATTCTGTAATATTATTTATGAATAATTAATTATTAATTTATATGATAAGGAAATATTTATTTTTATGTGGATATAAATGAAGGAATTAATGTCGAGGTGCTTTATCAGTATTTTGTCGGAATCACTACAAGAAATTAGAGATGTAGCGAAGGAAATTTTGTGAAGGAATTTCTTCCTTCACATGAGGAGCTTTATAGCGAAGGAACAGTGAAGGAAAAAAATATAGTGACAATATAATTATTAGCGAAAGAAACATCCTTCACAATTTATATTTTTTCTCTCGCAAAATAGAGGTGATAGAAGTATTTTTGGTTCCAGTTTATGATGAAAATTTGCGAAGAAAAAATCTACTAGTGAAGGAATTATTACTCACTATATATTATTGTTCTGAAGTTTTTTGCGAGAAATAAAATTGGTCGCTATTTTATTCTAAATAATTTTTTTATAATTAATTATGGCGAATGAAAATTGTAATATAAATATATTAAAATTTTCACAGTAATAAATTTAATTCCAATTTATTTGTAATATAAATATATTAAATTTTTCACAGTAATAAATTTAATTCCAATTTATTCCCAAATCAAAGTATCAAACTCTCTACATTTCTCTCCATCTTGAATTCTCGATTGCTCCCAACTCCCAACCTCAGACTGCTCTGATGCTCTACCACCGGTCACCGCTCCTCTCCATCTCGACTGTTCCTCCCTATCTCGTTTCCCAACCGCTCGATCTCCAGTCTTCTATTCGGCCTGAACTTCAACTTGGCATCCATTGCATGTGCCTCTAATCTCCATACTCTGATTTTTCATAGGTAATTTTTTAATTTTCCGGACTCATCTTCTATCTTCCAATTATTAATGATAATCTATTAATCTTGACTTTGCCTCTCTAGCTCTCTCTTTTTTATCAGTATCAATTGGGGTTTTTGGAATTGCATTGCATTAATTTTCAAATATGATATCTTGAAGCTAAAATTTAGTTCCTAAGACATTTTCTTCTTACCTCCTGCCCCAAATTTAGGAGAATTAGGGGTTTAAGGGGGGTGTATTCAATTAAGATTTTTAAAGACTTTTTTTAAGTGACATACTTTTGTAGAATTTGTGGGATTTTAATGACTTTCAAAGACTTTAAAGACTCTTTTAAAATGACTTTTATAGACTCTATGAAATAAGTAATGATTTTTTATAAACTTTTTATCAAGACTTATATATAGACTTTTGATACTTCTAATAATATATCTTGCAACTTATATTAATTGTTAATTAGCCCATGTATGTACAACATCTCTCTCTTTTTCATGAACTAGAGTAAATCTCATTATATTATTGTGGCATGAGATTTTATATATGTTGAAAGCGTTCATATTATTCTACTCATTTCATAATACATTTGGATACTCGGATACCAATAAAACTTTAGAAACTAAAGACGCAATACAAAAATTAAGCTCAATTTTCATTGAGCTATTTATACTTTATGCATATGTGTACGCTTTTTAGTAGGAATACCAAACTCTATTTTTCACAAAATAATATGACAATGAAAATCTATATGATCAAAAGTTGCAAAACTTCATACATGTGAGTAAACCACATGTAATTTTCATATATAATCATAATCATATATTTTCAAAAATTAATGATAATTTCATATATTATACATACATAATCATATATTAACAAATAACACATACACATCATATATTTTCTATTTTCATATATTATACATACATAATCTGTACAATTGATATGAGAGTTTTATGATTTTATCTCACTTTTGTTGAACAAATCTCTTTCCTCTTTCTATTGGAAGCTTTCGAACTGGCCTACTTTTCCCTCACCTAGAGGTGGTAACCGGCAGGCGGCGGTGGTCGGCCAAAAGGCTCGGATTTTCACTACCCAAAAGTAAGCCCATAGCCAGTCTGTGGTAGAAGGTTGTTTATGCCTATTTTTTGGCATTTTTGAGCCCAAGAAGTTCTGCAGGCGGTAAGGCTTGACCTGAATCTAGCCGAGCCAAAAGGCCCGGCTTTTTTAAAAAAAAAATGCGACCTAAAGCTCTTTTTGGTGGGCGTAATTTCTACCATGCAAGCTTTGAGCTTGCTTCACAGTCTACCTCACCAATTCAGATTAGGTTTATTTGTTTACTTATTAATATATCTTGTTAATTCTATTATTATAATAAATCTAATTATTTTTACGCCCAAATTTTACCAAATTATTTATCCATCACATATTAATATTTATTAGCCTATATAAAATAAATAACTAATTTGACCCAATAAAAGATAAAGTCCAATTAATAACTAGTTTTATCCACCTTTGTGTTTATTTGGAAGTCTTTAGAAATCTTTAGAGATGAGGCAAGACTTTGGATATGAATTGATAGTTACAATTCTTCTTCTAAAGTCTGTCAAACTCTACCATTTGATAGAAATTTTTAAAATCTATGACTTTTTGAATACCAAAATACTTTTATAGACTTTGTAAAAATCTTAATTCAATACCACATAACTTTTAAAGACATTAAAAAAGTTGTAATTGAATACCACTAAACTTTTATAAACTTTTTAAATGTCTTAATTGAATACACCCAAACTTTTAAAGTCTTTAAAAATCCTTTAAAAGTCTTTAAAAATCCTAATTGAATACTAACCCCCCTAAATGAAATTTGTCCACAAAACATGAACCAAAACAAAGAAGGACCGAGCAGTTATGATGCCAACGAAAATTTCACATCGTACAGCTACATCGTGACTTAGAATCCAATTGGGTCGTCGATCTTGCTAAAAATAGAGTCAAAAGGGGGGGATTGGTTGTATTAAGTACTTGAGAAAGCTATAGCCGTAGATTATCTTTTGAAAATCTGTTCCCATGAAATCACCGGCGAAGATGACAGTCAGCTCTCTGTGAATTTCATCGAAGGTTCAACTTTTATTGATTGATTGTTGTTATAATGTTTTATCATGGTACTGATTTTAAAGTTTTCTATTTTTCACAGAAATGGTTTTAGTGGTCATGTTTCACCTTATTTTATATTGATTTGGCATGAGAGAATAGATAAAATTCATGCATCGAGAAATTCATATTCAGTGCACATATAAGTTGATTGGTTAGAGATCAAAGTTTCCTTTTCCACTTCACATCAAGTTTCAGTTACTGCTCCTTGTTCTGTTTTTTGTTTGTGTTGGTTAGATCTAAAGTAGAACTTCAATTCCAATTGATCTTATATTTTATAAAAAAAATAGTTTTATTTTGTTTAGTCTCCACATCTTTAAGCTGAAAAGATTTATAGAGTTAGAACTTCAATTCCAATTAACTGAGTGATTTTCGGTTTAGGGTGTTGGATTCAGCAGGTTTGGAAGCAGAAGCTTCTTCTGGTTCTGTTATTGGCAGAACTGCAGGAATGACTGGGAATGTGTTAGAAGATCGTAGTTTGCGTTTTTCCTCATAGATGCGAGGTTAGTTTGAGTGAGGATTGTTACCTTAATCCATGGAATTTTTGTTGTAATGAGTTTTTTGCACTATAAAATATATGCCAATAGACTGACAAACAACTCGGGGAGGAAACTATATCAATGTAATGATTAAGATGGAGGATACATTGATTAAATTTAATGACTTAGATGGATCATGAGCATGGATGCTGTACGTAAAAGAAAAGTAAATTTATTTATAACAGATACCTTTTGTAATAGTTCGTGAAGTTAGGTATAAAATTTAAATTGTGGTCCTTTATTTGGTATACTTGGAAGTAAGTATTGAACTGTATATTATTTTGCAAGATAGAGAGTTCTATTATTGAAAGAGAGAGAATTTAAGCAGTCTAAGGGATTGGACTTTTCAAACATAGAAAACTGAAATAACTGAGTTGTTAAAAGAAGGGAAATCAACCGAGACTCCATTAGTAGCGGCAAGCGAGAGTGAATTCTTGGTTCATTTCTCCACCTTATCGAAAGAAAAAAGCGGGAGCCGCACAACACATAGCTTGAAGTCAGGGAAAAGTCCACCCAACCTATCAATTGAAATAAAAAAGAAAACAGAACACCTACTAAAGTGCAGCCCTCCAACATATTGCATATAAACATGTCCTTATAATTATTGCAGAAGCTATTCACACTAAAGTTTTTGAACTTGATATCATATACACGATTACATGCGAAAGGATACTTTGGTGGCTACTCTTTATAATTATATATTTTTTTATATTGAGTGCAAAGTTTAATTACTTCCTTCGTCCTATCTTATGACTAGAGACGGATTGCAACCCATGGATTTGGATGTTGGAAAACGGTTGCGCAAGCATGCACCTGGAATGAAGACTATTGTGGTGATGAATAAAGCTGAATCACTAGATGATAGTCTTGGTTCTCTTGTTGCAGCTTCTGGTGAAGCCCTTAGGTTGGGATTTGGAGATCCTATTGCTCTCTCAGCTGAGACAGGAATAGGTATGGTAGAACTTTATGAAGCTCTTAAGCCATTGCTCGAGGACTGTATGCTTCAAGTTTTAAATGGTAAGACTACTTATTCTGCAGAGTTTTGCATACTAAGAGATTAATCCTATTCTGGTCTTCGCCGACTTCCACAAATATTTGTTTTATCATATGCATCTAATTTTAACATGTACATATATTTAAAATTATCTAGGAATTTTCAAATCATATTGTTGAATTCAAAAGCGTGATAATTAGCTCTCTGTACCTGTGTTCTCTGTGCACTTAATAATGTTACTAGCCCTTGCCATTTTTTTTGTCAAACGCCACTAAGAACCTTCCATATTGTTTTCAATGAGAAAGAGGTAAGAGATGAATTAGCTTCAAAACTGTAACAATGTCTTTATATAATTTAGTCTTTATATGTCATAGCAACTATAGCAATTTCTTCAGTGGAGTTTATATGCAGTCTAGTAACATGTCCTACACAAAATGTCAGTAGTTTGTGTAACTTTGTTTTACAATTTACCATTAGGGAATCTTGTACATTATTAGGATTTAATAGGCATGTTTGTAATGAATATGTGTGTATATTATGTAAAACTGCAATGTCATAATGTCATTCATGCTTTTAGTTCAAGGCTTCTTTCATACTTGAAAGAAAAAAGAAAAGAAAATTAAAGTCTATTAGATCCATATGGATTCAATTTTCAGCCTACGGTCTTTTGGATATTTTCTGTAGCTAGAGCTAGAGGCTAATAAGATATTTGATGAATTGTTATGGTTGATTTTACAATGCACATTGCACAATTGATTTACTAATATAATATTGTGAAGTTAAATTTAACAACATTCCTATTTTAAACCAAAAAAGTAAAATAATACTATTTTATCAATGCTCTACCACCATTTAATTTTTCTCCCCTTTCGGACAAATAATGTCCATTTTCACCATCTTATTTTGAAATTAGCTTCTCATTTTCATAACGTTAGATGAAGGTAATTTGGCTATTGTTGGACGGCCAAATGTTGGGAAGTCAACATTGTTGAACACGTTATTATAAGAAGATCGTGTTTTGGCGGACCAGAAACTGGCTTGACGAGAGATTCAGTTAGAGCTTAGGTTGAATATCAAGGAAGAACAATATACATGGTAAAAATCTATCTCTCATGTGTTGTATTTCAAGGAAAGTATAATAGTTATTAATATTCTAATATATCTATTAGGCAGACTTTGGATGGTGCTGATATACTAATCACTTATCATAATCACTTATCCCTTCCCATGGGCACGCGCGTTCTTGCAGTAAGAAGCAAAAGAATGTCATAAATGGAAGCATAACATTAAAAACTAGAGGATTTTTTTGTCTTTAGTTCTTGTACACATTTGTTACTTGCTCATGGCCTTTCTCTTATATTTGTGGTGTTACTTCTTGTTGTTATGAAGGAAATTGTTTACAAAACCCATCTCTCAAAAACCTGATGACGCAGGTGGGACTGTGGGAGGGTGAGATACTATTTTGATTCATAATTGATGCCTACTTTTTAAGGGAACAAATGGAAAACCTTGAAAGGGTTCTTATAAGCAAAACTCTAGAAGAAAAACTCAAATGCCAAAAGGCAATAATTTCATTATTAATCAATAAGTTCAGTATAAAGCTGCCAAATACTATTATTTATAGGAAAACAAGACTCTATAATCTCACCTACATAATTAATGTAATAAATCAAAGAGAAGTCTTTGCAGATCCTAAATATTAAAAATTTTGCAGTCTGAACACTAGTTTGCTACGTTAAATAGCTATAGGACTACTGCAATACATGAATTAACTTTTAGATCCTTGCAAAGATTTATAGAGTTAGATATACTTTTTTCAGTCTTTTTCTGACGTTGATTGGTAGCCATGTAGGGAATTGTTTATGAAAGAAAAAATGTTCGTCAAGTTTGAATTTTGATCTTTTGAATTACATGTTAAATTTAATTGCTAAATAATGTTTGTTTTTGTACTATTACTTAATTACTTTCATTCTCTTTTATTACAATAAGATTCTACATACATTTTTAGGAATCAGAAAGGGTTGTAAGTAGGGAAGAAGGGATTACTTTGGCGAAAGAGCATGGATGCTTATTTCTTGAATGTAGTGCCAAAACTCGAGAAAATGTGGACCAATGCTTTGAAGAGCTCGCGCTAAAGGTAAAGAAGAATATATTATGCTTTATACATGGGTCCTGTGGTATCTGCAATATATATCAGTGCAGAGTAGGTAAATAACCTTTTGCATTGGAATAAAGATCTAAAAAGTTATCTTTCTGGCTGATTATAATATCAAAGCATGTCATAATTGAATCACAAAGTTTAACAGGTTATTTAAATTCTTGGATTAATGCAGTTCAAACAAACTACTAATGATGTATAATAATTTGTCATTCTCCAAAGTAGTTTGCAAAACATGATGGGCTGTGGATCAATTGGAAAAAGCACAAGTTGAATTCTTAACTTTACTACTTTGACATGAACATCATAAGATAAATCACAAGTATATCTCAAATTGATCAAAATTTGGACAATAGGCACGTGCCTCAGGGTTGGAGAGAGTTTGTATTCCCATTTTTTTAAGCACCTCCTGGTTCTATGCATATAATGGAGGTTCCAAGTCTTTTGGAAGAAGGGTCTACTACAGTGAAGAGAAATATCCTAAAACAGAAACCAGAATACCAGACACCTAGTGGCAGTTGTTGCTCATAGAATTCTACAAAAGTGGATCTTGTATGAAGACATGTAGTCGAAGATTTCAACCAGAGATCAGGTTCATATATATGATGATTTCCTTTCTTCTTGCTGATGTTGTCTCCTTATGCTTGAGTTGTCTCCTTATGGTCAAATATTGGCCCCAAGATGACATCTACTAGCTTGTGTAAAGTTGTGATGCTGCTGCTGTGGGCTTTGCTCTTGCAACATGAAGCCCATCCTTGATTTCTTTGAAGAAGAAAATGATGATGACGTGCACTTTTTTTCTTCTAGTTCGTTGTTATTCTTTTAGTTTTCTTATGTTAGTTAATAAATTTTGTAGGTACTATGGTCCTTGGGAGATCAAGATACAATAACAAATTTTGTAGTTATTGTGACTCGAGTATTATCTATTTATATGTGAAGTATTGATTTTATTAGCTTTTTATGCATTAACTGTTAGGTTTGTAATATTCAAGAATGCAATCAAATTGCATAAAAGTGCGGAAACGTGAAAAATTAGAGTTTAAAATTTTTTACAAACCATATACCCGGATCACCCTTTATGCACAATTATTAATTAAACGAAAAGATAAAGAATAAAATCATACCCTCAAGATCGAAATCCTCCTCGTGCTGAAGTTCACCTCCAATCCTTTTCGCTTCAACTTGAATCCACCGGGTTTGGTTCCTTCCTTTGATCAACGTTAGCCACCCAAGTGTTTGGCCTCTAGAGGCGATCCACCAAGGAAGGATAAGAATTCAAAAAGATGGGGTGTTTGGCTAAACCCTAGTTTTTCTATCTCTATGTAGAAAAGCGTCTTCTCAACTATTGGAATTACGTATATTGTAAAAATCAACAACTAACTCACACCCATAATAAGACTCCTCTTATTTATAGATGTGGGCAACCCACCTTAACAATTAAGGAATTGGGATTTATTTAATTAATTAAACTCCTTTAACTAATTTTCCTTCCTAATCCAATTAGGAATAAATGAGAGTACTTATATTAAATTAATTCCTAAACTCTTTTAGAAATTAAAGTAATAATAATTGTAATAATATTAATAAGACTCCTCTTATTAATTTATATTTAATATTTCTAAAATATTAAATAATAAATATTAAGCTATTTAATTTATTCTATCACCATAGATTAAATTAAATATACATAACATATTATTACGATTATGCCATTAACTTCTTAAATAATTATTCTTCCTTTTATGGTGTGACCCTTTAGGTTCTCCATATTAAACCTATTGTGAATAAATCAATTAGAATAATTCTAATTTTATTTAAATAAATAAATTAAATAATTAATTTATTTAAATAAATAATATTTATTCTACAATGCGATAAGCCTCTCCAATGATCAACGACTTTCCAGATAATATAGATTTCAACATTAATCATTAAAGAACCTTTGAGTAAATAGTTACCGATAATTCAATCCTTCCACCATACAATGTCCCAATTAAATATAAGACATGGAATTATTGTCAAGTCTTATTTTATTTAATTATATGTATTTCGACTCTTAAATGCACAACTCAAATAATGCAAATTAGAAACTCCTTTCTAATTTCATTCTCGCTTGCCAAGGACTCACCGGGTTGTCATTTATCGAATCACATAGGACATTTCTCTTCTTTTAATAAAGTGGTAGATTCTTTATCGATCATACATTATCTCCACGTATAACTTATTATACCCAAGCATACCCTTTGATATACCCTAAGGGTCTTAAGGAATAAGTCAAAGTATAACTCATCATACACAAGATACTATGATGATCTCAAGTCCAAGGATCACTTGACTACTATCACTACAGAATTCCTATCGACAAGCAAGTAAAACTCCATTAGGTATTCCTTAGCGAGCCACGCTCAAAATGAACTTATTCTCTAATAAGCACCTAGATACTTGCTTTAGTGTCTCCACACAAATGATCATGAGATCAATCATCCTCATCCAATGAGCAAGCAACGTATGTACCAATCTATCCTGATTCACTAATCCCCAATTTAGTAATCTAATGATTGGGAACTATTTTAGTTTTAAGCTTTCTAAGAATTTAGATCTCATTAGAATGATCATCATCATTATTCTAAAAGCATTGCTTAAAACTATGGGTTATCACATATTATAAAACAAAGATCATGTAGATAATTAAAAGCCTTTAATAAATAAATACTTTTATTAATAAATGAATAAGATTGTTACAAAGTTTATGCTTTATCATCAAACATGATTGGCTTGTGTGCATACTACTTTCAATCTCCCACTTGCACTAAAAGCCAATCGTCGTGGTATCTCATACTCTTCTTCTCTAAGTGACGATTATCCCGTCATTGGATAAGCTTTAGTTAATGGATATGTAATGTTGTTCATGAGAGTCCACTATCTCTATAGTGATTTCCCATCTTTCAATGATTTTAATAATCAAATGAAAGTGCTACAACACATGTTTAGATCCAAGATGAGACTTAGAACTATTCCTAGTTCAGAATGAACTTTTCATCCAAACAATCAACTTGCAGCTTCATTTATAGCTATATACTTTGTCTTTATCACTAAACCAAAGAACTCTTTCATTGTTTGAACCTTTCCAATTCAACGCACCAATCGATCACGGTAACACTTTACCTTAAAGTGAATTTTCTTCTCGTCTTGGTCTGCATGCAAAAACTTGAGTCTGTTAAGCCCTCTAGTTTTAATTTAGACCCACCATGAATATGATCACATCCTTAGTGTTCTGCTAAAGCACTTTAAGATGTTTTTCACCGACTTCATAGTGAACTTCTCCATAATATGATGATCAACATCGTGTCTCGTACATTTCATTGCATACATGATTGTCACTCATGCGACCTCTCTTTTTTCGAGTCCATGGGGACTATTAAGAGAGATACACTCCATAGCTCATCGACACGAGACATCTCTTGAGTTTGCCATGCTAAACGACTTTAGCATTAAATGAATATACGCCTCGGGTTAAGTCGAGCATCCTCTTGTATCTATCTATATAGATTTTATCCCCAATTAAGATACTCTTCCCAAACTATTCATGGAGGAATGTTTAGACAACTTTATCTTTTCTGATTGTAGCATTGATAAGTTATTCCTCATCCGTAGTATATCAACATATAATACTAGAAATTTCACGACGCCTCCCAATCGACCCTTTTGTACACACTAGAAGTCTTACCTCATCGAATGTAACTCTGGATCATCATCTTCTATGATGTGTACCTCATCATCATTATCCATGATGAATCCATACCTCCTAGGTATCTTTGGTACTATTCCAGATTTACGATTCAATTATGGTATAATAGGTCTATCTACAGGTTCCTCTTATTTGACTTATAGTATTTTGTGGTTCTTGAACTCTTCAAGATCTATTATCCTCCCACTAGCCCTTTTTAATGATAAACACCTTTATCTTAGAAGGCAGCGTGTTTCGTAACAAACACCTTTTGCTAAGTAGAATTATAGAACATATACCCTAAACTTACTTTAGGATGTCCCACAAATCAGACATGTCAAATCTTGTTGCAAGCTTATCCTTGAAACCTTTTCACATAAGTTGGACAACCCCTTATCTTAACATACTTAAGATTAGAATCCTCCCCGTCCATAACTTTTATGGAGTCTTGGGGTGGATTTTGAGGTTACCATTTTCGTAGATATGCAGACCATTTCTAGGGCATGATCCTGAAGGATACCGGAATATCGGTAAAATCATTTTGGACCGTACCATGTTCAACAAGGTATGATTTTTCCTTTCGGATACATCAATCAATTATTGCATATCGAGAGACGTCCCATTATGAGAAAACCATTTGAGATGATCCAGAACTTATCAGACAAGTATTTATTCCTCGATCTAATCAAAGAATCTTAATACTTTGCCAATTTGTTTCACTTTTGAATTCTTTTGTACCTATCAAATAATTCACACTTGTATTTCAAAGAAATACACACATTCAACTCTTTGAATGATCATCTCCTTTTCTTATACTAATTTGTTCAATATGCAAAATTATTTTCATGTAAGTCAAGTATACAAAATTTATTAAGTAATGTTCCATTTTTTACAAGACATTATTATTATAAATAGAACAACAATTGTTCTTAATTATAATACCAAAGATTTCATCATTCAACAATAAAATGGAAATAATATTTTTTACAAGAATTGGAATACAATAACAACTTATCGACTTAATAGATTTGCCCGTAGTATTGCTAAACCGTAAGTTTCTATGGCTAATATGGCAACCTTTGCTACATTTCCCCACATGGATTACTTATATTTGTTTAGCTTTCTACTTCTTCTTGGTCCCTTCATAAATCTATATTTATGATAACCAAAGTCGGATCCAATACCCAAGTAGAACCTCGACTTAAAGAAAAATTTATTTCAATCATGAACAAAAAGCGTGGTTATGTAACCGAAACTTCACTAAGCTTCTTTGGTTAGCCTCTGCGCAAGATGCTTCTCGCAGCTTTCTTTCCGAAAGTCCAGTGCTTATTGCGGTGGAAGCAAACTCCTTTGTTATCCGTGTCGCGCTTTTGTTCTTATTATCCTTTGTTTTTGCCTTTCTATATACCTTCTTTGAATCGTTCTTCTTTTCGTAAGATCCTTTGGCCCCTACCAAGAAGGCATGGTCTTTCTTGGTTGGAAAGTGACTCTCATCATTTTTCAACATGTTAAGCAAATCAACGAAGTTTATATCTAGCTTGTTTATATGAAAATTCACAACAATTACGAAAGGAGTCCGGAATGAGTGCAAGATCAAATCTTGCTCAACTCTCCATCCACGACAAAACCAGTTGTCCTAATTGATCAATCAAATTGATTATGTTAAGAACTTTTTATGCATATTATAGTGCCATTGGCCATTCTAGATCGGAAGAGCTCCTTAGATATCTCGATATCTATCGGTCCTACTTTCCTCACCATCAACTACTTGATGTGCGGGGAATATAAGAGGAGCATCCATAGTTTCATCTTGACGTGAAGCTCGTTACTCATGGATGCGAGCATGATGCATCGAACCAATCGCAGCATCATCTTGCCACTTTCTAAAAGTAGCAATCTCTTCCTCGAGGCATTATCTGCAACCATTGCAGGATAGGCGATTATGATATAAGATAGCTTTTCACCTATGAGAACTATTCTCAAATTCCTTAACCAATCCGCTTAATTGATGCCTCGTTAATTAACATCAAATATGTTTCACAAAGGATAGTAATTTTAGACATTGTAAAATTTCAGAAATGAATTTGTAATTAACAACATTTTAACATACATTCTTTTATTAATTACCAAAATAATTTAGGTCTTGTTTTAAATTGGTATCTCCCACTTATTTTCTTCAAACTATATTACCCTCACTTATATAGTTCTAAGAAAATCTAATTAAAGATTTGCTAGTGAGAATAAGGATCCCATTTCAAATGTATATAGCCTTGTGGTGACACAACAAACTATATATAAATAAATAGGTAGACAACTTTTGTCAATTACATCAACTATCAACTCCTTTTCTTTTTGCCTCTTAGATTATTTTGATCAAGTGGTGGCACATCCAATCAAAATTATCCAAGTTAAGTCCGACCTAGCACTCCATATATTCAAAAAGAAAAATATCATCCTCATGCGGTGACACAACAAAACAATATTGTTCAATTTTCTTTATAAGCATCAAATGTGATAAATTAACATCTTAAATACTTAATACTTGCCTTGTGGTGACACAACAAACTCATATTAAATATTTAATACTCTATTAATTTTATCATGCTAGAAAGCTGACGCTCGATATTCCAAATATCTTTGAATGCTTAGGACTTAATATAAAAAATTGAGTGGTTTGTTATTAATTTGTCTCATCTTGTTTAGCGCAGCATTTACATATATATATAAAATACGCTATTATATTAATTAACATACATAAGCATGTTTGCATAATATATAATATATAGTATAAGCATGCACATATAGAATACTATATTCTACCCGGATTGATTATGGACTTTTATTCTAGTTTGGTTCACTAGAGCCACCAAGTGAACCAAAAGGTCAAACCCCAGGGGTGCAAGAAATAATATTTAAATATAACTATTACATTTAAACCCTGCTCCATTACAAACTGGGTCTTCAAGCGCCTCCTTGTTCCTTGATCTCTAATTCTTCAAAATTAATTCTAACTATTCCTATTACAAAACTATTTAAAATAAATATAAACCTTGATCGATCGCTGAATCGGGGAAGTACATAGAGGAGATAGAATTTACATTAAGGAAAAATTAGAGAAGACGAGGTACGCAGACCCCATTTAATAAAACCCATACATTCATGCATCCAACTAAAATAAAATCCAATCACATCGGGTCAATAGTCCATAATCAATCCCATTTATTATCATATACATCATCATATGATCAATAAATAACATTCATCTTATGAATAATAAACATTTAATATATATATTGATATCATTTAATGGGCAAAATTTAGTTAGTATAAAATCTAATTTTGAATTAAAATAAACTCTTTTATTTTAATCCAAATTTAAATCAAAATAAAACTATTTTATTTTAATTTATCCAATTTTGAATAAAATAAACTATTTTATTTTAATCAAAATCTTTAATCAAAATAAACTCCTTTATTTTAATTAATTATGGAATCCAATTCCATGTAAAAAAAAAATTATTAAAGGAAACACGAATTCTTTTCCTATTCACAAATAAACTCCTTTATTTTGAATAATATGAAATCTTATTTCATATTTAAATAAACTTCTTTATTTAAGGAAACATGGATTCTCTTTCCTATTCACAAATAAACTCTTTTATTTTGAATAATATGAAATCTTATTTCATATCTAAATAAACTCCTTTATTTAAGGAAAGATGGATTTACTTCACTATTCACAAATAAACTCCTTTATTTTAGAAAAAATAAAATCCAATTTCAACTCCAATTAGTTATCATGGAATCCAATTCCAACTCTAATTAGTTAAGATGAAATTCTAATTTTAAAATTAAAATAAACCTTTTATTTTAATATTAAATAAACTTTTTATTTTAAAATTAAAATAAACATTTATTTTAATTATAAAATAATTAATATATATATATATATATATATAACCGTATAATATTAAAAAATATATATATACGGTATTTATTATATTATATACGTATATGGTTTGTAAAATTATTTCTTTTATACGGATATATTATAAAATTTTATACCGTATAATATATATATATAATATAAGGCAACTAAAATTTTCTTTTGGGCCACGTTATTCCGTGCATTCCTTGAAGAAACCAAAGAAAAACTAATCATGTAATATCCCTTGCTTAATATGATAACAGGAAAAACAAGATTCTAAAATATGATTGATTACGTGGCCCAGCTTATTCACCAAGTAGGATTCATTGTAAGATAACGTGCATCACCACGTGATACAAATTAGCAGCCACCACGCGATTTGATTTCCGTTTTTTTTTTATTTTTATTTTTATTTTTTTAATAAATTTTATACAATAAAATTATGCCCAATTAAATTGTTCTAAACACATATCAATATACATATCAAATTTGAACAATTAATAATTTACATAAAGGTTTGGCTCTGATGCCACTGTTAGGTTTGTAATATTCAAGAACGCAATCAAATTGCATAAAAGTGCGAAAACGTGAAAAATCAGAGTTTAAAATTTTTTACAAACCATATACCCGGATCACCCTTTATGCACAATTATTAATTAAACGAAAAGATAAAGAATAAAATCATACCCTTGAAGATCGAGCTTCCTCAGGTACAAGTTCACCTCCAATCCTTTTCGCGTTCAACTTGAATCCACTGGGTTTGGTTCCTTCCTTTGATCAACGTTAGCCACCCAAGTGTTTGGCCTCTAGAGGTGATCCACCAAGGAAGGATAAGAATTCAAGAAGATGGAGTGTTTGGCTAAACCCTAGTTTTTCTATCTCTATAGAAAAGGCGTACTCTCCCAACTATTGGAATTACGTATGTTGTAAAAATCAACAACTAACTCACGCCCATAATAAGACTCCTCTTATTTATAGATGTGGGCAACCCACCTTAACAATTAAGGAATTGGGATTTATTTAATTAATAATATTCTTTTAATTAATTAAACTCCCTAATCTTATTAGGGATAATTAATTAAACTCCTTTAACTAATTTTTCTTCCTAATCCAATTAGGAATAAATGAGAATACTTATATTAAATTAATTCCTAAACTCTTTTAGAAATTAAAATAATAATAATTGTAATAATATTAATAAGACTCTCTTATTAATTTATATTTAATATTTCTAAAATATTAAATAATAAATATTAAGCTATTTAATTTATTCTATCACCATAGATTAAATTAAATATACATAACATATTATTACGATTATGCCATTAACTTCTTAAATAATTATTCTTCCTTTTATGGTGTGACCCTTTAGGTTCTCCATATTAAACTGGTTGTGAATAAATCAATTAGAATAAATTCTAATCTTATTTAAATAAATAAATTAAACAATTATTTTATTTAAATAAATAATATTTATTCTACAATAGGGATAAGCCTCCCAAATGATCAACGACTTTCCAGATAATATAGATTTCAACATTAATCATTAAAGAACCTTTGAGTAAATAGTTACCGTGATAATTCAATCCTTCCACCATACAATGTCCCAATTAAATATAAGACATGGAATTACCACAAGTCTTATTTTATTTAATTATATGTATTTCGACTCTTAAATGCATGAACTCAAATAATGCAAATTAGAAACTCCTTTCTAATTTCATTCTCGCCGCCAAGGACTACTTGGGTTGTCATTTATCGAATCACATAGACATTTCTCTTCTTTTAATAAGTGGTAGATTCTTTATCGATCATACATTATCTCCATGTACAACTTATTATACCCAAGCATACCCTTTTGATATACCCTAAGGGTCTTAAGGAATAAGTCAAAGTATAACTCATCATACACAAGATACTATGATGATCTCAAGTCCAAGGATCACTTGTACTACTATCACTACAGAATTCCTATCGACAGCAAGTAAAACTCTATTAGGTATTCCTTAGCGAGCCAATGCTCAAAGGAACTTATTCTCTAATAAGCACCTAGATACTTGCTTTAGTGTCTCCACACAAATGATCATGAGATCAATCATCCTCATCCAACGAAAGAAGCAACGATGTACCAATCTATCCTGGATTCACTAATCCCCAATTTAGTAATCCAATGATTAGGAACTATTTTAGTTTTAAGCTTTGTAAGAATTTAGATCTCATTAGAATGATCATCATCATTATTCTAAAAGCATTGCTTAAAACTATCGGTTTATCACATATTATAAAACAAAGATCATGTAGATAATTAAAAGCCTTTAATAAATAAATACTTTTTATTAATAAATGAATAAGATTGTTACAAAGTATATGCTTTATCATCAAACATGATTGATTGGCGTAAGCATACTACTTTCATTAACTTATCAATTAGTTTGAAACAAGTATGACAATATTTATATTTACTTAAAAAATAAATTTTATATTTTTATAGAGATTAATAATAATAATAAATATAAAATCAATTATAATTTTCAATGTATTTTGATTATTTAGCAATTAATATTTTATTTACAAATTTATAATTTGTGAAGGAATTTTCCCTTACTAAATTGAACAAAGATTCTCAATTTATAATTAGTGAAGGAAAATATTCTCTCGTTAAATAAATTTGTTCTTCATAATATATTATTTGTGAGGGAATAAAGTTATTCACTAATTTCAAATAGTCATTCTTAAAATATTATTTGTGAAGGAAATCAATCTTTCACTAAATAACAATATTCCATAACTAAATACAATTTGTGAATAAAAAAATTATTCACAATATGTCCTTCACAAAAAACATTTAGTTACTACTTAGCGAAGGATACCCAATTGCGAGGAGGTCTAATGCGAGCAATCGTGTGAATAAGATATTTCTTCGTAATAAATTACTTATGAGTGATATAGTATGTCTTGTGAAGGATTTGTTCTTCACTATAGGCCATTTTTGGTGTAGTGAATTGAGGTATTAAAAATCATCGTATATGAATTTCAGTCTGTTTGGAATTTGGAAAAACTTTCTTCTACAAAATTGTAGAGAATTAAATTTCCTATGGAAATGATATAAAATTCAAAATTTTCTGATAAAAGCGCTATTTATTATGAATTATTAAAGTTTCGAAAATAAATATTTTAATTAAAAACATGTGGGCCCCACTTTTGGTTGTTATGGAAAAATCTGATTTTTGGTGGGCCCCACTGTGGTGTGCTGAAATTTGATCAAAAGTGGCGTGCTTGAAAATTTTGTATAAAATATTATTTTATTAAATTTAGTGTGCTTTGGCGTTCTAAGTATTTTTCTATAAATAGGGTGCTTAGTTAGAATTAAAAATCACACCAGAATCATAAGTTTTCTCTCTATATATTATTGAGCGTATTTTGTGAGTATTTAGATACTTTGAGAGTTGTTATTCTATTCTGAAAGTTTTCTTCAAATATATATCCGATATTTCAAAAGTGTAAGTACTATTCTTTTGAGGTAAGTGATGTTATTTTCTTCGTAAATGATATTATTTCTTTCAATATCATTATGTCGAAGTATCGATATGAATTTTATTGTGAAATGTTTACCTTTTCATGTCGATGTTACTATTCATGTATACGACACTATTCACGTATACGACACTATTCACGAATACGGTACTATTCATGAGTACTATTCATGAAGTATGATCTTTCTTGTGGAATTTCGACCTTTTCGTGTCGGGGTTACTATTCACGTATACGACACTATTCACGTATACAACACTATTCACCGAAAAATAAAATTTTCTCTTCTTTGTCCAAGATGTCTATTATGGTTACTATCTTTGATTGTATCCATGTTTTGATCTTCATTCTTGAATTTTACTCCAATATGGTTTATTATGGAGTATTTTTGAGCTTGGATTATCTAAAGTACGAATCCCTAATCTTTGTCCTTTTATCTCACTAGATTTATTTATTTAAAATATTTTTCAACATCCTCAGTCTTTAATGGTGATATTTGATGAATATCTTTGGCCTGTAGTGCAAAGATGAATGATTACCTGATGAATATCTTTGGCCCGTAGTGCAAAGATGAACATGTGTTGAGATGAACATGACCAACTGATGATACAAATGAATATTTTTGGCCCGTAGTGCAAAGATGAATATTTGATTCAAGATGTATATTGATTAATGTTACATGGATAAAATATTGATGATGGAATTTTAAATTCATAGATGATAGTTGATTTCATTCTCTACTTAACTCTTCTAATGAATTGTTATTTCCGCTGCGAATATTGATCTAAAACTTGTTGTCCATTATATTTTATCTGATTTATTGAAGGCTAACGATAATTTATTGTACATTATCTTAATCATAATATTCTTTACTAGGCTAGTTGAGCTCACCCTTTTCCTTTTTGTTCCATTTTTCTTCTCAGGAGGCGAGAATATAATGAAACTAGCTCGGGGTGTGGAGTGATGTTTCCAGTCAGTTGTTTTAGCAGTCCTCACTATTTTTGTAAAATAGTATTTCAATAATTGTAATGAGGACTTATTTGAGTTTGAATATTGTCTAGAAGACAATATTTGTATTTAAACTCACAGCATATGTGTTGTCGTATTTTGCACGACAATTGTAATAATGAAGTTGTAGTTGTTTTCGGTATCATGTACTTGGCGACTCAGAATGAGTGATGTATACCTATTTTGGGGGCGTCACAATAATTATTACTATTATTATTATTATAATTATATTATTAATATTATTATTATAAATATTATTACTATAATAATAATAATTATTGTAATTATTGTTATTATTATTGTTGTTATTTTTATTGTTATTGTTGTTGTTATTATTATTACTATTATCATAATTATTACTATTATTATTATTATAATTATATTATTAATATTTTTATTATAAATATTATTACTATTATAATAATAATAATTATTATAATTATAATTATTATTACTATTACTAATATTATAATTACTAATATTAATATTATTATTACTATTATTATTATTATTATTATTATTATTACTTTTATCATAATAATAATAATTATTATTATAAATATTATTATTATTATTATTATAATGGCAATTATTATTATTACTATTATTATAATAACTATTATTATTATTATTATTATCATTATTGTTATTATTATTGTTATTTGATTTGGGCGAGAATTTTTAGGGGTGAATTTGAATTGGGCGGAAATTTTTAGTTTGAGATGAAACGTGAGCCTTTAGATTAAGTTGGAAGAATTGAGATGAAATCTGAACTATTTCAGTCTGAGTTGAACCCGACACAATTCTAACATCCCGACGATCTAGTCGAAAAATTCTCGAGCCTAATATCACTAAGACTCAGTCTAAACACTTAACAATTAACTTATATAATTTTTTATTCAAATAAAACATTTTTTCATAGGCTCGTAATAATTTTTAAGTAATTATTACTATTTATCACAATTTTTCAATCACTTATATCGTATTTATATAATATAAATACCATATTATTCTCTTATCATTAATATTTATTTAATATTAAATATTAATGAAAATCATAACATAATATTATAATTTTTATAATATTACAAAGTATTTTAATACTTTAAAATCACATTTATAAGATTTTTAAACCCTTAAATCCATTATCCGATAATTTCCATTAATATTAAATATTAATGTTTTTTATGATAAAATATCAAAAGTTATATTTTATAACTTAAAATATTTTTCTAACCCTTAAATAATCTTTTATATGATTTTTAAATCATTAATTCTATTTTCCATAATTTATTTAATATATTTATTAAATAAATAAATTACCATTAATATTCATTAATTAATGAAATTCATCACAAAATATTAAAAGTCATTAAAAATAACTTAAAATATTTTCTTATACTATAATATAATTTTTCATGATTTTTCAACTATTAAAATTATTTTTAAATAATTTATTTAATATTATAATTAAATAAATTAAATACTATTCCAAAAATATTAAATATTAATGAAATATATTCAAAATAATTAAAAACCCATTTTTAGGCTTTAAACTAATTTTTAGGAATTTATTTTGTATTTTTCATCATTAAAAACTAATTTTCTCTATTTATTTAATAAAATAATTAATTTTCTAAAATTAAGTGTCACTTAAGGGCCCTATAGCGACAGAACCGTCGCTATAGGTGTTCTTGAGCATGTAGGAACCTTCAAAGGCAGTCACAAGGGTGCTAGGTTTGGCCACTCACAGATCATAAATCTTAAGGTTTCTGGGTTTGTGATTTAGTTAAGATTATAGTATTAATGTAATACTAAAATCACCAACTGGTTTCATAGCAATTACATCACACAACAAAGAGATTTAAGCCTCCAGAAATCATGTCAGACGTGTTCTTGAGTTTCTTGGTTGCCCAGAAACTCAAGCAGTGTCGAGGGTCTCTATTTGAACCCTGATTAATCCGGTCTCTAGTCATGTGCTAAGTGGTTTTATGATACCAAATGATAGTACTTATGTCGTAGCACAAGATTATAACACTAGTTCAGTCAAACAACATAACATGTGAGAGATCAAGGCTGGTTGAGGCATGTCAAGTCGCTTTTCAAGATTTCTGGGTTTTCCAGATTTCGTCATAGGCAGTTGGTCAACGCTATTTTGACCATGATTAATTTTGATTCTATACATGATATAGGTGATCTAAGGATGTGATTGTGTAGTCCTCATGTCAGACTATAACATCAAAACAACAACATGGCTTAATCACTTAAACACAGTAAGATCTAAGGCTTTGAAAAGCTTGTCAGAGCTTTTGGGGTTTCTGGGTTTACCCAGATTTCTAGTTTTCGTGGTCGGTCAACTGACTTTGATCACTTATAACTTGTAATCCACACATGATCTGGCCTTGTTTCCAGTTCCAGATCATAGTCCACATGACATACTACAGTTCTATAACTTAAAATACCATAAACATCTAACACAGAAGAATCTAGAAGCCCTGACATTAGGTTGTCAGGCCTTATTTTTAGGGTTCTAAGTCAGTTCTAAAACTTGATTTTCCGGCTTCTAGATGTTATGGATCCTTGATGTTACATCTTGGATCACTAAATAACATCCTTATACATAAATTTTAACAACAACTAACAACATCTAACATGAAACACATAGATTTATAAGTTTAGGATTTTATACCTTTAAAAGCTTTGATCCTTGATTTCTGATCCTTGAATCTGTTCTTGGCATGCTATGAAATGATTATGGCTTATCTTCTCACTCCCATTCACTCTCAATTTCGAAAAGTTAGAGAGAGAATGATCTTGGATAGAATGGTAAGTAAAGTAAGTAATTTTTCTTACTTTTAGCTTTTATGTTTTGATTCAATCAACCAAAGTGTGCAAGGTGGCACAACAAATCTGATCTCGGGAGATTTTGATCACATGGGTTAAGTCTCAAGGTGGTGACTCACAAGATTTCACAAATCTTTTGCTTAAGTTTTAAGAAAAAGGGTATTTCGATCATTTCGCATTTACTAAGGGCAATTTGGTCTTTTCCCCAATAAATTGAAGGGTATTTTGGACATTTCCCTTTTATTCCATAACTTATAAAACTTAGCCATTTATACTTAGCTTTTGAATTCCCAAATTAGGGTTTTGGATTCCCAGAACTAAAATTAGGGTTTTCGGACGTATCTTTAGAGTTTCTAACAGTTTGTTAGAGTTGTCTAACTTAATCACCATATTCTTATTATAACTTTAGGGTTTATCACAAACGTAACTTATCTGATCAAGATTTGATACTTATCCACAAACTATACACATAAAAATTTACTGTTCACATATAAGATCACATATACCGACTCGTATTTCACAAGAATTTTAAATCCACCAAAATCTTATACTTCATAATCAGACTATCAGTTATAGTCTACCAAATCATTAAAGTCTTGTCCAAAATTTTTGAAATCCTTAAAAATTTCTTCACAAAAACGTCAAATCCGTACACTTATTTTCAGTCTAGGTCTATCATATAACCTTTAATCCATCATTTAAGATTTAAATAAATTATTTAAATTCTCGGGTTTTCACACCTAGCCCAAAGCCGCAGCGCTACAGAGCAACACCAGTCCATCCAGGGACTCAATCGCCGCAATGTCGAGTTGTAGCGTCGCAGCACTACTTATATACCAGTGTTTTTAATCAAGGGTTCGGCGTTGTTCGACTTCATTTGAAATTTCTTAGCCTTGGCATTTCCAGAGCTCATTTTCCTTGCTTTCTAGCTACTACTCAACTCAGGTTCTTGTCCACATTGCACCAACTACATCAAACAAGCGTTAAACCTCAGTGGAGAGATTCATTCATATCAATTTGCAGAGCCAATCTTCTCTCATTTCCATATACGAGGTATTATCATTTCTTTTCTAAAATCGATTGTTGGGCTACATTTGGGTATCATTTTCTTTGGATTTTGATTATATATTGTTGTGGCTTGTGTTGTGGATTGTTTCCATTCTCGTTTAGGAGTCCTAGAACTACAAATCAGATTTTGGAGTTGAAGAATTTGGGGCTGCACTTAGGGTGTTCGACACATTGCCTGAGAGTTTAGTGTGATTTTAGCCAATTCTCCTTCATCAAGGCTTGGTTCTGTACTGATAATCATTGAACACACTACATGGTTTCCAAGAGACTGAGTGTGGTTCATCTTCGCTGCGTGCTCCTCCATTCGACTCAACGTGTTTCATTAGCATGGCGGCGTCAAAGCACTACCACACTTTGCTAGTTGGTAAGGCATTGGTGCCAGAGCGTGGACTCCGACCAGCCTAGCAGACATAATTCCAGCCCGGGGTTAGGGGAGATTTGCTGAACAACCTACCTAAGCTAGCGGTGGTCTCTTGTAAATAAAATTTATGCAACCGCAAAGGAGACTGAGGGGCGTGTTGTGCAGGTTCGACGCAAGCGCATTTCTTATGACAAGGCAGCCATCAATGCCTACTATGGTGTGCCTGACATGCAGGGGATGATCACAAATTATATGCGGAATAGCATGAACTTGGAGGTTGTGGTGCAAACCTTATGCAGGCTTGGGACTGTTTGGAATTATAAGGGTGTAAACGAGTCGAACCGAAACGAACAGAGAGCTACTCGAATTCGACTCAAAATATTAAATTCATACTCCAATTCGACTCGAATTCGAATTGTATTTGAAAATTTGTACTCATATTCGACTCGACTCGACTCGGATATTTATTACTCGAATTTGATCCACCTCAGATAAAATTATATTCAAACTATTCGCGAGATTCAAATTCAAGCTCGAATTCGAGTCTTCACATAATAAATAGTTTTATAATAAATATAATTATAATTGAATTTGTTATTTTACTTAGAAATGAGAAAATATATTTACAATTACACTTTACAAATATAAAATCATAATTAAAAATAAAAATAAAACAAAATAATAATAATAAATTATCCTAATTTGATTTAATGTTGTATATATTGAAATTATGTAATTAAGCACACCTAGAGGGGGTGAATAGGTGTAAATACTCAAAAGTGATATATAGTGGTCAATTTTTAAAGTTTACTATAGCATGCTATAATCGAACGGTCTAACCCTGTCCGTATTAGTTATGTTCTTCGTCCGTTATAAACGAACAGCTACTATATGTCTGTTTTAGTATAAATTCTTTGTCTGTTATAATCGGACGGTCTAATCCTGTCCGTGTTAGTATAATTTTTTTACGACTTAAACCAAAATCTGCAAATTTTTAAAGCATATAACAGAAACAAAAGAACAATAAATCACGCCAAAAATTTTACGTGGTTCAGCCCCTATCCTCTACTCTAGTGGCCTAATCCACGTCCAATACCAACTAGTATTGGAGACACTTTTTTTATTAAAACTTAATATTCAAAAGATTACAGAAAACTCCGTGTACAACGATGATCGATTTTGACTTGGACACCTTTGCCCCCTTTGTACCTCTACAACTTCTCTCACCTCTGAGACCTTGATGCTTCTGTTGTACAGACTGAATATTAAATGATCACCCAAGCCAACCTAGACTTATACTCGGTTTACAAAAGATGAATAAAAGATTACAAAGAATTTCCAGTTACAAAGGATTCAGAAGATTATAAATAACAACTGGAATCAAACTTTAGAAGAACTTGTAGGATGTATTCAATAATGATTTTCAGCTTCAATATCTTGTTTCTGTTTTAGCCGAGAAGGAGAATAAATAACGTGAGTAGCAACGGCTAGTTCTTCTCAAATGAAAAAGATATATCTATTAACAATAAAATCTCATCCTGCTATAAAATCTAATAGATAAGATATATATAAAAGATATACTGGTATGATGGAGTCAAGGAATATCCAACGTATAGCTGATAATAGGGGTGAGCATGGTCCGGTTTGGTGCGGTTTGAAGTCAAAACTGCACCCGAAACTGCTTAGGTGCGATTCAAAAAATTCAAAACCGCACACGAAACCGCTTGTGATTGGTGCGGTGCGATTTTAAATTGTGTGGTGCGGTTTTAATTAGTGCGGTTTCGGTTCTAAAACCAATTGAAACAACAAAAAGGTCTAAGCCTTCAATAGAATTTAACACAGAGCTCACATCGAGCAATTAACTTAGTGATAAATTCAGCAATGAGAATTATATCAAGCATAGAACCAAAGTTCCTTCTGCCAAATATGTCAAATTCACCATCAAATCATAGAACAGTGAGACACATAAAATAGTTTTAGTTTATAATAAAGGAATGATACTTTCAAACTAAAACATACGTTATATAAAGCAATGAAGATCATATATTCGATAACAAGCAAGAATGTTTATCTAGTTCTCCAAAAATTAAAAGTATATATTCTATCTTATATATTGTTGGTAGGACTTATAGAATATAATTATAACTGTACTGAATTTGAAAAATAATCTATTAGACTATTACTACTATAACATAGACCTTAACTAATGCATCAAGTGCTCGTACAAACGAATTTGGCCCCTTAGCTATAAGCCCCTCCAATAACGCATCAAACAAATCCAAAATTCCAAAACTCAAATGCTTAAATTTTGACTTTATAACCTCTAATCATTTTATCTCAATTGGTGAAAAAATGACAATGCAGGACTGTGATTTTCTCTGAGCGTGTTCAAATGAAAAGTAACTTTAAAATTTACTAGAGATAATACATACACACACACACATGGTACGGTTTCGATTTTATGCGTGCGGTTTTGGCTAGTAACCAAACCGGAACCGTAAATTTGGTTATTCAACCCACCTAAAATCGCCACATACGCCGGAACCGTTGGTGAGGTTTTAATTGGTGCGGTTTTTGGTGCGATTTCGGTTCCAATTTGGTTACTTGCTCAGCCCTAACTGATATAGAGTCAAAAACAAACTGTTAGCATGTTACCTTAAAAAAACAGCTCTATCAACTTTGAATGAGATTCCTTAATTATACAAACTCCTAGAAAATCTCCAAATCACGTTAAAATTAGTAACCATATATATATCCAAATTATATATCAGATATCTAAAATAAAGTAGACATGGTCTAACAGGATTGCTTAGTTAACTCATTTAAAAAGACTCCTTATCAAAGAGCATTTCTAACTATGATTCAAAACATGATAAATATTAAGGAAATATTTAGCAATAATATCTTTTTATCAACTAATGGACTATTAATCAAATTTGGGCTAACAAAGAAATTAAATTATAAATTAAATCAACCCAAACAATAAAATCCATTACAATAAATACAAAATCCAATAATATTGTCATAATTAAAATCATAAACCAACATTTTCCCCCTTTTTGATGATGACCATACATAATGCCATTTAATTAATATGCTCCCTCTAAGTATATGGCTCCCCCTAAATATATGCATATTAGTTGATAAAAAAACTATCATTGCATAACATGAATACCAATTCAAACCAATTCAAATACCGAATATCTCTCCCCCTTTGTCATTATCAAAAAGAAATAAGACTATGCATATTAATCATTAAGCACAAGTTCATTAAGCACAATCATCATTACCCAAATATCTCTCCCCCTTTGTCATCAACAAAAATTAATTCATATCAATTTAGCTAAATAGTTATCTCGCCCCATTTGCCAATATTAAAAGAATAAGTGCAAAGACAAAAAAAATATCATTGGAGAAAGTTAATAACAAAATAACATATAGCAAGTAAACAATACGATCATACCTTTGTGATTTGTTACATATATATCAACATTGTTGTTACCAATAGTAAGCTTGCTAGATGTGTTCTGTAGCTTTCGATTTTGGATTTTCATAATCAAATCTCTTCAAAAACACTTCTTTTGATCATCCCAATGTGGAGGTCACCTATAATCAAATTTGGGGGATGATTTTTCATAGTTCGAGATGATCTAGGAAGCTTGGCAGTGTTCATCTGTTCATTAGATTCAAATTGTGATATATCAAATTCTGCATCTGAGTGTTTATTTGATTTTTCTTCTAAATCGACGAATCCATTTGTTTGTTTTTCTTTATTCATATGTCCGAAGTTTTCTACTAAAACGAACGGTCAGTCAGTCGATTTCAAATTGCCTTTCCATCTGATTTGGACGTGTTAAGCTGTCTGGATTCTGCTATTTTATTTCCACGTTCCAGATTACTTTTTTCTACAGAATACTCATTCTCTTCCTTTGACAGATCATGATTAAGTTTATAAAAAAAATTACAAGTACAGATTCCTCATCATGATTGTTATGTGTATTAAATATGGAACATTTAGCACAATAAAAACTTTAGAATAAATAATTTTATGAACCCTTGTGTTAGAAAATCCATATATTTAATTAAAACATTATTTAAAAAATAATATGAGGTACTTAAAGATTCTGTAAGACCCCAAATTTTTTGAATAAAGATTAATTTTCTCGAAATATTTTTTAATATTATGGTGTGTATTTGATATAATGTTATAGTTGTGGGTAATATTTACAAATTTTACAAAGTATGCAAGTTATTATAAAATATTCGATTGGTCAGAGAATATTCGTTTTATCAGGAATATTTGTACGACAACACAATCATTGGTGGACCCCACAACGGAATTATTGTCGGAGTTAGAAAATGACAGAAATATCGTTTTATAAAAATAACGGCGAAAATTTTACCGTTAACTGTTGAAATACCCTGTGGTAAAATTACATTAATACGCGTGGTTGCATAGTAGCACATGGTATTGATTATTGATGCTTACGTGAGAAGTCACTTAGTTTTATTTAATTATTACCACAGTAATTGTTGTATAGTATCTCACATTATTGATTCAATTATTGTCACAATATTTTATATTATTAAATCAATAATTGAGACGACAAAGTTATTCATATTATTATTTGCATTATTGACAATGTCTAGAAAGTTCTGTCGAGGAAAGGGGTTTGGTCACCTAATTGCGCGTCAATAGGGAGAAATCTTTATCGAAAAGCACCTTCTTCCCTGGGAATGATCTGGTTGTTAATATTGTGAGTTATAATATTAATGATGAATGTTATTAAAAATATATTTTGTGAAGCCAAATGAGTTGAGATAATTAGAGGGGATTTTTATGAAGTATTTGTTGTAAATTTTACTTATTATATGGACCCTCCCTTACCCATTTTTCAAAATAGTCTGGAGAAAATTATTTTTTATTTTTATATATATATATATATATATATATATATATATATATATATATATATATATATATATAAACAAGTTGTCAAATGGGTGGGGGGGATTCACAAGTGGTGGGAAGGGAGTACTAGTATTATGTATGTGTGTGTGTATATATATATATATATATTATAATAAGTTTTTCTTTTTATGAAAAATAGAATATATTATATTTTATTATGCATAGTGTTTGCATAGTATCTGCATAGTGTTTGTATAGTAAAATCATGTGAATTTCTGAAAATTCATCCATGAATCACTGTGCAGTCCATGATTTTTCCTTTATTGTGCATCAAAATAGTATCCTGACATTCTCTTATAAATAGGATGCTCAGTTTAGAAAAGAAAATCACACCAGAATCAGAGAATTCTTCTTCTATAATATTGAGCATATTTCTTTAGAATTTAAGGAAGCTTTGAGTGTAGAAAATAGTGAAAGTTTTCTTCAAGAATATATCCGTAATACCAATCGGAATTGCTCTCTGTTTGAGGTAAGGGGTAATATTTATTTCATATTCGCTTACGATATTATTTTTTGTATTCGTAAGAAATTTTATTTTCGTTCAATATTCGGAAGGAATATTATTTTCGTTCAATATTCATAGGGATATTGCCTTCATTTAATATTCGTAAGAAATATTATTTTCATTCAATATTCGTAAGAGATATTATTTTTGTTCAATATTCGTATGAAATAATATTTTCTTCCATACTCTGTAGTATGTAAGTAATATTATTTCATTTCAGATTCCGAATTCTACACTCATTTTGTTAAAGTATTGCTTTTATACTCCTTGAAATTAGTAGAATATCCTTGAAATTTGAGCTTCATTTAGTATCGTTTCACAAGGATATTTTTCTAAACATTCTTGTTAAATTTTAAGTTTTTCATGCCGGAGTACTATTCATACATACGGCACTATTGATATGTACGACACTATTCATACGTATGACACTATTCACAAAGTACTATTCACGAGATACTATTCACCTGGGGCACTATTCATGACAACAATTGATTTCTTTTCTGTCCAAATTATTTTTGATACGTGAATATTATTCTTGAATTTTACTCCACAAAGCAGTATCATGTTGACAATTTGGATATTTTTAAACTCTAGATAAATTTAAAGTCTTTAATATTTATCCTTGATTTCGTTTGTTGAATTCTTATATCATTGTCATCATCCTCATACTTATATTGTGATAAAAGTCATCTTTGCATGTAGTGCATAGATGGACTGTTGATTGGTATGATTATGACCAGGGATTATTCGGTATAATCATGACCTGTAATGTTACAAATGATGTGGTAAAAGTCCTCATTGGCCCGTAGTGCATTGATGGACAGTTGTTGGTATGATCATGACCATGCGTTCTCTTCGACCAAGGGTGCAAAGATGAATTATTGTTTGGTATGATCATGAACATTGGTGATAACACGAATATCCTTGGCCCGTAGTGCATGGATAATTCGTGGATGTGATACTAATGAGTATCATTGGCCCGTAGTGCATGGCTAATTCAGTGATGTGGATTATTTATTAAGCTGAGTCTCAGCGATAAAATTGATGATAAACTTTTAAATCATAGAAGATAGTAGATATCATGCTCTACTTGATTCTTCTAATGGATTGTTATTTCCGCTGTAGTTGTTGATCTAAAACTTGTTGTCTATTGTATTTTATCAGTTGTTATACTGTTGAAGGCTAATGATAATTTATTATTCATTATCTTAGTCATAATATTTTTTACTGGGCTAGTTGAGCTCACCCTTTTCTTTCATTGTTCTCTTCAAGAAATGAGAATATAGCTGGGACTAGTCAGGGAATGGAGTGATGGTCCAAGATGATTGCTATTGTAGTGCTCACTATTCTATAAAATAGTGTGATAATAATTGTAATGAGGACTTCATTTGAGTTTGGATATTGTCTAGGAGACGATATTCGTGTTAAAACTCTCAGCTTATGTTACACGACAGTTGTATAATTAATTTGTATTTGTATTCTGTACCATATATTTGGTGACTCGGAATGGGTGATGTATACCTATTTTGGGGGTGTCACAGATTCCGCCAAATAATTTATAGGTAACTACTATTCATCTCCTTTTTGACCTTGAGACATCTATAAAATGAACAAATAGTCTCTACCTTTTTGGTACCCAAATCTTCTTGGGTCCTTTTGGGTTAGTAACATATAAATCACATTTCTTTACCCAAATTTGTTTTATTCTAATTTTATTACAATTAGAATCAAAATGACCTTTAAAACTATATTTTCTACAAGTAACAAACGGTGAACAATAAAGTGGTTTAAACCTTGGTTCACTATTAATCATTCTAATATTATCATTAGTTCTATTTTTCACATTTTAAATAGGATTATACCCAATTCCTTGTTCATCAAGACTAGACCTTTGTGCCCCTAACATAACATTTAGGTTCTCTTCTCCTAACACAAATTTAGCAAGATCATTTTTTAAAGATGTTATTTCTGCATTTGTTATATTATCATCATGTTGAACATTCATCATTTTTCCATCATTAAAAGCATCTATGCATGCATCTCTCTTTTTCAAATTTTCTTTTAACACTTCATTTTCATTTTTAAGATATTCATTTTCTTTTCTCTCTTTAATAAGCGACTTAACTTCATTCATTAGCTCATTTACACAATTCTTAAAATAAATAGTTTCTTTTTTGAGCTGTTGATTTTCATTTTGTAAAGAAATATAATCAGGCATAGATATTTCAAAAGCTTTATGAAAATTTGTTACCTCAAGTTGATCATCATCTTCTAGCCCATGAAATAGAGTTGGACAGTTTCTTCTTCTTGTTTCGTTTTGGACTTACTCACTAGAGTTGAGCTACCTTTTTTATTCTTCCTTTGTTTCTTCCTTTGAAGTAGTCTCTTGAGTTTTCTTGAGAGCATTTCAATTTCTTCATCAAAATCCTCGTGATCACTTTCATTATTGCTCTCGACTTGAAGTGCCAATGTCTTCTTTATTAGTGCTTCATCTTCTTCATCATACCTTCTTAACTGATTTTCAAATTCTTCAAGCTCTCCAAATAAAGTGAGAGTTTCCATTGTACTGATTGTTGTTGAATCTTGAAGAGTTGTAACCTTTTGTGCGAATCGTTTTGGCATGACTCTAAGTATCTTTCTGTTTATCTCCCTTTGATCAATTTTTTGTCCCAACATACTTAGAGAGTTCATTAGATTGAGAAATCTCCCTTGAGCTTCATTAATTGTTTCATCCTTTTCTAACTTGAATAACTCATACTCTTGCATTAGCATACTTAACTTCACCTCTTTTACTTTCGAAGTAACTTCGTGGCTTGTCAAGATAGTATCCCATATTTCTTTTGTTGTGTTACACGATGATACTTTATCAATTTTAGCTTAGACCATTCTGCTTAGCAAAGTGTTCATGACTCTTGAGTTATAAGAAAACATGTAGCTTTCATTTTCATCCATGACGATGAGAGTCTTTAGTCTACCATCATCATGTCTAGGAATAACATGTCCATTTTCAACTACCCACCATTGCCATAGGTCTCTCTTGAAATAAATCTTCATACTAAATTTCCAAAAGTTGAAGTTCTCGCCTCCGAGCAACAAAGGTGGTCGGCTTGTAGATTGACCTTCTTGAAAATAGAGGTGTGCCATATGATCTTTCCCTACGACCTGCAAAGATCAATAATAGTAGAGCCTTTCTCTGATACCAAATGAAATTATGTAATTAAGCACACCTAGAAGGGGGAGAATAGGTGTAAATACTCAAAAGTGATCTACAGTGGTCAATTTTTAAAGTTTACTATATAGCAGGCTATAATCAGATGGTCTAACCCTGTCCGTATTAGTTATGTTCTTTGTCCGTTATAAACGGACAGCTAATACCTGTCTGTTTTAGTATAAATTCTTTGTCTGTTATAATCGGACGGTCTAATCATGTCCGTATTAGTATAATTTTTTACGACTTAAACCAAAATCTGTAGATTTTAAAAGCATATAACAGAAACAAAAGAACAATAAATCACGCCAAAATTTTTACGTAGTTCAGCCCATATTCTCTACTCTAGTGGCCTAATCCACGTCCAATACCAACTAGTATTGGAGACACTTTTTTATTAAAACTTAATATTCAAAATATTACAGAAAACTCCATGTACAACGAAGATCGATTTTGACTTGGACACCTCTGCCCCCTTTGCACCTCTGAAACATCTCTCACCTCTGAGACCTTGATGCTTCCGTTGTACAGACTGAATATTAAATGATCACCCAAGCCAACCTAGATTTATACTCGGTTTACAAAAGATGAATAAAAGATTACAAAGATTACAAGGAAAGTGGACATTTAATATGGGACTACCCAAAATAGTAATAAAGACTTTTATCCTAGAACGGAGGGAGTAATAAATTATGAATTTTCAAACGCCGGAATCATAATTAAATGATTTAAATATTAAATAATTCCATTATCATTAATATTAAAGTATTAATGTATTACTTATCAAAATATTAAAAGTCCTTAATCATAACTTAAAATATTTTTAATTCATTTATATCCTTTTTATATGATTTTTAAATTAATAAAACCATTTTAAAACTACTTATTTAATATAATTATTAAATAAATTTATTATCATTAATACTAAATTATTAATGAAATTATCCTCTAAATATTACAAGTTATATTTTATAACTCAAAATATCTTTAAACACTTTATTTTTATTTTAAATGATTTTTATAATATTAAAATTATTTTTAAACCAATTTATTTAATATAATTATAAAATAAATCTAATATCATTAAAATCAAAATATTAATATTTTCATGACAAAATATCAAAAGTTATATTTTATAACATAAAATATTTTTATAACCTTTAAATCATTTTTCATAGTTTTAAATCATTAATTCTATTTTCCCATAATTTATTTAATACATTTATTGAATAACTTAAATATCATTAATATTAATTTATTAATGAAATTTATGAAAAATATTAAAAGTCATTAAAATAACTTAAAATATTTTATTATATCATAATATAATTTTAAATGATTTTTCATGTATTAAAATCATTTTAAAATAATTTATTTACTATTATAATTAAATAAATTAAATACCTTTAATATTCAAAAAAATATTAAATATATATTAAATATATTCAAAATAATTAAAAACTAATTTTTGACTTTAAAATAATTTTTAAAACCATTTTATAATTTTTAATTTATTTTCTACTTTTTTTATCATTTTTCGTAAATTAATTAATTAAAATTTACTAAGTCCGTCATTAAAGCCTTTGGCGTGACGTAAAGCGTCAGCTTTAGGTGTTCTTGAGCCCAAGAACAACGACAGTCGATCTTTCGAGGGGTCAACTTTGACCACTTATAATTCTTTGTTCCTGCATGCTCTGGTCAATCTCAAGCATTGATCGTGTAGTATAAATATAGAACTACAAGTATTCATAATCCGTTTGGTCATACAACAACTTAGATGCAAGATCTGAGCCTTTAAAATGATTGTCAGGGCTGTTCATCAAGTTCTAGGTTCATATGAGCAATAAAGTGAGTAATTTCTCTCTCTTGATCTATATATATCTTGATATTTAATGAAGTGGGCTGAGCTATGTGGCTGATATGGGTAGATTTTTAAGTCACATGGGATGTCATGGTGGTTTACCAACTCCATATCTTAGTTAGATACACAAGCAACATACAAAATAATTGAAAAAGGGCTTTTTGGTCATTAGGCTTGTAGTTTTAACTGGCCAATTTGTCATTTGGCAAACCCTTAGGGTTTGACCCTTAGGGTTTAACCCTAAGGTTTTAACACAAAGATTTTTGTAGGATTTTTTTAGGATTTTGCAATTATGGTAAAAATGAAAATTTTAGTTTCTTAAAATTGAAATTAGGGTTTATTAATTAGCTAGGTTTTCTAATTACATAGAACTTGCTAATTAGGTTTATGTGACGCCCCCAAAATAGGTATACATCACCCATTCTGAGTTGTCAATACATGGTACAGAAACAACTACAACTTTATTATTACAACAGTAAAACTGTGAGTTTAAATACAAATATTATCTTCTAGACAATATCTATACTCAAATAAATCCTCATCACATTTATTGATACATTATTTTACAAAATGGTGAGGACTACTAAACGACTCTCTCTAGAACCTTCATTCCATACCCCACCTGTACTCGCTTATATTCTCGCCTCCCCGAGAAAAATGGAACAAAAGGAAAAGGGTGAGCTCAACTAGCTCAAGAAAGAATATTATGACTAAGATAATATACAACAAATTACCGTTAGTCTTCAACAGGAAAAATCTAATAGAATACAATAGACAACAAATTTTAAATCAATATTCGCAATGAAATAATAATTCATTAGAAGAGTTAAGTAGAGAATGCAAACTACTATCTTCTATGTATGAATTTAAAAGTTCATCATCTATCTTTTATCCTCAGAACATCAATCAATATACATCCGAATCAAATATTCATCTTTGCACTACAGCCAAAGATATTCATCGATTGGTCATGTTCATCTAAACACTGCTCATCTTTGCACTTACTACCAAAGATATTCTTCAAATCATTCATCTTTTACTACTGTGCCAAAGATATTCAATAATATCATCATTTAAGACCGAGGATGATGAAAATATTTTTAAAGAAACGCATCCAAAGGAAAACAAAATGACAAGGATTAAGGATTAAGGATTCAGTACTTTGTTTTATCCATGTTCAAAATACCTCAAAATGATCATAGTGGTGTAAAATTCAAGAATGATCAAAACATGGATACAATCAAAGCTAGTATCCGAGAATAGATATTTTGGACAAAAAGAAGAAATTTTATTTTTCTATGAATAGTCTAGTATCACGTGAATAGTCAGAGTATCGTGAATAAGTAACTCGACACCAAAAGATAGAAATTCCACAAAAATCATCTTCACGCTTCATTTAATAGTACTTTCGTGAATAAGAACTCGTGAATAGTAACTCATGAATAGTAACTCGTGAATAAGAACTCATGAATAGTAACCCCACATGAAAAAGTTCCAAACTTGATAAAAAGTTCCAACCAATATTTCAGCATAATGATATTGAAGAAATAATATCATTTGAGAAGAAAATAACATCCCTTACATCAAAAGATTAGTACTTCTAGCTGGAATACCGGGTATAGTCTTGAGGGAACTTACAGACGCCTAACAATACTCAAAGTATACTCAAAATACTCACAAGAATACGCTCGATAATATAGAGAGAAAACTTGAGCTTCGGTGTGATTTTCAATTCTAACCTAAGCACCTATTTATAGGAAAATCTTTAAACACCAAAGCGAAAATTTAATAAAATAATAATATTTCTTAAAATATTCAAGCCCACCTTAGAAATCTGATTTCAGATCATTTATAACACATGTGAGCCACTCAATTACAACAAAAAACGTTTTTCTTACAAAAAAAAATATTTTAAACTCCAAAATCAATTATTAGGAATTTCGAACTTCAATAATTCATAATAAATAGTCCTTTCATCGTAAAATTCAATCTCGTGAGTTTTTATAGGAAATTCAATTCTCTACAACTTTGCGTAAGAAAGTTTTCCAAATTCCAAATAAAATTGGCCCAAATTCACAAACAGACGATTTTACAAAGCTATAATCAAATTTCGATCAATAAATGGGGTCCACCGACTTGTTTAACATGTTTTAAACATTTATTGCAACAAAATACTCCTCCTCCTCGTATACTCATATATCCCACATTCGTTGTAAAAATATCACCATTATTATATTATTAAAATATAATAATATATTTAAATAATTATTTTATCGAAAAAGATAAAATTTTAATTTTCAACAATTGTCACAATAAAAATTTTCTCATCTATATCCACATAAAATCAATATTTTTCTCATCATATGAATCAATAATTAATTATTCACAAATAATATTACGTAATCACAATATCGATAACCTGTGCAATTCCCAGAAAGAGGGGCTTTCAATAAGAATTTCTTCTTCTTGCCTTGATTAGGTGACCAAACCTCTCCTTAGATGTAACTTTCTAGACATTGCCAATAATGTTATCTAATAATATTATTCGGATAATATGAATTATTGCTTCGATAATAAAAATCTCGTGTAATGACAATTATTGAAAACAACAAGAATATAAAATATCAACGCAGCAATTATTAACTCAATAAAATATTTAAGCGATAATTATCGTAACCATTATTGAGTAGTGCCTTCTTACGTAAGAATCAATAATTGGTGCAATACCGTGTGCTACTGTGTTTTAACCACCGAGTATTTTAACAGTATTAACGGTAACAACTACGTCGTTATTTTTAAACAACTTATATTTGTCGTTTTCTTCATCCAATCGCTTTCCGTTATGGGGCCCACACATGGCTGCGCCGTCGTACGAATATTCCCCGACAATACGAATATTCCACGACCAAACGAATATTCCCCGACAACAATGAATATTTTATAACCACTTGCTTATTTTGAAATATTTGCGTATTTTACCCCTAACTATCCACATTAATCACATCAACCCTTACTATTTCAAAATAATAAATAGAGAAAATTAAATTTCATTAATAATAAGTTGGGGTCTTACAGTTTAGGTCCACTAATTAACATTAAATATACTATTTTTGCAATTAGGGTTTTCCCCACTTGACATTTAGATAGAAAATTAGGTTTTATAAATATTATTTAGGGTTTTCAAAATTAGGGTTCGTAATTACTAATTAGGGTTTTCCATAATTAGCATTAAAATCTACAATACATATCATATATAACATAAATCATATATCACAGTTATATAACAGTCTTGAATTTCCCCTTTAAATTTCAAAATAGGGTTAAAAAAATTAATGTTAGGGTTTGGTCATAATACATTAAAACTGTTCCATTATACATTAACATTACACATATATAGTACATATTTATAAGATCGAAAATTTAAAATATAATTACTATTATATTATTATTCTCATTCCTTGATAAAAATCCAAAATTGGGGTTTGGAATCCATATATCGATTTTCTTACATATACATCCCATTATTATTTAAGTTAAATAATTAGCTTAATTAATTCTAAAATAAATTCATATAATAAAATAATTATTATAATAATTCTAATAACCTTTTCATATATTATTTAAATAATATATAATTATATTTTATGGAAAATAATTAATAAAAACATTTCTATTATAAAATTAATTATTATAAAAATATAATTTATAATAATCAATAATTCTAAAACCAAAATGATTTAAAATTATTCATGTAATAAATATATTTTATATTCCTCACATCAATACATACACATTACCTTGCACGCATTCTCATCTTTAAAATAAATAATAATAATAAAAAATTATACGCAAAATTCCATCGTTCATCATTTGGTTAGTGTTGTTGTTTGCATGAGGATTATCGCCTTTCTGATGCACATTGTCCTGGTTATTGATCTGTGGAGACTCAATGGTCTCCTGTGTTCCATTGATGTTCTTAACATTCTCGGATGCCATTTTCAAACACTGCCACAAAACAAGGGTTAATTGACATGCAACATATTATCCCTATACTTTGACCGACCAATCAAATACCAAATAAACTGAGGTAGGTCATACTAGCGAAGGAATTCCCCGTCTCTCCCCTCCTAGTTCTAGTCTCATATCTTAGCCAGGGATCATATCCCTAAGCTTTGATACCAACTGTGACGCCCCAAAACTAGGTATACACAACCTATTCTGAGTCGTCAAACACATGGTACAGAATACAAATACAACTTAATAATATAACTGTCGTGTACAATACGACAAAACATAAGCTGTGAGTTTGAATACAAATATTGTCTACTAGAGATTATACAAACTCAAAAGGAGTCCTCATTACAATTATTATCACACTATTTCACAGAATAGATAGGATTACTAATGCTATCTTCTGGCCCGTCACTCCGTTCCCCGACTAGTCCTTGCTACGTTCTCATTTCCTGAAGAGAACAATGAAAGTAAAAGGGTGAGCTCAACTAGCCCAGTAGGAAATATTATGACTAAGATAATGCGTAATATATTATCGTTAGCCTTCAACAAAGGTTAAACCGATATAATATAACAACCATCAAGTTTAATCATAGCTTACAAGTAATCCATTAAAAGAGTCAAGTAGAGAATAAAATTTACTATCTTTTATGATTTAAAAGGTTTTTCATCACTTTTATCATTGGGACTCGACTTAATAAATAATCCACATCATCGAATCACCCCCGCTTACGGCAAGGATATTCTTTAGTATCACGACCACAATTATCCACGCACTACGGCCAAGAATATTTGTGTATTCATTAATGGTCATGATCATGCCAACAACTCATCCATCAATGCACTACGGACCAATAAGGACTTTTACCACATCATTTGTAACATTACTATTGCATGATTACACCGAATAATCCCCGTCATAATCATACCAAGTCCATCTATGCACTACAAAGCCATGATGACTTTCAAAAAATATAAAACATGAGGATGATAACGATGATATAAGAATTAAATAAAAACAAGTTCAAGAATTTATTTATAAAGGAACTAATAATGTCCAAATTGTTAACATGATACTGCTTTGTAGAGTAAAATTCAAGAATGCTCAGAAGAATATTTCCATGAAAAGATACTGGATAAGCGCAAATATCAAGGATATTCCACTAATTTCATGGAGTATAGAAGTCAAAACTTTAACCAACTGAGTATAACAAGGAATGGAATAACAAAAGAAATCACCAGTATGCGATAGACCGCACAGGTAGGTTATTCCAATAGAATAATAAATAACGGAATCAGTCCCAACAGAAATGCATGCAGACGGATATTCCAATGTAATAATAAAGATTTTAATCGTCCCGCATAAACGCATGCATGTGATATTCCAATGTAATAATAAAGATTTTAATTCAGTCCCAAGGTAGAACGCATGCATGTGATGTTTTAACGTAATGATAAATAATGGAACCAGGTCCCACAGTAACGCACAAAAGAAGGATGATGTTCCAATGAATGATAAAGAATGGAATAAAAGAAAATTTTCACCAAGTATAGGGTAGCCCACGTATACAGGTTATTCCAATAGAATGATAGAGAATGGAAAACAGAAGTTCTCTTCATGGATAAGAAAGAAATAATACTCCCTACCTTGGAAAAACTGGATACTGGAATAGTGAGGTAGTAGATTTCTCTTCTTCCTTCTCTCTATAATTTCTCTCTATAATAATCGCTCTAAAGCTTTTGTGAATTGGTGAGAAATGAAGGAAGAATGAGCTTCTATTTATAGGAAAATACAGTTTCGATAATCAGACGCTTGGGGCTCGAAAAATTACAAAGACAATACCTCCAACTTTTCTTTCATTTTTAATTTAGTCCCGCAAGTA
The DNA here is from genome assembly GCA_020205615.1 of Panax quinquefolius. Classification (NCBI taxonomy): domain Eukaryota; kingdom Viridiplantae; phylum Streptophyta; class Magnoliopsida; order Apiales; family Araliaceae; genus Panax; species Panax quinquefolius. The sequence continues at coordinate 42,607,043 of CM035162.1, read as the reverse complement.
TTATCAAACTTGCACCACCTCCCCTAATAGTAAATAATGTGAATCAATAGTTCAATCATGTGAATCAATAGTATAATCATGTGAAAAATACTGAATTACAAGATATAGTACCTCCATCTATACCTCTATTTTTAACTTAGTCATGCAAGTATTATCAATCTTGCACCAACTCCCCTAATAGTAAATAATGTGATTCAATAGTACACACATGTGAACAAATAGTTATATAAGCATGTGAATTAGTAGCAATTAATTGCTCATTTATCCGATAAATTACCCGATTTATCAATATAACCCCTGACATCAATTATCATCAAATAGATGTCGATTTCCACTAACACTAATAATCCCAACACAATGGAACTATCAAAATTCATTTTTAATCAACACAACTTATTCATTAATATTATAAACTCACAATATTTAACAACCATTCGTTCCCAAAAAGAGGGGCTTTCGATAATGATTTCTCCTTATCATGCAATGCAATTAGGTGACCAAACCTCTCCTCGATGTAACTTTTAGACATCACAATATTGCAAATAATAATATGAATAACTTTGTCGTCTCAATTATTGATTTAATAATATAATATATTATGCAAATGATAATCGTGATAATAATTGAATCAATAATATAAGAGATATGATGTAGCAATTATCAGAGCAATAATTGAGTATAACCGAGTGACTTCTCACGTAAGCATCAATAATCAATACCGTGTGCTACTATGCAACCACGCCAGACATCGTACTTTTAACACCGGGTGTTTCAACAGCTTAATCTGTAAAACTTCCGCCGTTATTTTCATAAAGTATTTTTGTCGCTTTTCTCAATCCGGCAATAATTCCGCTGGGGTCCACCAATGATTGTCTTTGTTGTACGAATATTCCCGTCAAAACGAATATTCCCCGACCAATCGAATATTATATAACAACTTGCATGTATTTTGCAAAATTTGTAAATATTACCTACAACTATAACATTATATCAAATCCACACCATAATATTCAAAAATTTATTTCGAGAAAATTTAATCTTTATTCAAAAGTTCAGGTCTTACAACCTCCCTTCTTATGAAATTTCATCCTCGAAATTAGGGTGCGTGACTGGTATGTCGAAGAGGTAAGGATATCTTGATTTCATCTCGATTCTAACTCCCGTGTCATTTCTTCCACATCATGGTTTCTCCACAAAACTTTGACTTGAGGTATAACCTCGAGCGTAGAATATGATCCTTTTATCCAAGATTTTAACAGTAACTCTTCATACATTAAATCTTCCTCTATCTCGTCTCGGTTCTAATTCAATAATGTGGTTTGGGTCTTTCACATATTTACGTAACATAGAGATATGTGAAAACGTTATGAACACGAGACATACACATGGCGGTAAAGCGAGTCTATACGCCATAGTTTCTACTCGATCGAGGATTAAAAATGGGCCAATGAATCGAGGGTTGAGCTTTCCTCTCTTTCTAAATCTCGCAACTCCCTTCCATGGAGCAACACGTAATAACACATGATCTCCAATATCGAATTCCACGTCCTTTCGATGAAGATCAGCATAACTCTTTTATCGATCTTGTGAGGTTTTTATTATCGGATCGTTTGAATCTTTTTCGTAGTCATACGTACCAACTCCGGTCCCAACAACGTTGCTTCACCCACCTCATCCCAGCATACTGGAGAATGACACTTTCTTCCATACAACACCTCAAATGGAGCCATGCCAATACTTGCTTGATAACTGTTGTTGTCAGAGAAAACTCCACCAATGGTAGGAACTTATCCCAACTTCCTTGAAGTCAAGGACATGTAGTCTTAATAGATCTTCAAGAGTTTGAATGGTCCTCTCCGATCGCCCGTCTGCTTTGAGGATGATATGCCGAGCTAAATCAGAACTGCGTGCCCATAGCTTTTTGCAAACTAACCCAAAATCTTGAAGTGAATCTTGGGTCTCGATCAAAACTATGGATACCGGCATACCATGCGCCTTACAATCTCGCTTATGTATATACGAGCAAGACGCTCAAGTGTATAAGATTCTCGATAGGTAGGAAATGAGCGACTTGGTCAATCTATCAACAATGACCTAAATCAGCATCTATGCCTTGATAAACCTTGGGAAGACCAAGAATCTAAATCCATGGTAATGTGTTCCCACTTCCATTCTAGAATTTCAAGTGGTTGCAATGGAGTTTTTGGTACTTGATGCTCCGCCTTGACTCGTTGACAAGTTAAACACCTTGAGATAAATTTTACTATCTCTATCTTCATATTGCTCCACCAAAATGTATGTCGAAAATCACGATACATTTTGGTACTCCTAGGATGGATTGCAAACGGTGTGTTGTGCACCTCCATCATGATTTATTACTTTAAATTAGGGTTTTTAGGAACACAAAGTCTGGAGTTGACTCGAAGTATTCCTTCTTCATCTATTCTTGCTTCCGGTATAGCACCTTCTTGTACTTTCTTCCTCATACGCATCGCCTCCGTGTCCGTAGCTTGAGCGCCTTTTTAACTTTATCGATTAAAGCTCGGTTCTACTCAGTATATTCGCCATCATCACATGGGTCCTCGATTCTTTATCTCTAACTCCATTCTTTGCAAGTCATACAAAATGGGCTCTTCATATTGACAATATTACACTCGAACCCGCATATGATCTTCTCATAAAGGTGAGAATCACCACTACGTTGCTTTTCCAGGATGGTATCAATAGTATGATCATAATCTTTCAATAGTTCGAGCCAACGCCGTTCTTAAGCATATTGAGTTCCTTTTGAGTGAAAAAATATTTGAGGCTTTTATGATCCGTATAGATCTCCACTTTCTCCCCATACAGGTAATGCCTCAAAATTTTAAGCGCAAAAATGACAGCTGCCAACTCTAGATCATGAGTAGGATAATTCCTCTCATATTCTTTGAGTTTTCGTAAGGCATAGGCTATGACTTTCCCATATTACATGAGAACACATCCTAACCCTTTGCTCAAGCATCACCAGAGATGACAAATCCTCCGAGCCGATGGTATTGTCGTAACATGTCTTTAAATGAGTCTCCTCTTGAGTTCTTAAAAACTCTCCTCACATTCCACGCCTCAACCGAATTTTGTATCTTTTTTCGAGTCACCGAGTTAATGGAGTAGCGATTCGAGAAAACCTTCTACGAATCTCCGATAATAACCAAATAAGCCGAGAAAGCTACGATTTTGATTCATCGATTTAGGTTGCTCCCAACTTTGAATTGCTTCAATCTTTCTTGGTCAACAGATATCCCATGATTTTACATCACGTGCCCAAGGAATGTAACTTCGTCAAGCCAGAACTCGCATTTCTTCAACTTGGCATATAGCTTGTTTTCACGAAGCTTTTGGAGTATCGACCTCAAGTGTTGTTCATGCTCTTCACGGCTTTTGAATATATGAGGATGTCATCAATAAAGACGACCACAAAAATGATCCAAATATTCCTCGAATACTCGGTTCATCATATCCATGAAGGCAAAGAGGAGCATTAGTCAATCCAAAGGACATGACTAGAATTCATAATGCCCGCATCGAGTTCTCGAAAGCCGTCTTTGAATGTCATCTGCTCTATTCTTCAATTGATGATATCCTCGAACGAAGATCAATCTTTGAAAAGAATTTGGCGCCTTGCAATCGGGTCAAACAGTCATCAATACATGGCAATAGGTACCTATTTTTTTGATGGTGACATGATTCAACTCCCGATAATCATACAAAGTCGCATACTCCCATCTTTTTTTCTTCACGAATAATGTGAGCACCCCCCAAATGTACTAGGATGAATGAAACCAATGTCTAACAATTCCTCGCAATCGGGTCTTTAACTCCCGAAGTTCAATAGAGCCATTCGATATGGGGCTTTGGAAATGGGTTTTGTACCGGGTTCAAGGTCGATACAAAATTCAATTTCACGCCTGGGGTAGGCCGTGAAGTTCTTCGTGAAATACGTCAGAAATTTATTAACAATGTAAATATCATTCAGAATCGATTTATTTTTGTTTAGATCCGTGACATGAGCTAAGAAAGCTTGACATCCGCTTTTCAATAAACGAATAGCTTTATGGCATGAAATGACATTGATTGATTTTAATGGTTTAGTTGTTTGAATTTGCATAATAGGTTGGTTTAGAATATGAAAGCTAACAACCTTACGAAAATAATCAATTTTTGCATGATGAGTAGTTAACCAATCAATCCCTAGAATCACGTCAAATGCAAGTATTTTCAATGAAATAAGATCGACAGGTAATGTGAGGGTACCAATTTGAACCAAACAAGACTTATAAACAGTGGATGTAATGAAGGTTTCTCCCAACGGAGTTTCAACAGATAAGTTAAAGTCTAATTTCTCCGGAGTTAAATTTAATCGTTGAGCGCAAGTAGGAGAGATAAAAGAATGGGTAGAACCGGTATCAAATAAGGTATAGACTTCGCTAGAGTTTATGATAAGCTTACCCGTGATGACCTCGTTCGGGTTCCTTGCTTTCTGGGAGGTCACAAAAAATGCTCTCCCTTGCACCACCGGCTTTGACTTTTCTGGGACGGCCTTTGGTGCCTCCATCCTAGATGAACTTATCTTCGGTGAACGGCAAAATCGGGTTAGATGACCTTCTCTTCCACAATTATAACATGCCTTGGACGGCATCGCGCAGTTTGGACTGATGTGTCCCTCCCCTCCGCATTTGAAGCATATGATAGGTGGTCGCTTCTCCTTCCTTAACAACGGGTGTTGGTCCGACGCCTTTTCATCATTGTTGAATCTCCTCTTCTTGAAATGTCCATTCTTATTGTCTTGGCTATGATTACCACCGGCGTGGTTACTATTTTGCATATTGGTTCCCTCCACGCTTGTTGTCACCGCTTCGATGATCGTTACCATCGGTATTTTCATTCTTGCCGCCATTTTCTCTTGTTGCGTAGACTGCTATCGCGCTCCAATAATCGAGCCCTATTTACAACATCCGAATACAAACACGCTTTATGAGAAATAAGATATTGTCGTATCTCCTGCTTTCAAACCTCTTAAAACATTCGCATCATTCGCTTCCTCATTATCGACCAAATGGGATGCAAACCGGGATAACTCCGCAAATTTAGCCTCGTATTGCGACACTGGCCATATTGTTTTGTTCCAACTTGATAAACTCTACCTCCTTCATGTGACGAATACTTTCGGGAAAGTACTTGTTGTTGAACGCTTCTGGGAACTTCTCCCAAGACATCTTGAAAAGCTTCAGTCAGGTACGCTTTTACTGATTCCCACCAGTAATCTGCTTCTTCACGCAATATAAAGGTGGCGAAGGGAACCTTTTGCTCCTCGAAGCATCCCAAGACATCAAATATCTTGGTGATTTGCTTTATCCATGCTTCCGCCTTAAGTGGTTTTGGCTCTTCAATAAACTCCGGTGGTCCCAGCTCCTTGAACTGTTTAGCGGTGACCGTCCGAGAGTTTCCAGTATTTACAACTGTATTTTGAACAGGAGCCGCTCTCGCTTGATGTTGCATGAATTGCATGAAGCCTCGAAACATTCCATCGTTCATCATTTGGTTAGTGTTGTTGTTTGCATGAGGATTATCGTCTTCCTAATGCACATTGTACTGGTTATTGATCTGTGGAGACTCAACGGTCTCCTGTGCTCCATTGATGTTCTCAACATTCTCGGATGCCATTTTCAAACACTGCCACAAAACAAGGGTTAATTTACATGCAACATATTATCCCTATACTCGATCCAACCAATCAAATACCAAATAAACTTAGGTAGGTCATACTAGCGAAGGAATTCCCCGCCTCCCCTCTAGTTCTAGTCTTATATCTTAGCCAGGATCATATCCTCAAGCTTTGATATTAATCCGTGACGCCCCCAAAATAGGTATACATCACCTATTCTGAGTCGTCAAATACATGGTACAGAATACAAATACAACTTAATAATACAACTGTCGTGTACAATACGACAAAACATAAGATGTGAGTTTGAATACAAATATTGTCTACTAGAGATTATATAAACTCAAAAGGAGTCCTCATTACAATTATTATCACACTATTTCATAGAATAGTGAGGACTACTAATGTTATCATCTGGCCCGTCACTCCGTTCCTCGACTAGTCCCTGCTACGTTCTCATTTCCTGAAGAGAACAATAAAAGTAAAAGGGTGAGCTCAACTAGCCCGGTAGGAAATATTATGACTAAGATAATGCAGAATATATTATCGTTAGCCTTCAACAGTGTTAAACTGATATAATATAACAACCATCAAGTTTAACTGCAGCGGAACAAGCAATCCATTAAAAGAGTCAAGTAGAGAATAAAATTTACTATCTTTTATGATTTAAAAGGTTTTTCATCACTTTTATCATTGGGACTCAACTTTAATAAATAATCCACATCATCGAATCACCCACGACTACTACCAAGGATATTCTTTAGTATCACGACCACAATTATCCATGCACTATGGGCCAAGAATATTTGTGTATTCATTAATGGTCATGATCATGCCAACAACCGTCCATCAATGCACTACGGACCAATAAGGACTTTTACCACATCATTTGTAACATTACGGCCATGATTACACCAAATAATCCTCGTCATAATCATACCAAGTCCATCTATGCACTACAGCCATGATTTGACTTTCAAAAAATATAAACATGAGGATGATGACAATGATATAAGAATTCAATAAAACAAGTTCAAGAATTTATTTATCCAGAACTAATAATGTCCAAATTGTCAACATGATATCGCTTTGTAGAGTAAAATTCAAGAATGCTCGTAAGAATATTTCCATGAAAAGATATCGGATGAAGCGCAAATATCAAGGATATTCCACTAATTTCATGGAGTATAGAAGTCAAAACATTAACCAACCGAGTATAACAAGGAATGGAATAACAAAAGAAATCACCAGCATGCGATAGAATCGCATAAAAGAGTTACTCCAATGTAATAATAAATAACGGAATTAGTTCTACACGAAAACACATGTAGGATATTCCAACAGTAATAATAAAGACGGAATCGGTCCCACGTAAAACGATATATGTGGATATTCCAATGTAATAATAAAGATGGAACCAGTCCCGTCGTAGAAACGCATGCATGAGATGTTTCAACAGAATGATAAATAATGGAACCAGGTCCGGCGTAAATGCACAGACAGGATGTTCCAACAGAATGATAAAGAATGGAATAACATAAGAATTTCACCAAGTATAGGGTAGCCCGCGTATACAGGTTATTCTAATAGAATAATAAAGAATGGAATAACAGAAGTTCTCTTCATGGATAAGAAATAAATAATACTCCCTACCTTGGAAAAACTGGATACTGGAATAGTGAGGTAGAAGACTTCTCTTCTTCTTTCTCTCTATAAAAGAATGAGCTTCTATTTATAGGAAAATACAGTTTCGATAATTGCACGTTTTGGGGCTCGAAAAATTACAGTACAATACCTCCAACTTTTCTTTCATTTTTAATTTAGTCCTGCAAGTATTATCAAACTTGCACCACCTCCCCTAATAGTAAATAATGTGAATCAATAGTTCAATCATGTGAATCAATAGTATAATCATGTGAAAAATATGAATTACAAAGATAGTACCTCCATCTACATACATCTATTTTAACTTAGTCATGCAAGTATTATCAATCTTGCACCAACTCCCCTAATAGTAAATAATGTGATTCAATAGTACACACATGTGAACAAATAGTTATATAAGCATGTGAATTAGTAGCAATTAATTGCTCATTTATCCGATAAATTACCCGATTTATCAATATAACCCCTAGACATCAATTATCATCGAAATAGATGTCGATTTCCACTAACACTAATAATCCCAACACAATGGAACTATCAAAATTCATTTTTAATCAACACAACTTATTCGTCATTAATATTATAACTCACAATATTTAACAACCAGTTCGTTCCCAAAAAAGAGGGGGCTTTCCGATAATGATTTCTCCTTATTGGCGCGCAATTAGGTGACCAAACCTCTCCTTGACAGAACTTTTAGACATTGTCAATATTGCAAATAATAATATGAATAACTTTGTCGCCTCAATTATTGATTTAATAATATAATATATTATGCAAATGATATCGTGACAATAATTGAATCAATAATATGAGAGATATGATGTAGCAATTACTTCAGAAGCAATAATTGAGTATAACGAGTGACTTCTCACGTAAGCATCAATAATCAATACCGTGTGCTACTACGCAACCACGCCAGACATCGCATTTTTTTACACACGGTGTTTCAACAGCTTAATCAGTAAAACTTCCGCCGTTATTTTCATAAAGTATTTTTGTTATTTTCTCAATCCGACAATAATTTCATTGTGGGGGTCCACCAATGATTGTGCTGTTGTATGAATATTCCCTGTTAAAATGAATATTCCCCGACCAATCGAATATTATATAACAACTTGCGTACTTTGCAAAATTTGTAAATATTACCCACAACTATAACATTATATCAAATCCACACCATAATATTCAAAAATATATTTCGAGAAAATTTAATCTTTATTCAAAAAGTTGGGGTCTTACATACCGTATCTTGTACATTTATGCTAAAGACTCCTGCGGTTGATTTTGTTAATTTGTTTGTTGAAGTCGGTCTCGTTATCGCCAATGTTCTGCTGCCTTTCCTCGTATTCGCATTCCTTGCTTTCCTTCTACTTCTTGGACAAGCTTTCACCTTATGCTCCATTGATTCACAATTAAAACATCCATTATACATTCTTGGATTGGGCAGTTGGGAGAGACATGTCCCTTCTGCCCACACTTGTAACACACAATCTTATCCTTTAAATATTCTCCCTTCTCTGATTCTAGCTTGGCTTGCCTCCCACCAGAAATTCGTCTTCTTTTTTCATCGTATAGGTGGCAAAAGCTGTCTTTTGCCCCTTCATTACCCTAACTATCACAAACACGTCAACAGAGTCGGTTGATCTTTTAAATCCTGGCAGTACAATTGCCTTGAAGTTCTTAACGTTTGTCGATCGATTACTTGGCTGATTTCCCGCGGCTGGTATTCTGTTCTACATAACTTGAGCGACCATATTCGTAAAATTCTGTGTCGGGTCTGGTTGTTCTCCAGCTTTGTTGACATGTTCTTCTGCCCTTTAGTTTCATTTTTCGTCTTAGCAGCATTATCATAACTTATTCTTTATTAACTTACATTCTAATCCTTATCGTATACACTTAACATATAACGCAAAATTTTCTATTCAAATAGTCATGCAATCAAAATTTTAGATTTCAAAAACTCAGTTTACTGTATTAACCAGTATTCAGATAAATATCTACTATCTTTATACCAACTTATTTTATTAATCCATCATAGATTCATATTCATAACACTTGACATACCTTAGCACATATTGCTTTAAACATTCGTTATCCCTTTGTGACTCAAAAGTTGAGAATCGCTATCACAATTTATAAAAAAGTTAAGAATATTATACTACACTTACATACTTATCTTATATGCAACATAGAATCATACCTATTCAAGTACTACTTATACTATTTATCTTCTACACATTCGCTAAGGATCAATTGTAAGACCCCGAAATTTTTTTTAAATAAAAAGGAATTTCCTTTATTTATTATTTTGAAATAGTAAGGGTGGATTTGATTAATGTGGTTAGTTATGGGTAAAATGCTAAATATTTCAAAATAAGCAAGTAGTTATAAAATATTCATTTTTGTTTGGGAATATTCGTTTGGTCGTGGAATATTCGTATCGTTTGAATATTCGTTTGGTCGTGGAATATTCGCATCGCTTCGGGAATATTCGTATCGACGGCAAGCAGCCCATGTGTGGGCCCCATAAAGGAAAGCGATTGGATGAGGAAAACGACAAAGTTTTGGGTGGTTATAAATAATTCTACGTAGTTGTTACTGAGTAAGACCGTTGGAATACCCTATGTTAAAATACAAGAATACGCTGTGTCGCACAAAGAAAGACACCAGATTGCACAAGATTGTTGAATTATTGACTCGCACGTAAGATGGCACTACTTCAATAATTTTCACAAGAGAGTTACTCGCTCAATAGTTTATTTTATCGATTCAATAATTGTCGCGTTGGTATTTTATATTATCATTGTTTCAATAATTGTCATCGCACTGCAGTATTTCCCATTATCGCATCAATAATTCATATTATTTGAATAATATTATTAGATAACATTATTGGCAATGTCTAGAAAGTTCTGCATCTAAGGAGAGGTTTGGTCACCTAATTGCGGCTACCAAGAAGGAGAGATCCTTATCGAAAGCCCCTCTTTCCTGGGAATGTTTCGTCATTATAAATGTGATTCTCAGAATATTATTTGTGAATAATTAATTATTGATTCATATGATAAGAAATATTTATTTTATATGAATATAAATGATGGATTTATTTATGTGGTTATTAATGAAGGAATTAATGTTGAGGTGTTTTATCAAGATTTTATCTGGATTGAGGTATTAAAAATCAAATCGTGGGTTTTGAGATATATCATGGGGTTATAATTTTTAATCCGACCGTTGGATTGTGGTAATTTTTGGGTATGTTATACATACATAAGTTGAGTATATGTCCACAAATTTTGAACCGCTTAAAAATGCACGAATGATTTGTTGTGAATTTTAAGAGGTGTCTGATTCGGAAATTAGGTTTATAATTGATTTTGGTGGAAAATTCTAGAATTGAGTGGGCCCCACTTGTGGTTGGTGAAAAATGTGCTGAATTTTATTTCAAATGTGGTGGGTGGCAATAGTAGCGGTAAAGCCATCGTGTAGCAGTCGTCAAGTCCGCTTTCTACGGCTAACATTTTCCTATAAATAGAGGGCTGTTAGAATTGAAAATCACACCGTAAACAAAGTTTTCTCTTTCTCTCTATATTATCGAGCGTATTCTTGTGAGTATTTTGAGTATACTTTGAGTATTGTTAGATTAGGCAAGTTCCCTTCAAAGACTATATCCTGTTTCAACTAAAATACTGCTTTTCGAGGTAAGGGATGTTATTTTCTTCTCGATGATATTATTTCTTCAATATCATTATCTTTGAAATATTGGTTGGAACTTTTTATCAAATTTGGAACTTTTTCATGTCGGGTTACTATTCATGAGTTACTATTCACGAGTTACTATTCATGAGTTACTATTCACGAAGTTACTATTCACGAGTACTATTATTCATGAAGCGTGAAGATGTTTTTTTGTGGAATTTCTATCTTTTGGTGTCGAGTTACTATTCACGTGATACTCAAGACTATTCACGATATCTGACACTATTCACGAATACGGCACTATTCATTCAATAAAAATGAAAATTTTTCTTTTCGCCTAAAAATATCTAATCTGGATACTAGCTTTGATTGTATCCATGTTTTGATCATTCTTGAATTTTACACCACTATGATTATTTTTGAGGTATTGTTGGACATGGATAAAACAAAGTACTAATCCTTAATCCTTAATCCTTGTCATTTTGTTTCACCGGATTCGCTCTTTAAAAATATTTTTCATCATCCTCGGTCTTAAATGATGATATTATTGAATATCTTTGGCTCAGAGTGCAAAGATGAATGATTTCAAGAATATCTTTGGCCCGTAGTGCAAAGATGAAAGTGTGTTTAAATGAACACGACCGATCGATGAATATCTTCGGGCTGTAGTGCAAAGATGAATGATTTCAAGAATATCTTTGGCTCAGTAGCAGCAAAGATGAGCAGTGTTTAAATGAAATACGACCGATTAATCGATGAATATCTTTGCCTTAGTGCAAAGATGAACAGTGTTGAGATGAATACGACCGATTGATGAATATCTTTGGCTCAGTAGTCTAAAGATGAATATTTGATTTGAGATGAATATCGATTGATGTTACAGGGATAAAATATTGATGATGGACTGTTAAATTCATAGATTATAGTAGATTTCATTCTCTACGTAACTCTTCTATGAATTATTATTTCAACGTGCGAATATTGATCCAAACTTGTTGTCTATCAGATTCTATCGATTTTTCCTCGTTGGAGACTAACGATAATTTGTTGTATATTATCTTAGTCATAATATTCTTTATCGGGCTAGTTGAGCTCACCCTTTTCCTTGTTGTTCCATTTTTCTTCTCGTGAGGCGAGAATGTAAATGAGTACTAGTCGGGGTAATGGAATGAAGGTTCTAGAGAGAGTTGTTTAGTAGTCCTCACCATTTTTGTAAAATATTGTATCAATAAATGTGATGAGGATTTATTTGAGTATAAATATTGTCTAGAAGATAATATTTGTATTTAAACTCACGCTTTTATTGTTGTGATAATAAAGTTGTAGTTGTTTCGCACCATGTATTTGGCGACTTCGTAACGGGTTGGATGGAATGGACCTATTTTGGGGTCGCCACAGCTTGGTATCGAGCTTAGGATATGATCTCTCCGAGATCGGGAATAGAACTAGGAGGGAGAGACGAGTAAATCCTTTGCTAGTGTGTCCTACCTAAGCTTATTTGTTAGTTGGTCAAGATATAGGATATTATGTGATTGATTTCCTTAATTAACCCTTGTTTTATGACAAGAATTGAGAATGTCGAATCGAGAATATTAATAGTGGTGTAAATGAGACCGTGGAGATGCCTCAGTATTTAACAACGAGGAGAGAACGTGCAACAGTCGACAATGTACCTCCCGTGAATAACACCACCGAGAGCGATGATGAACGGGGATGTTTAGAAGCTTTTTCGCAGCTCATGCAAAATCGACGAGGAGACTCGTGCTCAAAATATAGGAGGAAATGATAGTAATTCACGGGTGGTCACAACCAAGCAGCTTCAAAGAGTTGGGACCACCGCAATTCAGGGAAAGCCGAGATCCGATCATGGCGGAAGCAATGGGTCAAGCAAATTACCAAGATATTCGATGTCTTGGATGCACGAAGGAACAGAAAAGTTCCATTCGCTACTTTTATGTTCCGTGGCGAGGGTAGATTATCGGTGGGAATCAGTGAAGCGCACCCCATTCACCGCACTCTGCATGTCGTGGGAGACGTTTGAAATAGCTTCAATGACAAGTACTTCCACAGAAAGTATTCGGCTATACGAAGGAAGTGGAGTTTATTAGATTGGAGCAGTAATAACACGACGGTGTCCCAAAGACGAGGCGGAAGTTTATGAGTTATCCAGTTTGCACCTCATTTGGTGGAGAATGAGGAACGATGACGCGGATGTTTCGAGAGGTTTGAAACCCAAGATACGCCAAGATCTCATTTCTCATAAATTTTCTCTATTCAGATGTTGTCAAAATGTGGCTCAAATGTTAGAGCGAGATAACGAGTACGCTCAACCGAGGGACCATAACCAGGATCATACCAAAGATAAAAGATCATCGTAATAACGATAACCAAAGGAGAAAGAAGAATACGGACAAAGGCGGTAACCACTCCGGTGGTAATCGTGGGCCATGAAAATAGAAGAAGCGAGTTGGGAGGAGATTTTAAAAGAGGAGATTCAACAACGACCATGTGAAGACGCTGGCGCCAAAGGGGCAAATCGTTCCAAGGGAGGAGAAAGACCATCGGTCGATGTTACAAATGCGGAAAGAGGACATATCACCAAACCGCCCACAACAGCTTTAAGGTATGCTATAATTGTGGAAAAGAAGGACATATCGCCGAGATCAGACGATATCGAAAACCTAGTGCAATGAAGGCGGTGACTCAAAAGGATGTCCCGTAAAAGTCAAAGTCAACGATTCTCGAAGAGCGTTTGTCGTGACCGGTTAAAATACGAGAACCCGAACGGTTAGCACGGGTTAGTTAATTATAAATTCTTGCGAAGTTTATACCTTACTAGATACTTTGCCTCTACCCATTCTTTTATCTCTTTGCTTATACCAACGCTTTGAACTTGACTACGGAGAAATTAGACTTTGACCTATTTATGGAGACTCAGTTAGAGAAACTTTCGTTACATCCGTTGTTTAAAAAATCTTGTTTGATTCAAGTTGGCACCATTACCTTACCCGTTGACCTTATCTCTTTAAAGATACTTGCTTTTGGGGATTGATTGGTTAACTACTCATCATGCCAAAATTGATTGCTTTTTGTAGGTCATAGTTTTCATATTCCTAAGCAACCTCGTTATTCAACTCAAGCAAATCAAACCATTGTAGTCAAACATTTTCATATCAAGCCATGAAGTCATTCGCTTATTACTTGATGTCAAGTTTTCTTAGTCCATGTTATGGATTTGAATAAAGACACGCCGATTTGAATAATATTCTTGTTGTTATTGATTTTTCCCGACGTATTTTCTCAAGAATTTCTCGGCTTACTTCCAAAGCTCGATATTAAATTTTGTATCGACTTTGAACCCTAGACAAAACTCATTTCTAAAATCTCATATCGAATGGCTCCTATTGAACTTCGTGAGTTAAAAATTCAACTATAGAATTTGGTACCGAGCCTTTATCCGGTGACTTCCTTTGTGGAATGCACCGCCGCACTCTCGTAGGGACGCCATATTCGCATGCGATAGTAAATCGATAGGTGTCATTGTGACGTCTATCCAAGATTGGGATATGAGTCACGCTTGAGAGCAACCTAAGTCGAAGAATCAAAATACGTAGCTTTCAGCTTAGTTGGTTATTATCGGAGATTCGTTGAAGGATATTCTCGAATCGCTATTCCATTATCGCAAATTGACTCGTAGAGATACAAAATTCAATGGAGCAAGGAATGTGGGAAGAGCTTCAAGAACTCAAGAGGAGACTCATTTCAAAGACATGTTCGACCATGCCATCCTCGGAAAAGCGAACGTGGTAGCCGACGTGTTGAGTAGAAGATCGTATACAAGTACGAAAGTACGATATCATCAAAGACTCATTTCAGATAATATACAAATAATAAAGATGGAGATGAAAACTCTAGGTACCCACGTGATGATATACGAGTACGTGATGATATACTGAGTATAATCGACTTTAATCGATAAAGTTAAAGTCGCTTCAAGCTACACACCGGAGTCGATGAATTTGAAGAAGGAGGTGCAAGAAGTTGTTATTTTAAAAGCGAGAATCGGTGAGGTGAGGAAAGCTCAAACCTTCGATTTATTAATCCATTTGAAATTCTCGATCGAATAGGAACGCGGGCCTATACTCGCTTTTTACCACCAAGTATGACGCGCATGTTCATAACGCTTTTCACGTGATCGATGTTACGTAAATATGTGGACGACCAAACACGCTATTGAAGTTAGAACCGACGAGATAGCCAAGACTTAACGCACGAGGAGGTACCCACAAGATTTTGTAGAGGAAAGAACACGACCTATGCATCGAGGTTATACCATAAGTTAAAGTTTTGTGGAGAAACCATGCTTATTGAGGAAATGACCTGGGAGTTGGAAACGAAAATGAAAGCGAGGTATCTTTACCTTTTCAAACACCCAAGTACGTACGTCAATTTCGAGGACGAAATTTCATAAGGAGGGGAGGTTGTAAGACCCCGAAATTTTTTTAAATAAAAAGGAATTTCCTTTATTTATTATTTTGAAATAGTAAGGGTGGATTTGATTAATGTGGTTAGTTATGGGTAAAATGCGCAAATATTTCAAAATAAGCAAGTGGTTATAAAATATTCATTTTGTTGGGAATATTCGTTTGGTCGTGGAATATTCGATCGCTTGAAATATTCGTTTGGTCGTGGAATATTCAGATTGTGGGAATATTCGCATGCGACGCAAGCAAATGTGTGTGGGCCCCATAAAGGAAAGCGATTGGATGAGGAAAACGACAAAGTTTGGGTGGTTATAAATAACTACGTAGTTATTACCGCTAAGACCGCTTGAATACCCTGGTTAAAATACGTGAATACGCGTGGTTCGCACAAAGAAGACACCAGATTGCACAAGATTGTTGAATTATTGATTCGTACGTAAGATGGCATTACTCAATAATTTTCACAAAGAGTTACCGCTCAATAGTTTATTTTATCGATTCAATAATTGTCATTGCTGGTATTTTATATTATCATTGCTTTAATAATTGTCACCGCATGATTTCCCATTATCGATCAATAATTCATAATATTTGAATAATATTATTAGATAACATTATTGGCAATGTCTAGAAAGTTCGCTCTAAGGAGAGGTTTGGTCACCTAATTGCGCGCAGTAGAAGAGAGATCCTTATCGAAAGCCCCTCTTCCTGGGAACAACCGGTCATTAAATGTGATTCTCGTAATATTATTTGTGAATAATTAATTATTAATTCATATGATAAGGAAATATTTATTTTATATGAATATAAATGATGGATTTATTTATATGGTTATTAATGAAGGAATTAATGTTGAGGTGTTTTATCGTATTTTATCTGGATTGGAGGTATTAAAATCAAATCGTGGGTTTTTGAGATATATCATGGGGTTATAATTTTTAATCCGACCGCTGATTGTGGTAATTTTTGGGTATGTTATACATACATAAGTTGAGTATATGTCCACAAATTTTGAACCGTTAAAAATGCACGAATGATTTGTTGTGAATTTTAAGAGGTGTCTGATTCTAAAATTAGGTTTATAATTGATTTTGGTGGAAAATTCTAGAATTGAGTGGGCCCCACTTGTGGTTGGTGAAAAAAAATGTTTGAATTTTATTTCAAATGTGGTGGGTGGCAATAGTAGCGGTGTAAAGCCATCAAAGCAGTCAAGTCCAAGTCCTGCTTGGCCAACTAACATTTTCCTATAAATGAGAGGGCTAAGTTAGAATTGAAAATCACACCGTAAACAAAGTTTTCTCTCTTCTCTCTATATTATCGAGCGTATTCTTGTGAGTATTTTGAGTATACTTTGAGTATTGTTAGGCGGTAAGTTCCTTCAAAGACTATATCCTGTTTTCAACTAGAAGTACTTGTCTTTTCGAGGTAAGGGATGTTATTTTCTTCTCGATGATATTATTTCTTCAATATCATTATCTTTGAAATATCAGTTGGAACTTTTTATCAAATTTGGAACTTTTTCATGCTTAAGGGGTTACTATTCATGAGTTACTATTCACGAAGTTACTATTCATGAGTTACTATTCACGAGTTACTATTCACGAGTACTATTCATGAAGCGTGAAGATGTTTTTTGTGGAATTTCTATCTTTTGGTGTGAGTTACTATTCACGATATCGGCACTATTCACGATACGACACTATTCACGAATATTTGCAAGACTATTCAATTTAAAATGAAAATTTTTCTTTTCGCCTAAAATATCTAATCTGGATACTAGCTTTGATTGTATCCATGTTTTGATCATTCTTGAATTTTACACCACTATGATTATTTTTTGAGGTATTGTTGGACATGGATAAAACAAAGTACTAATCCTTAATCCTTAATCCTTATCATTTTGTTTCACCGGATTCGCTTCTTTAAAAATATTTTCATCATCCTCGCCTTAAATGATGATATTATTGAATATCTTTGGCCCGTAGTGCAAAGATGAATGATTTCTAAAGAATATCTTTGGCTTCAGTAGTGCAAAGATGAAAGCGTGTGTTTAAATGAATATGATCGATCGATGAATATCTTTGGCTCATGAAAAGATGAATGATTTCAAGAATATCTTTGGCCTCAGTAGTGCAAAGATGAAGCAGTGTTTAAATGAACATGACCGATCGATGAATATCTTTGGCCTTAGTGCAAAGATGAACAGTGTTGAGATGAATACGACCGATTGATGAATATCTTTGGCTGTAGTGCAAAGATGAATATTTGATTTGAGATGAATATCGATTGATGTTACAGGGATAAAATATTGATGATGGACCGTTAAATTCATAGATTATAGTAGATTTCATTCTCTACGTAACTCTTCTATGAATTATTATTTCCGTCGCGAATATTGATCCAAAACTTGTTGCCTATTGTATTCTATCGATTTTTCCTCGTTGGAGACTAACGATAATTTGTTGTATATTATCTTAGTCATAATATTCTTTACCGGGCTAGTTGAGCTCACCCTTTTCCTTGTTGTTCCATTTTTCTTCTCGTGAGGCGAGAATGTAAATGAGTACTAGTTAATGGGTATGGAATGAAGGTTCTAGAGAGAGTTGTTTAGTAGTCCTCACCATTTTTGTAAAATATTGTATCAATAAATGTGATGAGGATTTATTTGAGTATAAATATTGTCTAGAAGATAATATTTGTATTTAAACTCACAGTTTTATTGTTGTGATAATAAAGTTGTAGTTGTTTCTGTACCATGTATTTGGCGACTCAGAATGGGTTGGATGGAATGGACCTATTTTGGGGTCGTCACATCAATTACTTAGTATTTTATATATTCTCATTATCCTCTATAATCCATTCACACATAACTATACTAGTCCTCCTTATAGTCATTTGGTATTCGTTTGATTATTGAGTTTCTAGAGGTCAAGGATTCAAGGGCTGGTGAGGAAATGGAGTAGTAATTCAAGAATGATATGAGATATTTTAAAATACTTCCATTTTTCTTACCACGTATTATGAGTTTAAAAACTCACCACAAGCATAAGAGTTTAAGAACTCAAGCTTAATCTTATATTCTATAACTATACTCTACCTATCAGTTATACTATCATTTCTGGGTACGGTACTACACTTTCTAGTATAATCACCTCATTGAGGTAGCTTTCAATGTAAGTCTCTATTTCAGCTATTGGCTTTGATATTGGCTCAGTTATGGAGGTTGACTCCTTCTTTACGACCTGAGGGTATCCTAATCCTTTCTATCTAACATCTACACACATAAATTATCCTGATTATCTACTAATATATACACACATCAAATAATAGTTTTATACAAGTTATCTTTTATTTTGTTTGACGATGAATTTATTCAATTTATCTCCTTATAAACTCTATATGAGTTATTTGTATTTTCAACGTTTCACTCTGTTCTAAGGTTATAGCCTAAGGTCTAACCCACCTAAGGTTTCAAACTCTAAGCTCTGATACCATACTGTGATGCCCCCAAATTTAGGTACTTGAAACCCAAACCCGGTGCTTCACGATACCATTTCTATGAGCGGAATAATACTAATAATAATAACAATAATATAAATAACAAACTTAGTTTACATATATCAGAGTCTAATCCCAAGTACGCAACCTTTACTTTAATTCTTTACATGATAGATAATATATATCATTGCCTTAATACAGTCTAACTATTACAAAAGACACCATTAAACATATTTTGTTTGCTTTCCTTTTCACTTGTTCTTGTCTGAACCTTCAGGTTGATCACGCTTAGCTGAAAATATTTAAATAAAGCAAGGATGAGCATTTGAGTGCCCAGAAAGTAATAACAATTATAAATATAATTAGCTGAAAGAAATAAATATTTTCTTTGTACATCACTTCTACAACGAGTTTATAGTTGTGAAGTAAACTGAACCGATAATAATAACATAACAATTACATCTCGATTTTTTGAAACTACGATTGACTTTATATATAGGTATTAGTTGATGTGCTATATAACATTGTTTTTAGTTTTTGATAAGGTTTAACAGAACTTCATTTGCAAACCGTCATAACTTACAGGCACGAGGGTGATCTGCCCAATGTGCCCTGTATTGATCAATACTACATTATAAGAATGATATTATCGTTCACTCTGTCATACTACCAAGCGTAAAAAATTTCTCGTGATCGGGATGTTCATACTTAGTCTAGAATCCAACCAAAATAATTTGATTAGATACAAAAAGGTTTAATCATATTCAACGATATTTCTAAATCAGATCTAGTTTGGTCAAATAGCTTAGGCGGCTTATATATATATATATATATATATATATATATATATATATATATATATATATATATATATACAACGTGTTTAACTCATAATGATTATCCAAGTGAGGACACTTGATAACCATATTTCGAAATTAACTAACATAATATATATATATATAAGTTATATAATATAATATCATGTTGATAAACAATGATCTGATATAATATATACTGACAATAGGGTTAATAATATAGTACAATAATAATATAAATCAATCTTCTTACTCATGTCCATCAGATAAAGGAAATGCAAAGGTAGGATACTTTTCGTCTCATTGCCACAATATGCAACTTAAATTTATCTTTTATATAGCAACCTATCAGTAATAAGATCATTTTATCGATTAGAATAACATATCGTAACACATAATACTGCTTATTGCGGTCAGTACGTAACCTAATCACCTTATCACACATATTCAACAGTCATTGAATCACAAACAATCACTAATACAATCAAAATATCTAAGTCCATATCAATTTCTGAAGTATGTCGGTGTACCGACGACTTTCTCGAGTAATTATCGAGTCTAAGACTCTATCCTGTAGTTCAATATCTGTAAGTATCGGTCATATTATTTTTAAATGACTTATAATAATTTTTAAACATTTATTATAATAAATTATGAATTTTCAAACACCTGAATCATAATTAAATGATTTAAATATTAAATAATTCTATTATCATTAATATTAAAGTATTAATGTATTACTTATCAAAATATTAAAAGTCCTTAATCATAACTTAAAATATTTTTAATTCATTTATATCCTTTTTAAATAATTTTTAAATTAATAAAACCATTTTAAAACTACTTATTTAATATAATTATTAAATAAATTTAATATCATTAATATTAAATTAATATCATTAATATTAAATTATTAATGAAATTATCCTCTAAATATTACAAGTTATATTTTATAACTCAAAATATCTTTAAACACTTTATTTTCATTTTAAATGATTTTTATAATATTAAAATCATTTTGAAACTAATTTAATTAATATAATTATAAAATAAATCTAATATCATTAATATCAAAATATTAATATTTTTCATGACAAAATATCAAAAGTTATATTTTATAACATAAAATATTTTTATAACCTTTAAATCATTTTCTATAATTTTAAATCATTAATTCTATTTTTACATAATTTATTTAATACATTTATTAAATAACTTAAATATCATTAATATTAATTTATTAATGAAATTTATCACAAAATATTAAAAGTCATTAAAATAACTTAAAATATTTTTTATATCATAATATAATTTTAAATGATTTTTCATGTATTAAAATCATTTTAAAATAATTTATTTATTATTAAAATTAAATAAATTAAATACCTTTAATATTTAAAAAAATATTAAATATATATGAAATATATTCAAAATAATTAAAAACTAATTTTCGGACTTTAAAATAATTTTTAAAACCATTTTTATAATTTTTAGAATTTATTTTCTACTTTTTATCATTTTTTGGAAATTAATTAATTAAAATTTACTAAGTCCGTCGCTAAAGCCTTTGGCGACAGAAAAACGCCGCCTTAGGTGTTCTTGAGCCCAAGAACACTGACAGGTAAATGCTCGAGGGGTCTACTTTGACCACTTATAATTCTGTGTTCCTGCATGCTCTGGTCAATCTCAAGCATTGATCGTGTAGTATAAATGTAGAACTACAAGTATTCACAATCTGTTTGGTCATACAACAACTCAGATGCAAGATCTGGGCCTTTAAAATGATTGTCAGGGCTATTCATCATGTTCTGGGCTGCCCAAAAAAACCTGGTCAATGCCGATCAACGGTTTTGGTGGCCTTATTCCGATCAATCGGTTTATGTCACAGTTGTTCTAGATGTCGGGTCTTGTAGACTAACTAGCATGGTATGTATATTGATCATTTATAATGTATAGATATCATTAACTTACAAGATCTAAGTCTCTAAAGTACCTGTCAGACACTGCCTCAACATTTCTGGGTTACCCAGGTAGTAAGGCTTAATGGTCAACGACTTTTGACCGATTACTACAATCGATCTGTTGATTTCTAAGGTGCAAAAGTACTATGAATGTAAGACCCCAACTTATTATTAATGAAATTTAATTTTCTCTATTTATTATTTTGAAATAGTAAGGGTTGATTTGATTAATGTGGATAGTTATGGGTAAAATACGCAAATATTTCAAAATAAGCAAGTGGTTATAAAATATTCATTGTTGTTTGGAATATTCGTTTGGTCGTGGAATATTCGAATCGTTCGGGAATATTCGTATGACGGTTGCCGTAAATTTTATGTGTGTGGGCCCATAACGAAAAAGCGATTGGATGAAGAAAACGACAAATATAAGTTGTTTAAAAATAACTACAGTTAGTTATTATCATTAATACTATTAAAATACTCTGGTGGTTAACACACAAGAGCTTATACGATATTGCACCAATTATTGATTCTTACGTAAGAAGGCACTACTCAATAATGGTTACGGTGATTCTTGATCAAGATTTTATTTTATTGATTTAATAATTTCTGCGTTGATATTTTATATTGTTTGTTGTTTCATATAATTGTCATTACACAATATTTTTCATTATCGAAGCAATAATTCATATTATCCTAATAATATTATTAGATAACATTATTGGCAATGTCTAGAAAGTTCTGCATACAAGGAGAGGTTTGGTCACCTAATCATGCGCCGCCAAGAAGGAGAAATTCTTATTGAAAGCCCCTCTTTCCTGGAACTACCGGTTTATCAATATTGTGATTCGTAATATTATTTGTGAATAATTAATTATTGATTCATATGATGAGAAAAATATTAATTTTATGTGGATATAGATGGAGAAAATTTTAATGTGACAATTGTTGAAAATTGAAATTTTATCTTTTTCGATAAAATAATTCATGTAAATATATTATTATATTTTAATAATATAATAATGATGATATTTTTACAACGAATGTGGGATATATGAGTATACGAGGAGGAAGAGTATTTTTTTTGTTGCAATAAATGTTTAAAACATGTTAAACATGTCTGTGGGACCCTATTTATCGACCAAATTTAATTATAAATTTCTGTAAAATCGTCTGCTTGTGGATTTCTATTTCAATTCCTATTTGGAATTTGGAAAAACTTTCTTCGCAAAGTTGTAGAGAATTGAATTTCCTATAAAATGTTGCGAGATTCAAATTTTCCGACAAAAGGGCTATTTATTGTGAATTATTGAAGTTCAAGCTCCAAAATAATTGATTTTGGAAGTTTAAATTATTTTAAATTAGAAAACGTTTTTCTTACTTTTTTCTAGAAGGTGGCATGTGCTTATTGAGCTGAAATTAGATTTTAAGAGTGGCGTAGGAATTTTGATATATATAATAATATTAAATTAAATTTTACGCTTTGGTGTTCTAAAATGATTTCTATAAATAGGGTGCTTAGGTTAGAATTGAAAATTACACCGAAACCTAATTTTTCTCTCTATATTATCGAGCGTATTCTTGTGAGTATTTTAAGTATACTTTGAGTATTGCTATACTGGCAAGTTCAAGTCATCGTAGTCATATCCTGTTTTCAACTAGAAGTACTTGTCTTTGTGAGGTAAGGGATATTATTTTTTTCGAATGATATTATTTCTTCAATATCATTATGTTGAAATATTGATCTGAAGTTTTTTATCAAATTTGGAACTTTTGGTGTTTGAGATTCTTGTGGCGCCCCCAAAATTAGTATACATCACCCATCTTGGGTCGCCACTTACATGGTACGTGTAATTTAAATACAACTTACTAACATAACTGCTTAGTATGCAATACGACGACATAAACCGTGAGTTTAAATACAAATATCATCTACTAGATATTATACTAACTCAAAAAGGAGTCCTCATTACAATTATTATCACACTATTTCACGAAATAGTGAGGACTACTAATGCTATCTTCGGACCATCACTGCTTCCCAGACTCGTCGGCTATATTCTCATTTCACGAAGAGAACGGTGAAAGAAAGGGTGAGCTCAACTAGCCCAAGAAGAAATATTATGACTAAGATAATGCGTAATAAATTATCAATAGTCTTCAACAATGTTAAACCGATAAAATACAATGATAAACAACCGGTTTAATGCAGCTTAATATCTGATCCATTAAAAGAGTCAAGTAGAAAATAAAGTCTACTATCTTTTAGGTTTTAAAAGGTTTTCATCATCAAGTTATAGTGAGACTCACTTTAATAAATATTCCACATCATCGAATCACCCCCCACTACTACTGCCAAGGATATTCTTTAGTATCACGACCACAATTATTCATACACTACGGGCCAAGAATATTTGTGTATTCATTAATGGTCATGATCATGCCAACAATCGTCCATCAATGCACTACTACCACCGAGGATTTTTACCACATCATTTGTAACATTACTGGCCATGATTACACCGAATAGTCTCGGTGTATAATCATACCAAGTCCATCTATGCACTCATGTGCCACGTATGACTTTAAAAAAATATAAACATGAGGATGATGACAATGATATAAGAATTCAATAAAACAAGTTCAAGAATTATTTTATCCAGAATTATTAACGTCCAAATTATCAACGTGATCTTGTTTTGTAGAGTAAAATTCAAGAATGATCGGAAGAATATTTTCATGAAAAGATATCTTTGGATGAAACGCAAATATCAAGGATATTCCACTAATTTCATGGAGTATAGAAGTCAAAGTTTTAACTAATTTGGGTATAATAAAGAATGGAATAACAAAAGAAATCACCATGCATATGCGATAGCGCATGCATGACGTTATTCCAATGTAATAATAAAGAACGGAACCGTGTCGTGAAATTCACACCAAGCGTGATGTTCCAATGTAATAATAAAGATGGAACCGAGATCCGGTGTAAAACACACGCATAGGATATTCCAATGAATAATAAAGATGGAACCAGTCCTGTAAAACACACGCATGTGGATGTTCCAACAGAATAATAAAAAGATTTTAACCAGTCCTGTGTAAAACACACGACATGGATGTTCCAACGTAATAATAATAAAGATTTTAACCGGTCCGGTGTAAAACACACGACAGGATGTTCCAACAGAATAATAAAGACGGAACCAGGTCCGATGTAAAACACACATACAGGATGTTCCAACAGAATAATAATAAAGATTTTAACCGGTCCTGTAAAACACATGCATGTGGATGTTCCAAATGAATAATAGAAGAATGTCACCAAGTATAGGGTAAACCACTTATACAAAGTTATTCCAATGTAATAATAAGCAATGGAATAACAACAGTTCTCTTCATGAATAAGAAAGAATAACACCCCTTACATTTGGTAGAGATTGAATACTTTACAGCGATGTAGTAACAAAATACTACTCTTCTTTCTCTCTTATTCTCTCTATAGCTTGAATGAATTAAGAAAAAATAATGAAGCCCTAGGCCTCTATTTATAGAAGATTTCTAGCTTAGCACTTCGCCAGTGTGAAAAGGCAAGTGGCAACGACTAATGATGTGAAAAGAAAAGTGGTTTGACGCTTTGTCTTGTGAAACGACAAGTGGTTCGACGCTCAGTAATGTGAAACGACAAGTGGTTCGACGTCTGGTAAAGGTAATTACTATTAACGAAGGTAAATACTATATTGGCGAAGGTAAATACTATTCACAAGGTAATTACTATTGACGAAGGTAATTACTATTGACGAAGGTAAATACTATTCACAAGGGTAATTACTATTGATGAAGGTAATTACTATTGATGAAGAGACTCTTAGATGATGACATATGATCCCCCATAAAATAATCAAACTTACCACAAATCATTTTTTCATCAACACATATTTAATCTTTCAACAATTATTAATCATTTATAACTTGTCGTCTCAATTATTGATTTAATACTATAACATATTATACGAGATGATCTTTGTGACAATAATTGAATCAATAATATAAGAGATATGATGCGTGCAATTCTCGTGTAGCAATAATTGAGCATAAATGAGTGACTTCTCACGTAAGCATCAATAATCAATACTGAGTGTGCTACTATGCAACTACGCCAGATTCGTATTTTTACCATAGGGTAGTTCAACAGTTTTAATTCAGTAACACCTCCGTAGTTAATTTTATAAAATGTTTTTTATCGTTTTCTCAATCCGACAATAATTACATTGTGGGGTCCACCAATGATTGAGCCATTGTACGAATATTCCCTAACAAAAAGAATATTCCCCGACCAAACGAATATTTTATAACAACTTGCATACTTTGCAAAATTTATAAATATTACCCAAAACTATAACATTATATCAAATTTATTCCATAATATTCAAAAATAATATTTATAGAAAAAATTCATCTTTATTTATAAAAGCTGGGGTCTTACAGTTACTATTCACGTATACGGCACTATTCACGTATACTTGGTACTATTCACTTAATCTAAGCACTATTCATCTAAAAATGAAAAATTTTCTTTTCGTCTAAAATATCTATTCGGATACTAGCTTTGATTGTATCCATGTTTTGATCATTCTTGAATTTTACACCACTATAATTATTTTTGAGGTATTTTTGGACATGGATAAAACAAAGTACTGAATCCTTAATCCTTAATCCTTGTCATTTTGTTTCACTAGATTCGCTTTCTTTAAAAATATTTTTCATCATCCTCGATCTTAAATGATGATATTATTGAATATCTTTGGCTTTGAGTGCAAAGATGAATGATTTCTGAAGAATATCTTTGGCCAGTAGTGCAAAGATGAACAGTGTTTAGATGAACATGACCAATCGATGAATATCTTTGGCCTATAGTGCAAAGATGAATATTTGATTCGGATATATATTGATTGATGTTACAGGATAAAATATAGACGATGAACTTTTAAATTCATACATAGAAGATAGTAGTTTGCATTCTCTACTTAATTCTTCTAATGAATTATTATTTCCATTATAATATTGATTTAAAATTTGTTGTCTATTGTATTCTATTAGATTTTTCCTGTTGAAGACTAACGATAATTTGTTGTATATTATCTTAGTCATAATATTCTTTTACTTGGGCTAGTTGAGCTCACCCTTTTCCTTTTTGTTCCATTTTTCTTCTCGGGAGGCAAGAATATAAGCGTACGCAGTCGGGGTATGGAATGAAAGTTCTAGAGAGAGTTATTTAGTAGTCCTCACCATTTTGTAAAATAATGTATCAATAAATGTGATGAGGATTTATCTGAGTATAGATATTGTCTAGAAGATAATATTTGTATTCAAACTCACGCTTTATTGTTGTAATAATAAAGTTGTAGTTGTTTACGTACCATGTATTGACAACTCGAATGGGTGATGTATACCTATTTTGGGGCGTCACGGTTATATCGAGCTTAGGGATATGATCTCTGGCGGAGATCGGGGAATAGAACTAGGAGGGAGAGACGAGTAAATCCTTCGCTAGTGTGTCCTACCTAAGCTTATTTGTTAGTTGGTCAAGATATAAGGATATTATGTGATATATTGATTTCCTTAATTAACCCTTGTTTTATGCGGTGATTGAGAATGTCGAATTGAGAATATTAACAATGGAAATGAGACGTGGAGATGCTTATACTCACCAACGAGGAGAACGTGCAACAGTGACAATGTTCCTCCCGTGAACAACACCACCGAAAGCGATGATGAACGAGGGATGTTTAGAAGCTTTTGCGATTCATGCAAAATCGACGAGGAGACTTCGTGTTCAAAATATAGGAGGAAATGATAGCAATTCACGGGTTGTCATAGCCAAGCGCTTTAAAGAGTTGGGACCACTAGAATTTAAGGAAAGCCGAGATCCGATCATGGGCGGAAACATGGGTCAAGTAAATTACCAAGATATTCGATGTGCAGGGGGTGCGGAGAGAGAATGAAGGTTCCATTCGCCACCTTTATGTTCCGTGGTGAGCGCGACTCACGGTGGGAGTCTGTGAAGCGTACCCATCCAAATTTCCGCACTCAAAGATGTCTTGGGAGACGTTTGAAATTATTTAATGACAAATACTTTCACGAAAGTGTTCGTCATATGAAGAAAGTGGAGTTCATCGATTAGAACAAAACAACATGGCGGTGTCTCGGTCTCAAGACGAGGAAAAGTTTGCGAGTTATCCAGGTTTGCACCTCATTTAGTGGAGAATGAGGAACGATGACATGGATGTTTCTAGAGGGTTTGAAACCCGGCATACGACAATATATCTCATTTCTCATAAATTTTCTCTATTTAGGATGTTGTTAATGTGGCTCAATTGTTAGGCGAGATAACGAGTATGTTCAACCGAGGCACCATAACCAGGATCGTACCAAAGATAGCGATCAGCGAATAATGATAACCAAATGGAGAAAAAAAAGAGACGGACAAAATGGTAACCACTCGGTGGTAATCATGGCCATGAAAATAGAAGAAGCGAGTCGGGAGAGATTTTAAAAAGAGGAGATTTAACAACGACCATGTGAAGACGAGCGATCTGGCGGCCAATCGGTTCTAAGGAGGAGAACGACCACCGGTCATATATTATAAATCACGCGGAAAGAGGGACATATCACCAAACCGTCCCCTAACAGTTCAAGGTATTCTATAATTGTGGAAAGGAAGGACATATCGCTTCGAGATTATGCGATAAATAAACCTAGTTCAGTGAGGACGGTGACTCAAAAGATCATCCCCGAAAATTCAAAGTCAACGGTTCGGGAAGAGCGTTTGTTGTGATCGGTCAAAATGCGAGGAACCCAAACGAGGTGATCACGGGTAAGCTATTTATAAATTCTTGCGAAGTTTATACCTTAATTGATACCGGGTATACCCATTCATTTATCTCTCTCGCTTGTGCTCAACGTTTAAACTTGACTCGGAGAAATTAGACTTTGACCTATCTGTGGAAACTCCGTTAGAGAAAACTTCATCACATCCATTTGCTTATAAATCTTGTTTGATTCAAGTTGGCACCATTACCTTACACCGTTGACCTTATCTCTTTAAAGATACTTGCTTTTGATGTTATTTTAGGGATTGATTGGTTAACTACTCATCATGCTTTGAATTGATTATTTTAATAAGGTTGTTAGTTTTCATATTCCTAACCAACTGTTGTATGCAATTCAAGCAACTAAACCATTAAAATCAATCATTGTCATATCTAATCATAAAGCTATTCGTTTATTGAAAAACGGATGTCAAGCTTTCTTAGCCCATGTTATGGATTTGAATAAAGACACGTCAAATTTGAATAATATTCTGTTGTTATTGACTTTCCGACGTATTTCTGAAGAACTTCCTGTGCTACCCCGAACGTGAAGTTGAATTCTTTATTGATCTTGAACCTGGTACAAAGCCCATTTCTAAAACCCCATATCAAATGGCTCTATTGAACTTGGGGAGTTAAATGTCCAACTATAGGAATTGTTGGACATCGGTTTCATTCGTCTAGTATATATCCTTGGGGTGCTCTGCTTTTATTAAGTAAAGAAGAAAGACGGGGAGTATCGCGACTTTGTATTGACTATCGAGAATTGAACCATGTCACCATCAAGAATAGGTATCCTCACCTCATATTGATGACTTGTTTGACCAATTCAAGGGGCACAATTCTTTTCAAAATCGATCTTCGCTTCGGATATCATCAAATGAAGATTAGAATCGAGGATATTCCAAAGACGCCTTGAAACTTCGGTATGGGCATTATGAATTCTTAGTCATGTCTTTCGGACTAACTAATGCTCCCGTGGCTTTCTTGGATATGATGAACCAGTATTCAAGGAATATTTGGATCGGTTTGTTGTTGTCTTTATTGATGACATCCTCATATATTCTAAAAGTCGTGAAGATCATGAGCACCATTTGAAGTCGGTACTCCAAAGGCTTCGTGAAAACAAACTATATGCCAAATAGAAGAAATGCGAGTTCGGCTTCGAGGAAGTAGCATTTCTTGGGCACGTAGTGTCAAAACATGGAGTATCCGTGGACCCGGCAAGATTGAAGCAATACAAAGTTGGAGCAACCAAGCAGCGGTCGGTGTGCCAAGTCGTAACTTCGGGTCTAGTTGGTTATTATCGGAGATTCGTGGAAGGGTTTTCTCGAATCGTTACTCTATTAACTCAAATTAACTCGGAAGGATACAAAAATTCGTTTGGAGCGAAGAATGCGAGAAGAGTTTCCAAGAGATTAAGAGGAGACTTATTTTGGCACTGTTTCAACAATACCATCCGGTTCGGATGGATTTGTTATCTCATGCGATGCTTCGTGCAAAGGGTTAGGATGTGTTCTCATGCAACGTGGAAAAGTCATAGCCTATGCCTCATGACAACTTAAAGAATATGAGAGGAATTATCCTACTCATGATCTAGAGTTAGCGTGAAATCGTTTTCAGCTAAAGATATGGAGGCACTATCTATATGGGGAGAAAGTGGAGATATATTCGGACCGTATAAAAGCCTTAAATATTTCTTCACTCAAAAGAACTCAACATGCGGCAATGACGTTGGCTTGAGCTATTGAAAGACTACGACCACACTATTCAATACCATCCCGGAAAAGCGAACGTGGTAGGCGACGCGTTGAGTAGAAGATCATATGCGAGAACGAAAAGCGATGATGTCAAGTATACGCGTGAGAGCCAACTTTAATAGAAAAAGTTAAGGTTGCTCAACCTATCGACCCTTGAAATGATGCGTATGAAGAAGAAAGTACAAGAAGGTGTTATTCGAGGCGAGAATCGATGAAGAAGGAATACTTGAGTCCACTCCACTCGTGTGTTCTAACGACTCGATTTGAAGTATAAGATTATGATGGAGGCACACATACACCATTTGCAATCCATCCTGGAAGTACTAAAATGTATCGTGATCTTCGACATACATTTTGGTGGAACAATATGAAGAGAGAGATTGCAAAGTTTATCTTGATGTGTTTAACTTATCAACGTGTAAAGGCGGAGTAAAATAGCCGAAGAGTTAGAACCGGACGAAATAGCCGAAGACTTAACGTATGAGGAGGTACCTGTCAAGATCTTAGATAGGAAGGAGCATGTCCTACGCGCAAAGGTCATACCACAAGTTAAAGTTTTGTGGAGGAATCATGCTATAGAGGAAATGACACAGGGAATTGGAAAGCGGAAATGAAAGCGAGGTATCCTCACCTTTTCAAACACTGTAGTACGTCGTCGATTTCGAGGACGAAATTTCATAAGGAGGGGAGGTTGTAAGACCCCAACTTATTATTAATGAAATTTAATTTTCTCTATTTATTATTTTGAAATAGTAAGGGTTGATTTGATTAATGTGGATAGTTATGGGTAAAATACGCAAATATTTCAAAATAAGCAAGTGGTTATAAAATATTCATTGTTGTCGGGGAATATTCGTTTGGTCGTGGAATATTCGTCTTTTCGGGAATATTAAATGCGACACGCCAAAAAATGACATGTATGGGCCCCATAACGTGGCGATTGGATGAAGAAAACGACAAATATAAGTTGTTTAAAAATAATCTGCGGTAGTTGTTACCATTAATACTATTAAAATACTCGTGGTTAACACACAAGAAGATACCAGTATTGCACGAATTATTGATTCTTACGTAAGAAGGCACTTTACTCAATAATGGTTACGATGAATTAATGATCAAGATATTTTTTTTATTGATTTAATAATTTCTGCGTTGATATTTTATATTCTTTGTTGTTTCAATAATTGTCATTACACAATATTTTTTATTATCGAAGCAATAATTCATATTATCCTGAATAATATTATTAGATAACATTATTGGCAATGTCTAGAAAGTTGTCTAAGGAGAGGTTTGGTCACCTAATTGCGCTACCAATGAGGAGAAATTCTTATTGAAAGCCCCTCTTTCCTGAACCGCACGGTTGTCAATATTGTGATTACGTAATATTATTTGTGAATAATTAATTATTGATTCATATGATGAGAAAAATATTGATTTTATGTGGATATAGATGGAGAAAATTTTAATGTGACAATTGTTGAAAATTGAAATTTTATCTTTTTCGATAAAATAATTCATTTAAATATATTATTATATTTTAATAATATAATAATGGTGATATTTTTACAATCGAATGTGGGATATATGAGTATACGAGGAGGAAGAGTATTTTTGTTGCAATAAATGTTTAAAACATGTTAAACATGTCGGTGGACCCTATTTATTGACTAAAATTTGATTATAGCTGAAAATCGTCTGCTTTGTGGATTTCATCAATTCTATTTGGAATTTGGAAAACTTTCTTCTGCAAAGTTGTAGAAATTGAATTTCCTATAAAAAGTTGCGAGATTCAAATTTTCGACAAAAGGGCTATTTATTGTGAATTATTGAAGTTCAAGTTCAAAATAATTGATTTTTGGAAGTTTAAATTATTTTAAATTAGAAAAACATTTTTCTTACTTTTTCTAGAAGGTGGCATGTGCTTATTGAGTTTGAAATCAGATTTTAAGAGTGGCGTAGGAATTTTGATATATATAATAATATTAAATTAAATTTTCTACGCTTTGGTGTTCTAAGCAATTTCCTATAAATAGGTGCTTAGGTTAGAATTGAAAATTACACCGAAATCGAATTTTTCTCTCTCTATATTATCGAGTTTATTCTTGTGAGTATTTTGAGTATACTTTGAGTATTGCTATACTGGTGCAAGTTTAAGTCATAGCCTATATCCCGGTGTTTCAACTAAAGTCTTGTCTTTGTGAGGTAAGGGATATTATTTTTTTCGAATGATATTATTTCTTCAATATTATTATGTTGAAATATTGATCTGAAGTTTTTTTATCAAATTTGGAACTTTTGGTGTCGGAGTTACTATTCACGATACTGCACTATTCACGATATCTGATCTTATTCACGAATACTGGCACTATTCATCGAAAAATGAAAATTTTCTTTTCATCCAAAATATCTATTACGGATACTAGCTTTGATTGTATCCATGTTTTGATCATTCTTGAATTTTACACCACTATAATTATTTTTGAGGTATTTTTGGACATGGATAAAACAAAGTACTGAATCCTTAATCCTTAATCCTTGTCATTTTGTTTCAATTGGATTCGCTTTCTTTAAAAATATTTTTCATCATCCTCGGTCTTAAATGATGATATTATTGAATATCTTTGGCACCTGTGCAAAGATGAATGATTTCTAAAGAATATCTTTGGCCAGTAGTGCAAAGATGAGCAGTGTTTTAGATGAACATGACTAATCGATGAATATCTTTGGCACAGAGTGCAAAAGATGAATATTTGATTCCGGATATATATTGATTGATGTTACGGGGATAAAAGATAGACGATGAACTTTTAAATTCATACATGTAAGATAGTAGTTTGCATTCTCTACTTAACTCTTCTAATGAATTATTATTTCATTCTGCGAATATTGATTTAAAATTTGTTGTCTATTGTATTCTATTAGATTTTTCCTGTTGAAGACTAACGATAATTTGTTGTATATTATCTTAGTCATAATATTCTTTATCGGGCTAGTTGAGCTCACCCTTTTCCTTTTTGTTCCATTTTTCTTCTCGGGAGGCGAGAATATAACGAGTCTGCAGTGGGGTATGGAATGAAAGTTCTAGAGAGAGTTATTTAGTAGTCCTCACCATTTTTGTAAAATAATGTATCAATAAATGTGATGAGGATTTATCTGAGTATAGATATTGTCTGAAGATAATATTTGTATTCAAACTCACGCTTTTATTGTTGTAATAATAAAGTTGTAGTTGTTTCTGTACCATGTATTGACAACTCAGAATGGGTGATGTATACCTATTTTGGGGGCGTCACAATGAACTTGTAGCTCGCATGACATACTATAATGTAGATACAAATATTCATCCAAACAACTTTACAGCAACAAAATCAAAGCCGGTCAAATGTTGTCAGAAAGGCTGTTCATCCCATTTCTGGAAATTCCAGAAAATGGTTTTCGTGATCATTCCAGCAACTTTGACCATCCACACAATCCATTATATTTATTGTATAAGTGATATAAAGGCATGTATTTGAAACCCATATAACATACTATAATACTGATACAACAAAAAAATCAAAAGACTTAACATCTGACAGATTTAAACCGTGCAATATCTTGTCAGACACTGGAATGGAGTTTCTGGGTTGCCCAGAAACTCTTGGTCATGCTCGGTCAACCGAGTTTGACCAAGTATTTCTTGCAACCTGGATCTTATTCAAGCATGATTTAAAATCAAGATCAAAGATATCATTACAGACTACAGGTTAAAACATTTAAACATCAAAAACACAACATACTGAGATATACAGAGTCTAACATTCATTGTCAGACAACAAAAATTTATTTTTTTCTAGATTTTTTAAAACACCAAATCCGAGCCTCTAGATGTTATGGATCTAACATCTAGCAACCCAGATCACTTAATGACATCATATAACACCGTTCTAACCAACAAACAACATCATTAACACAAAATTTTAAGGATTTCACAATTTAGGGTTTATACCTCTATTGGCTTTAATCCTTTGAATCTGATCCTTGAATCTGTTTATGAAAGCCTATAAACTGATTAGGGTTTAGTTTAACACTCCCTTTCACCCTAAGGCCCGAATTTTTTTGAGAGAAAATGTCTAGGTTCATATGAGCAATAAAGTGAGTAATTTATCTCTCTTGATCTATATATATCTTGATATGTAATGAAGCGGGCTAAGCTATGTGGCTAATATGGGTAGATTTTTAAGTCACATGGGATGTCATGGTGGTTTACCAACTCCATATCTTAGTTAGATACACAAGCAACATACAAAATAATTGAAAAACGGCTTTTTGGTCATTAGGCTTGCAGTTTTAAATGGCCAATTTATCATTTGGCAAACCCTTAGGGTTTGACCCTTAGGGTTTAACCCTAAGGTTTTAACACAAAGATTTTTTTAGGATTTTTTTAGGATTTTGCAATTATGGTAAAAATGAAAATTTTAGTTTCTTAAAATTGAAATTAGGGTTTATTAATTAGTTAGCTAGGTTTTCTAATTACATAGAACTTGCTAATTAGGTTTAGGTCCACTAATTAACATTAAATATTCTATTTTTGCAATTAGGGTTTTCCCCACTTGACATTTAGATAGAAAATTAGGTTTTATAAATATTATTTAGGGTTTTCAAAATTAGGGTTCGTAATTATTAATTAGGGTTTTCCATAATTAGCATTAAAATCTACAATACATATTATATATAACATAAATCATATATCACAGCTTATATAACAGTCTTGAATTTTCCCTTTAAATT
Organism: Panax quinquefolius; assembly: GCA_020205615.1. Classification (NCBI taxonomy): domain Eukaryota; kingdom Viridiplantae; phylum Streptophyta; class Magnoliopsida; order Apiales; family Araliaceae; genus Panax; species Panax quinquefolius. The sequence goes on along the minus strand of CM035162.1, from coordinate 42,571,812 downwards.
TTAAAATAGGGTTAAACAAATTAATGTTAGGGTTTGGTCATAAGACATTAAAACTATTCCATTCATTAACATTACACATATACGATTATATATTTATAGCGGTGAAAATTTAAAATATAATTACTATTATATTATTATTCTCATTCCTTGATAAAAATCAAAAATTAGGGTTTGGATTTCATATCCGATTTTCTTACATATACATCCCATTATTAATTAAGTTAAATAATTAGCTTAATTAATTCTCAAATAAATTCATATAATAAAATAATTATTATAATAATTCTAATAACCTTTTCATATATTATTTAAATAATATATAATTATATTTTCATGAAAATAATTAATAAAAATATTTTTACTATAAAATTAATTATTATAAGAATATAATTTATAATAATCAATAATTCTAAAACCAAAATGATTTAAAATTATTCATGTAATAAATATATTTTATATTCATCACATCAATACATACACACCATATGTGAGACCCCAAATTTTATCAATAAAGATTTAAATTTTATCAAAATAATTTTTTATATTATGGTGTGAATTTGAGATAATATTATAGTTGTAGGTAATATTTATAAATTTTGCAAAGTATGCAAGTGGTTATATTATATTCGATTGGTTAGGGAATATTCGATTTAGCGGGGAATATTCGTATGACAACTACCAATCATTGGTGGACCCTACAATGTAATTATTGCCGGATTGAGAAAAACGACAAAAATATTTTATTGAAATAACGGCGGAAGTTTTACCATGGTTACCGTTGAACTACTCGGTAGTAAAAAATACGATGTACGTGTGGTTGCATAAGTAGCACACTACCAGTATTGATTATTGATGCTTATGTGAGAAGTCACTCAGTTTGATTCCATTATTGTCGATTAATAATATGAATTATTATAGCGATAATGACGTTTTGTTTTATTCAGATTATTAACGTAATAAAACGAAAACATCTTTTATATAAAATAGAATACTTTATTAAAGTTATTCTATAAATAGAATATATTATATTTTATTATGCATAGTGTTGCATAGTGTTTTTGCGTAGTGTTTTGCGTAGTATTGCATAGTGTTTGCATAGTAAAATGTTTTTATATAAATAGAATATATTATATTTTATTTAAAAGATTTTCTTTAAATATGGACCGTCAGATTAAAGTAAATCAATCTGAACTGCTTCATGGATTAGCTACTATGCATTCCATTTTCCTATAAATAAGCTCATTCCTTCATTATTTTCTTACTGAATTCATTGAAACTCTAGAGAGAAAATTATAGAAAAAGAAGCTATAGAGAAAAATTATAGAAAGAAGAAGAGTATTCTCGCTACTTCACTACTTCTATATTCAGGTTCTTTTACGGTGAGGGTGTTATTCTTTCTTCTTGAAGAGAACTTCATTATTCCATTCATTATTATTACATTGGAATAACTTTGTAAAAAGTGGCATACCCTATACATAACTTTGTGTCACGCCGCGTACCCTATACTTGGTGAAATCCTTATGTTATTCCGTTGCTTATTATTCTGTTGGAATAACTTTGATATCACGGTTTACCCTATACTTGGTGACATTCTTCTATTATTCATTGGAACATCCTCATCTCATGTGTTTTACACCGACTGGTTCCGCTTTTATTATTCTGTTGGAACATCCTCATGCATGTGTTTTTTGCACCCACTGGTTCCGCTCTTTATCATTCTGTTGGAATATCCTATCTGTGTTTTACACCGGATGCAGTTCCATCTTTATTATTACTGTTGGAACATCCATGGCTTGGTGTGAATTTCACCGACCGGTTCCGATTATTATTATTATGTTGAATAACTTTTGTCATCTGAAAATCACCGCATGCATGGTGATTTCTTTTATTATTCCATTCTTTATTATACCCAATTGGTTAAAACTTTGACTTATATACTCCATGAAATTAGTAGAATATCCTTGATATTTGCGTTTCATCCAAAGATCTTTTCATGGAAATATTCTTCCGATCATTCTTGAATTTTACTCTCTAAAGCGATTATCATGTTGACAATTTGGACGTTAATAATTCATGGATTAAATAATTCTTGAACTTGTTTTATTGAATTACTATGTCATTGTCATCATCCTCATGTTATATTATGTTATCTTTGGCTTACGTGCATAGATGAACTTAGTATGATTATGACCAGGGATCATTCGGTATAATCATGACTTGATATAAATGATGTGACAAAAGTCCTCAGTGGCCTGTAATGCAATGATGGATAGTTTTTGGTATGATTATGACCAGGGGTGATTCGGTATAGTCATGACCATTGATAATTTGATGAAAATCCTTGACCGTGGTACAGGGATGATTAAATGTGGTGGTTTATTTATTAAGCTGAGTCTCAGCGATAAAAATTGATGAAAACCTTTTAAAACCTAAAAGATAGTAGACTTTATTCTCTACTTGACTCTTTTAATGGATTGCTTATTCCGCTGCAGTTAAACTGGTTGTCTATTGTATTTTATCAGTTTAACACTGTTGAAGGCTAATGATAATTTATTCTGCATTATCTTAGTCATAATATTTCTTCTTTGGGCTAGTTGAGCTCACCCTTTCTTTCACCGTTCTCTTCGTGAAATGTGAACATAAATTTGGACGAGTCGGGGAACGAAGTAATGGTCCGGAGGATAGCATTAGTAGTCCTCACTATTACGTGAAATAGTGTGATAATAGTTGTAATGAGGACTCCTTTTGAGTTTGTATAATATCTAGTAGACAATATTTGTATTCAAACTCACGATTTATGTCGTATTATACCACATACGCTTATATTAGTAAGTCGTATTTGAATTTATGTACCATGTAAGTGGCGACCCAAGATGGGTGACGTATATCTAATTTTGGGGGCGTCACACACTACCTTGCACGCATTCTCATCTTTAAAATAAATAATAATAAAAAAATTATACGCAAAATTTCTGATTTAATTTTATAGAAAATATCGGGTTGTTACAGTCGTAGTAAGAAAACGACAAAATTATCTTTTTATAAAAATAACGGCGAAAGTGTTGCCATTAAAACTGTTGAACTACCCGGTAGTAAAAGTACACACTACAAAAATTGGGGCTTCAGCAACAACCGATTTTCGTTGTTAAAAGTGCCAAATTTCGTTGCAAAAGGGTTTTGGCAACGACTTTCTTGTCGTTAAGGTCTTTCGTTCTTGAATGAGCGTTGCTAATTGTTCCGCAACGAACATTTTTTTTTCGTTGCCAAAAGTAATACATTTTGCAACAAATTTGGCTTTCGTACAGAGACATCGATCATTTAGCAACAAAATATATTGTTGCAGAATAATTAAAATTTTGTTACTAAAAACCCCATTTTCGCTGCTGCAAAGCCTCGCTAATTGGCAAACTAAATGAACTCTTTTTTTTGTAACGACCGTGCATTTTCGTTGCAATTGATACCATTTTGCAAACGACATTTTTCGTTCTTTGTAAATTATGAAAATTGTTGCCTAAGCTTGCTTTCGTTGCGGAATGTAAACTTTTTAGCAACGATTTTCGTTGCTGATTATATTATTTGGCAACGACATTATGTTGAATCAGCAACAAAAATGTTTGTTGCTGGTTATTTTTCAATAGCAACGAAAGTCGTCGATTAGCAACGACATTCGTCGATTAGCAACGACATTATATGTTGTCGTTTCTTTATATGTGCAACGAAAGTTGATATAATTTGCAACGATAAAAAATGTTGTCTTTTATGTTAGTATTGTGACGCCCCCAAAATTAGGTATACATCACCCATCTTGAGTCGCCAGATACATGGTACAGAATTCAAATACAACTTAATAATACAACTGTCGTGTACAATATGACAAAACATAAATTGTGAGTTTGAATACAAACACTATCCACTAGAGAGTATACAAACTCAAAAGAAGTCCTCATTATAATTATTGTCACACTATTTAACAGAATAGTGAGGACTACTAATACTATCATCTGGTCCATCACTCCGTTCCCAGGCTAGTCCCAAATTTATATTCTCATTTCAAGAAAGAGCGGTGAAAGAAAGGGTGAGCTCAACTAGCCCGAAGAAATATTATGACTAAGATAATGCGAATAAATTATCATTAGCCTTTTAAACAATTTAAACCGATACAATATAACAAACATCAAGTTTAATCATAGCTGAACAAGCAATCCATTAAAAGAGTCAAGTAGAGAATAAAATCTACTATCTTCTATGATTTAAAAGGTTTTTCATGACTTTTATCACGAGACTCAAACTTAATAAATAATCCACATCATCAAATCATCCCCGCACTACGTGCCAAGGATATTCTTTAGATCAATCACGACCATGAATTATCCATGCACTACGGGCCAAAGATAATCATGTTTTCATCAACTATCCCGATCATGCCATAAAACAATTCATCTTTGCACTATGGCCAAAGAAGAATCCATAGCCATAATCATACCAAAAAGCGTCATCAATGCACTACGGCCGATGAGGACTTTTTTCACATCATTTGTAACATTACGGTCAAGATTACAAATCGAATAATCCTCAGTCATAATCATACCAAGTCCATCTACGCACTACTGAACCATTTGACTTTCAAAAATATAAATATAAAGATGATGACAATGATATAAGAATTCAATAAAACAAGTTGAAGAATTAATTTATTCAGGAACTAATAACGTCCAAATTGTCAACGTGATGACATTTGCTTTGTAGAGTAAAATTCAAGAATGCTCGGAAGAATATTTCCATGAAAAGATCTTTGGATGAAGCGCAAATATTAAGGCTATTCCACTAATTTCATGGAGTATAGATGTCAAAACTTTAATCAACCGAGTATAATAAAGAATGGAATAACAAAAGAAATCACCATGCATGCGATGCTTGACATGACAAAGTTATTCCAATGAATACTAAATAACGGAACCGGTCGGCGAAATTAGCATCGACGGGATGTTCCAATGTAATAATAAAGAATGGAATGACAATGAAAATCACCACGCATCGCGATTGCATTGCATACGGAGTTATTCCAAATGTAATACTAATAAAGATGAAATCAGTCCGGCAGAAAAGCATGCATGAGATATTCCAACAATAATAATAATAAAGATTTTAAATTAAAAGTCCCCAGCAAACGCATGCAGGATATTCAGCAGAATAATAAAGATTTTAATCGGTCCCACAGAAACGCATGCACAAGATATTCCAAATGAATAATAAAAGATGAATAATAGAAGAATGTCACCAAGATAGGTAATTACAGATACATATTATTCCAATGTAATAATAAAGAATGGAATAACATAAGTTCTTCTTGAATACAAAAGAATAACACCCTCTTACGAGTCTGACAAATAATATTCCTACCTTAAGAAGATGAGAATCCTGGATATATAAGTAGTGAAGTAGCGAGAATACTTTCTTCTTTCTCTAGTAGTTTATCTCTAGCTTGAGTTTGATTCGTTAAGTGAAAAAATAATGAAGGAATGAAACTTATTTTATAGAAAAATGATCAAGATAAGAATTAACTCATGAACTATCCAGATTGATTTACTTTTAATCTGACGGTCCATATTTAAAGCAAAATCTTTTAAATAAAATATAATATATTCTATTTATAATCCAATAAAACGAATAACTTTATAAAAGATTTTATTATGCAGAGTATTATCTGAACACTATGCATAATAAAATATAATATATTCTAATTATTATTTAATAAAAATGATAACTTTATAAAAGTATTCGCTTTTATATAAAAAGATTTTACTATACGAAAATACTTGTCGCGAAGATTATCTGAAACACTATGCGTAATAAAATATAATATACTCTAATTATTATTCAATAAAATGTATAACTTTATAAAAGTATTCATTTTTATATAAAAAAGATTTTACTACGCAAAATACTATGCAAGACTATCTTAACACTATCGTAATAAAATATAATATATTCATTTATAGAATAACTTTATAAAAGTATTATGTTTTATTACATTAATAATATCAATAAAACAAAACCGGTGACTTATCACGTAAGCATCAATAATCAATACCGTAGTACTACTACTTGTCTACGCTGCCAGACATCATTCTTTTACTACCGAAAGTAGTTCAACAAGTATTAACGATAAAACTTCCGCCATTTATTTTCATAAAATATTTTTGTCGTTTTCAATCAAACAATAATTTCGTTGTGGGGTTAGCTAATGATTGTTCAGTTACATGCGAATATTCCCGATAAAATATTTCCCCAATTATCGAATATAATATAACAACTTGCATACTTTCAAAATTTATAAATCTACCCATAACTATAACATTATCTCAAATCCACACCATAATATTAAAAACAAATATTTCAAAAAAATTAAATATTTATTCATAAAATCTGGGAACTCACAAGTATTAGAAACAATATCCTCTCCGTTGTTATTAAGTTAATTTTTCATTGCCAAATATTATATTTTTAATGTCATTAGCAACGAAAATTTATTGCTTAATGTATAAAAAATTATTGCTATATTAAAACTTATTCAATGCTTTAGTAACAAATTATATTGTTGCCAAATTAAAATTCGACAATTTTTTTGTGTATCTGACTGGCTCAATGTCCCCATAAGCAAATAATGGCAAAAATACAAAAAAACTAAAATATTATTAACCTAATAAAATCATCCACTACATAATCATTCATTAACTTTACAATTAATCATCTAAAGCTACCACAGTTTTTCAATCAAAGTATATATCTACATATATAGACAGTACACCATCTCTTCTCTTTGGTACATTGCATTAAGTTCTTGCCCCAACTCTTCCACTAGTACGCCATCCTCATGTTTTCTTAAGCGTGAATCAGGACGACCACCAATGCTTCCATTTCATTTCACGTCAAATGAAGCAGAACCTTGACTGCAGTTAGATTTACTACAGGCCTCTTTTGCAGCAGCCAGATCAGCAGTCAGTTTGGCATTTTGGTACGAAAGCATTGTTACTTCTTCGACCAAGTTTCGGAGCTCAACTGTTGCAGCCGCGGCTAGCTCTTTCGCATATGAACCATCCTCGGAAAGTTTTTGGCTGTGAATTATAAGCCCATCCTTTTCTTTTATAATTTTGACCTGCTCTTGCTTCAATGCGTCAATCTCAGTAGTCTAAGTCAAGGAGAATGCAAAGGTTGTTCCTGTCCATTGATGCAAAGAACAAACCATCAAAATTATAGTATGGGAAAGTTTGTTCCGTGTGATGTTTCACATGTTCCTTTATATACAACTTTATAGTTTATCATGTGGTATAAAAAATATTAATGGTAGGTGCATGGTAGATTTAATATTAAAGGTCCTTGCACAGTTCACAAAATATTAGTTTGAAAAGTAGCACCACAACAAGGTTAGCAATAGTATGCTTATCAGAAGCAGCTGTAATATAGACAATTCTTGTCAAAGACACTAGCATTAAATTATACTCCATGTGCTGACACCAACCATATGTGGCAGCAACCAAGGCAGGTTACAAATAAATGTTTACATCAGGCATTAATATTTGCCAATAATGTGAAAGCAGGCTGGAAGAGAAACTACATTAGCATTAAGTATATAATAAAATCAACAAGATATCAAATCAAATATTATATGCAATGCAGATTAAAGAAAAATGAAATCAATTTCATCATTTATAAATCTGTCATCACCCTTTAGCCAACATAATTTAATATAAACATACAGTTGCTAGCTGGGATAAATTTCTGGTGTCAGTGTTTGAAGTAACCATCAGTTTCACTTTTTTAGGATTTTCTCTCTAAGAAGATACACGTATGAGGTCATGTTAAAGGAGCATTATAACCACATTTGTGTATATACATATATCATATAGAAAGATAGAAAGAGAGAAAGAGAGAGAAAGGAGAGACAGGAAGAGAGATGGGGGAGGAGAGAACAGGGAGGGAGGCATGGAAGAAAAGAACAAAGAACGAAGTTCAAAAACTCAAGAGCTACTTCCAAAGGTGTTGCTTTACTATTCAAAATCTCAAAAATAACACATGATTTATTCCTAGAAAAAAAAAACCTTAAGAAAAGCATCAGACTACTTGAACCATGAAACAAGATGTTTATATTCAGCAAGCATCTAAAAATAGTCTTCATAACTGCTGATTAAAATTATGAAATTCTCGTTTATAACTTATAAGGCCTCTGTACTTCATAACTCTTGGCTAATTATTGACCTTAATCCGTTCGTCATTATTCAAATTGCATCTCTATATGCCTAACAGGAAAGAAGAAACAGAAAACCTCACGCTGAGGACATTTTAAAGCACTATTTTGAAAAGTGATTCTACTATGTAATCCTGCTTTTAAGGTAAATAATGGATACCACCTGGCATGGATAACTTAGTTTCCAACATATTTATTTATTTTAAAATTTTCTTTTAAAATTTATGTTATGTACTCGACAAATAACTGCAAAAGATCTATCAGGAACATAGGGACTAACCAATTAGAAAAAAGATCATATAGTATCATATCATAGAACAAAATTTAATAGCATATGAAGGTTTAGTAAATATGGATAAACCTTGCATTGAAATCAGTCGGAACAGTACACTAGCCTATGACTCGAATATAAGAATATGAATAATCAATTTACTGTCTGTGGACAAATATGTAATATGAATAATCAGCCAATGGGGGACAAATATGAATAATCAATCATAATTTTAAATCGAGGAACAAGTTATGCAAAACCAGAAAATGAGTATGCATCTGCTGTCTGTGGATTTACCTACTTATAAACAAGTAAATCACTTTTCCTAACAAAATGAGACCCATTTTCAAGAAAAAATAATCCAAAAGATTATAATCTAGTTAATTCTCACATAGATCAATTAATTTAACAAAAGTAGACAACAGTAAGATGTTCATTAAAGAAACTGTGCATACAGATTGGCAGAGGGGCATTTGTTGAAGCAGATTCTGGCCGAAAGACTTGCAATTACGCCCACAATTGTGAAGATGAGGGTTGCTACAGAATCTGTAAAATAGCTCTTTGATTATATCATCTCAAGGAGCCAGTAGCTGCTATGCAAAGTGGGCAACCCGAAACAGTTGCTTGTATATGAAGTAATATTAAAGTCCAACCAAGCTTAACCTTTTCGAAAAAAGAAGAACAATATCAACGTCTAACAAAACAAGATATCTTTATATCTGAAGCTGTCAGTGTTTCATAATGTGCCTTTAGAGTTCCATAATGAGGACGCAAAAACTTTAATGGCTTTGGAACTGAAGTCATAGAGTTTGTTGATGTCCGAGTTTCCTGCCTACATTATAAAAACTATGCCAGGTTACACATAAAATTATACGAGACAAATAGGTTTATGATAATTGAAATTAACCTATAATTGCATAGGTAATTAGGTACCATCTGATCTAAACTTCACATCTTCATTGAAAATTAAAAAATAAATATCGGAACAAACAAGACAAGCTTGTGGTGGAACTTAGATTTTGAAATTATCTGGGCAATTAGACACTGCAGCATATGCTTACCAAAGCAGGCCAATAACAGCAGCCGTTGTGTTTTTAAAGAGGATAATCATGTGTCACCAGAGAATCATACCTGGGGTATGTATTCAAATATTGGAGTCATAAATAAAAGGGCACAACACATTATGATCCCCATCACAATTCTAGATAAGCCAGTTTTTGCTTCGCTTTCATGATTTACAGCTGACCTAGAAAAGGAGCCTACATGACACATTCAAAGAATAACTGTTACTTAAATGCATTTCAAGTATTCAGCATAGAGGGTCATAATGCACAGAGCATTATATATGAAGTCTGCCTGTGTTTAAGTACAAATTTTCAAAACTTATACTTGCATGACCACAGACTCACCCGTTGTGGGGTATGCTGAAAAAAATGAACCAAAGATATTGGCCACACCAAGACCAAACAACTGGAGAATCCAAACAATAAATGTGTTAGTTTTTAAGTTTTATGCTTTTGTGAATAGACTAAATAGAATTACCTGGAGAGATAACTAAAGGACTAAACAATAGCACCAGATAGCTTTCAGTTTTTGATTCTCTATATTTAGCATATATTTATAAATTATGCCACATAATATAGCTTTCAGTTTCTGATTCTCTATATTTAGCATATACTTATAAATTATGCCACATAAGAAAGCTTCCAATTATCATCATCATCTCCACGGTGAATAATGAGAGCGAAAAAACTGGAAATCAGGGAGAACAACCTTCAAACCCTGAAGCCAATTGTTCGCAGATTGCAAGAGTGAGTTCTCCTGCTCGCATTCCTGAGGCCCACATGGAGTCAAAATTAAACCTTTGTACTTGTATGAAGCAAGGCCAATGACTGGTGGAGAAATTTTTGAAGATGCACCACTCACACCATTGACCTTCAGACCACCACTCACACCTTGAAACTATGGTTGACAACTGTCTGTACCAGTCACAAAAGATCACCACAAATTAGTTACACAATGAAAGGCGATGGCTTTAATATATGAACAGACACACACATACACACAGAGAGAGATGTACTTCTATTGTAGGTGGACAAGGAATGGATTATTAAGAAAGATGCATCCAGATCCTTTAGTGTTGAACCCATAGGTATTCTATATATTGGGTACCTGCAACAAAATTCATTTAATAAACGAAATGAAATCGATTATACAAATACTATACTAGTCATGAAAAGCTTAACCAAAATACGAAGTATGCTGCAGATCAGCATGACAAATGCATACCAAGCTATAGAAATCCAACTGGAAGGCATTAGATCACAGCTCTTGTACAAACTCAGTTCTGGAAATTGAGATTCAAGATTTGTAATCTGTTCAGGTGAAAGGGGGATGTGCAACAAGCATCAGTTCTGGGCAAAGAAATAATTAACTGTAAATCAGAATACTCTAATTTCGCTCTATTTCTGATGGACTATCTTCAATTATGAGGAAATTAGGATGGAAATACTAACAGACAAACAGAACTTTTTATCAAACAAATAGAGTCAATACAAAAAATTGAACAAGAATGACAGACTTACCCACTTGCATCAGTTATTTCCCTGGAGATCTTCATCTTTTTTGTAGTTCCCTTGTAAAGTTACTCTAGGCTACAAGGCAACGTATCGAGTATCTCTCCATATCCCTTATCCCTTATCTCTCCAAACCTCTCAATCGCCCTTGCCAGCTTCTTCATCCCCTCTACTTGCCCCTCCTTCTGTCCTCCAGCTCCACCGCTCTCCTCACTTGTCCCCAAATCCTCCTCTTCCTCCTCCGATCCCCCTTCATCCTCAGTCGCGGCAGCTGCTGCAGCCACCGCGGAATAATTCCGCCTAAAATAAGAATCATCCACCGCCGGGGACGCCCGCTTCTGCGGCAACACGACCGGCTTCATCACAGCAATCGGCACCGGTTCCCGATACGACAAAGCAACCGCCAAAGGCGGCGAAGGCGAGGGCTTCTTCAAACCAGATCCAATCAATACATCAAGCCGAGAGAAAAACAGCCACGAAAGTATATTTTTCTTGTTTATAAAAGCTTAGTCAAATTTATTTTTTTCAATTATTATAAAAGTTGAATTTTTTAAATACATTATAACAATACTAATTACAAATTAAATAACTTAATTCATTTGAATTGTCGCACTAAAATGGCTAACTTATGAACTTGTTGAAACCTTGAAAACATTTAATAATTCAAACTTATAAACTAGCTAAACAAGACATAAAATTATGGACATAACTTTTTAATGCATTATATGTATTATGTATACACACACAAACACAAATAATATATATATATATATATATATATATATATATAACTTTTTAATGTATTATATGTATTATGTATACACACACAAACACGAAATCAATCATATATATATATATTAACCAAATTAATTAATTTAAGAACAATTTTTATAAAAAAATTAATTTTTTAAAAAAAATTAATTTTTTTAAAAAGATTAATTTTTTTAAAAAGATTTTATTTTTAAACGAATATTTTTTAATAAATAAAAACTTCAACGACTGTCGTTGGGAGTAAAGGCTCTTACATCTAATTTGAAAAAAACTACTAAAAGCAATTTGAAATGGCGTTAAATATTTGGATTTTTTTGGCTAAAAATCAGAAAGGCAACCAACGCCACTTTATAAAATATTTTTTAAAAAAAATATTTTTTTTAAAAAAATGATTTTTTTTTAAAAAATATCTTAATTTTTTTTTAAAACGATTTTATTTTTTTAAAGAAATTTGAAAAAAATAAAAATGTGATCCAATGTCAAACTAACCGACATTGTAACTTTTTTAAAATTTCTTTATAAAGTAAATTTGTAAAAAAGAAGAGTAAGATGTAACATCACTTTAACTGACGTTGGAATCTTTTTTCTTTTTTTTTTTTTAATTTCTTTGATCTCTTGTACTTGTTTACAAACATCAATATTTTTTATGTTTATTCTCTACATTACATTGAAATTGAAGGAGTATATAAGACTTCAAATATAAAAAAATAAAAATAAAAATTCTAACTCCAATTAAAGTTACATAGCATCCTACTCTTCTTTTTTACAAATTAGTTTTTTTAAAAAAAAATTAAATAAAATAGGGATAAAATTGATATTACATTAATATGGGTCAAGCTAACTTATTACGAATGACATATAAGTCATTCTTAAATAACTTTATTTTGTTTTAGTTCATAAAACATAATAAATTTTCGTCATCTTTTATGTTTTCTCTTAGAATCGATAGTATTATAATTTAATTTTATAATATATTTGGAAAAAAGGTAAAAGAGAAATAGGAATAGCTAGGGGTATACCATTACTATTCTTCTTTTTATGTTTTCTTTTTTTGACTTAAAAATATGTTCATGATTTAAGTTACTCCTCCGCCTACAGAATAAAAGTTAACATTATTTTATGTAATCTCGAGTTAAATATTTACTTATATTAAATAATCTATTTTTTTAATAATTTATGCGTAATATCCTTAGTATTAAATGTCATATTTTTATTATTTATAAATATTTATATAATATCACTAGTTATGTATAGAAAAATATGCAGCTAGTTAGATGAGAATTTAAATATGAATAATTTTATCATTTGACATTTTTTTTAAATTCGCATAAAATCAATCATCACTTTCATTCTCGAAGTAAGGGAGTACTTGTAAGTATATCCTACTTCTATCCAGAAATAGAAAACATTGGAAAGCAGAGATATAATAATCAAGTTTGATGAGGTTGGGTTTATTTGGGTCGGAGACCCGGAACTTACATGCTTGGCAATCGGTTGTCACGGGTACTTTATATATATTTAGTTTAATGTTGAGATTTGTTTAGTATTTTATTTAGTTTGACAAAAAATTTTGAAAAGAATATGTATGTATGTATGTATGTATGTGTGTGTGTGTGTATATATATATATATATATATATATATATATATATATATATATAATGGATCAGGTCCTGGGACCTGATAAAAAACGGATCAAATTTTTTTATTATTTTTTTTTGTTTTTTTTTAAAACAACTAAAAAAAAATATTTAATATTTTATGGAACTGAAATTTTTCCATAATATAATGTTTTGGGTGTGATTTGAATACCTATACCAAAAAATAGTGGCACAGTCTGCACAGACTGTGCATACATGTTTTGTTATATGTACTCAAATCAAACCCAAAACACTTTATTATGAAAAAATTTCAATTCCATAATTATTTTTTTTAGTTGTTTTAAAAAAAAAAGCAAAAAAAAAAAAAATTGTCCGGACATTAGATCCGTCCCGGACGTCCAGGACGTCCTGGACTAGATCATGTCCCTATATATATATATATATATATATATATATATATATATATACACACACACACACACACACATCAGTAGAATAAATTTAAAAATATTGGAGACTACAAGTTATGGCGTTAGTTTAGTTAAGTAATAAATTAGAATGGCACAATGGTAGCCTAATGGCCCAATAACTCATAAGTGTTAGGTTCAAAACCTAGTTGTAATATTTTTGCTTCTTATGTTATATTTTTTGTGTATTAGATAAATTATATTATCATATATATATATATATATATATATATATATATATACTCATTTTAAATCTTCACATTAAACTAAATATATATAAAGTAACTATGAATATTTATATAACGTAATTATGAATATTTTAATATATATATATATATATTTATAAATTTATCTCTAAATATTCATATAAATATTTATGCATGAAATACAAATATATTATCTTATAATAATAACACACTAATTTGTCATTTTATTCGTGATATATAAGATCGTTAGTATGGAAAGACCTGTTTGACTTCTTCTTTTTTCTTTTTTCCCACAAGCACTAATTATTATATCAATTCTTTTTTTTTTTACAAAATAAAAAAGTAGTAGATTTTCGAGAAACAATAGCATTAATTATTCCTTATTTTAAAATGTCCAATATTAAAAACTAATTAATTAACTTGGCTATTAATTTACATTATAATCTTTTATATATTGATCATGTATGATCATCGATATGTCATTTAATTATTTCATTACCATTTTCATCAAAAAGTGTTCGATCGTCCATTAATTATTTGGTCGCGAAAGAAGAAGATAATTGAAAAGAATAACTTATACTATATTCCAAGGCAAAATAAATAAATTAAAGAACATGTAAAATAAATATCATAATTTTGTAAGTATTTGACATATATAAGTAGAAATTATAGTGTTATTATTTTTATTTATTATTATTATTATTATTATTATTATTTTTATTATTATTATTATTATTAGTATTATTATTATTATTATTATTATTATTATTATTATTATTATTATTATTATTATTATTATTATTATTATTATTATTATTATTATTATTATTATTATTATAGTAAATAACTTCCTAGATTATATTAATGGTATGTAGTGAAGGAGAAGAAAGGAATATATGGGGGAAATCTCATGTTTTGATATAAATATTAATCCTTGCAAGATAATAATAGATAATTTGTGTTGTTCCAAATGATTGAATGACCAAAGTTCCAAATGATAGGTCATAGGTTCGAATATGTTCCACATTTGGACATAAATTTTAAATACTAAATCTGAATATTTTTCGACAATTCTCTGAATAATTAGATATGGTCTTACAAAAATATGCTTATTGGGATTATCTTAATTTAAAAAATGATTTGTAATAGTCGTTGCAAAAGTTGTATAAAATATGCAACGAAAAAATAAAATTATTACTTGATGAGTGTGATCCATATTAGGCAATGACGAAATATAGCAACAAAAAACTTTCGTTTGCCTACGATGAGGAGAAATCAAGTTGTTAGAAATTTTACAACGAATTTCTAACGAATTTTGTTTCCAAATTTTGCAACGACTTATGAATTTCGTTGCAAAAAGTGAAAGTCTGACACAATTTGCAACGAAGGACAAGTTTCGTTGCTAAACATACACTTTTAGCAACGACTTATAAAGTCGTTGCCAGAAAAATCGTTGCTAAAACCCCATTTTAAGCAACAAAAAAACTTTCGTTGCCCACGATGACGGAAAATCAAGTGTTCAAAAATTTTGCAACGAATTTCTAACGAACTTTTTTGCCGCCAATGAATTAGCAACGAAATTTTGCAACGACTTATGAATTTCATTGCAAAAAGTGAAAGCTTGACACAATCTGCAACGAAAGACAACTTTCGTTGCTAAACATATACTTTTAGCAACGACTTATAAAGTACTTTCTTGAAAGTATTCGTCACATGAAGGAGGTAGAGTTCATCAAGCTTGAGCAAAACAATATGGCCGTGGCGCAGTATGAAGCTAAGTTTGTCGAGTTGTCTCGGTTTGCATCCCACTTGGTCGATAATGAAGAAAGAATGACGCGGATGTTTCTAAGAGGTTTGAAACTCGAGAAACGTCAATACCTTATCTCTCATAAACTGTGTTTGTATTCAGATAATGTGAATAGGGCTCAGTTATTGGAGTGCGATAATGAGTCAACCCAACAAAGAGAGAGTATACGACAAGTCGATAATGTAACAACCCCAAAATAGGTCCATTCCATCCAACCCATTCTGAGTCGCCAAATACATGGTACAGAAAAACAACTACAACTTTATTACAACAATTGTCGTGCAAAATACAACAACACATATGCTGTGAGTTTGGATACAAATATATACCAACTGTAGCATCGTTACAATGACACCTTACATAAAGGTATAGTCAAAAAACTGCTTTTAGAAATTAGAATCTTTGGGAAGTGCTCAAGAAACCTTCGTATACGGGAGGCCATGCTTTTTAGGTTATGGTAGATATCATATATACCACGTAATTATCCTTGGTTGACCTAATAGACCCCAAAGAAAAACGAGAAGATTACTATCATATTCTTCCCAATGGCGAGTCTTCTCTTGACATATCATTATCTCCACTGCTCTAATTTGGTATTATACTCCAAACAAACACCAAGATTATATAGGTAGTGCTTGTAAATATACTCAAAGAAGTGGATGAGCACAACCATGTCTTATGATAACACGAGTTTGTATGTCATTAGACATCTTGTATGATAGTGACAAAACACCCTTCCAAAGTTGGGTTCGCCTTCACCCTATTTAATTCACCAAAATAACTATTAAATGATGTATAAAATACAACACACACTAAAGCCCTCAATAAAATTATTTTCATACTCTTTAGGGAGAACCTCAACAACTATAGACCACCGCTCTATTCCCTTGTTATCCTCGCCAACCCAAATGCCTACACTTTTATTACACCGAAAGGAATTGTGAAACAAAGGGTGAGCACAACTAGCTCAAGAAAGAATATTATGACTAAAGATAAATAAATTATCAATAGTCTTCATCAAGAATGAATCGTAGATTTAGAACATATGGTAGATGATAAAACTTTTCAACCATAGTTGCAAATGAATCGAACAATCCATTAAAAGAGTCAAATAGACTATAAAGTCTATTATCTTCTCCACGTTAAAAGTCCACCAACAATATTTTATCCTCGTAACATCAATCAACAGCCTTTTTCCACAATCATATGAATAACTCATAATCATAATTGTGATTCTAAATTCTCTTCTCATCCGGACGAAGATAATTTTCATCACCGCCTTTACCTCAAACATCAAATATCATGGTTATACCAAATCACAGTTCCTGCTCATAATCATACTAATAAATTCATCTTTTGCACTACGGGCCAAAGATATTCATCAACAGCTCATCTTTACACTACAAAGCTAAAGATATTCAACAACAGTCATCTTTGCATTACGAGCCAAAGATATTCATCAATAATTCATCTTTGCACTACAAAGCAAAGATATTCAACAACAGTCATCTTTGCATTACGAGCCAACGATATTCATCAATAATTCATCTTCGCACTACAAAGCAAAGATATTCAACAACAGTCATCTTTGCATTACGAGCCAAAGATATTCATCAATAATTCATCTTTGCACTACAAAAGCAAAGATATTCAACAACAGTCATCTTTGCATTACGAGCCAAAGATATTCATCAATAATTCATCTTTGACTTCAAGCAAAGATATTCATATATCAAAAAGAAATACATAATCATTTCGAAGTTATATAACAATAATTATAACCATGTTGATCAATTCACCTTTGCACTTAAGTTAAAAATATTCAATTGTAAATTCAATGGTCAAATGATCATACCACCAACAATTCAACTTTTGCATTCGGCAAAGAGAACCTATGGTCACGATCATACCAATAATCTACCCATATTTAAACTCAAGTCAAAGAGAAATATCATCATTAGAGTTATAAGAATGTTATATAAAATAATATAATCAAAACATGGTTTTAATTTCAAGAGTAAGATTCATAAATCAACGATAATTTGGTCGTAAAAAGAAACCAATTTTATTGTGAATAGTACTGAATAAGAAATAGTAACTCGTGAATAGTAACTCGTGAATAAGAACTCGTGAATAGTAACTCGTGAATAGTAACTAACAATCATGAATAGTAACTCGTGAATAGTACTCATGAATAAGAACTCGTGAATAAGACTCAGATTCGATACATATGACAGATCGTAAATAATGTAATGTCATATACATAAATAAGGTCATATATATGAATAGTACGTGTATACGTGAATAAGAACCCCACTCAAAAAGGTAGAAATTCTACAATAAAATCCATACCAATATTGCAGTATAATGATATTGAAAGAATAACATCATTATGAAGAAAATAACATTCCTTACAATCCCTTAAAATCCCTTACTATCCCTTACTATCCCTTACCTCAAAAGAGCAGCACTTCTGACAGGATATCGGATATGACGCTGAAGGAAACTTGCACTGATGAATATCAACTCACCAAGTATCTAAATACTCACAAATTACACTCAATAATCTAGAGAGAGAAAGAGAGAAAGCTTATGTTTCTGGTGTGATTTTCAATTCTAACTTAGCCTCTATTTATAGGAAAATTTTAGCAGACTTGACCAAACTGAACTGATGGCTTTACTCGCTACTATTCCCACCCACCACATTTAAAAATTTAATTGAGCACATTTCTCACCAACCAAAAGTGGGGCCCACCAATTCTAGAATTTTCCACCAAAATCATTTATAACCTAATTTCCGAATCACCACCTCTTAAAATTCATAACAAATTATACGCTCATTTTTAATTGCTCAAAATTTGTGGACATATACTCAACTTATATATGTATAACATATCCAAAATTACAACGATCCAACTATTTGGATTAAATATTATAACTCACACAATAAAATTTCAGTAAGAACAATCGATTTTATCTTTTAATACCTTCAATCGACAAAATACGATAAAATACCTCAACATTAATTCCTTCATTTATAACCACATAAATAAATCCATCATTTATATCCACATCAAATAAATATTTTCTTATCATATGAATCAATAATTAATTATTCACAAATAATATTACGTAATCACATTTATGACAACCGGTAGCTCCTGTGAAAGAGGGGCTTTCGAATAAGAATTTCTCCTTCTTGGCGCCGCAATTAGGTGACCAAACCTCTCCTTGATGAACTTTCTAGACATTGCCAATAATGCTATCTAATAATATTATTCAAATAATATGAATTATTGATCCGATAATGGAAATCTTGTGCGATGATAATTATTGAACAACAATAATATAAAATATCAACACAAACAATTATCAATCAATAAAATAAAATATTGAATAAGAATTATCGTAATAATTATTGAGTAGTGCCTTTCACGTAAGAATCAATAATTGAAAAATACTATGCAATACCGTGTACTATCGCGGCAACAACGCCAGACATACTTTACTTTACCAACCGGGTATTCCAACAAAGTTAATTCAGTGAACGATTACGCCGTTATTTATAAAAACTCAAATTTGTCGCTTTTCTCCATCCGACGCTTATTCTGTTATGGGGCCCATTAAATGATCGCTACCGCATCGTTTAATATTCTCCGACGTAAAGAATATTCCACGACTAAGCGAATATTCCCGACAACAATGAATATTTTATAACCACTTGCGTGATTTTGAAAAAAAAAATCATATATCACCCTTAACTTTAACCTTTTATCAATTTAACCATTTACTTAATAGTAATTATAAGAAAAATTGAATACCTTTATTTCATAAAATTGAGGTCTTACAATCTCCCCTCCTTATGAAATTTCGTCCTTGAAATTTACGTACCTGGTATTTCAAAGAGTTGAGAATACCTTGCTTTCATTTCAGATTCCATCTTCCCTGTCATCATGATTTCTCCATTACTCATCTTCTTTATTTCAGATATCATTCTAGAATACAGCTTCAAAACACGGGTTAATTGAACAAATTAACATATCACATAATATCCCGATATTATGACTGACCAACAATTAAGCTTAGGTAGGACACACTAGCGAAGAATTTACTCATCTCTCCCCTCCTAGTTCTATTCCCCGATCTCCGCTAGAGATCATATCCCTAAGCTCTGATACCAAATGTAACAACCCCAAAATAGGTCCATTCCATCCAACCCATTTTGAGTCGCCAAATACATGGTACAGAAAAACAACTACAACTTTATTACAACAATTGTCGTGCAAAATACAACAACACATATATCTTTGTGAGTTTGATACAAATATATACCAACTCAGAGCATGTTATTCTGACACCTTACATAAAGGTATAGTCAAAAAACCTGCTTTTAGAAATTAGAATCTTTAGGAAGTGCTCAAGAAACCTTCGTATACGGGAGGCCATGCTTTTAGGTTATGGTAGATATCATATGGCCACGTAATTATCCTCGGTTGAATCTAATAGACCCCAAAGAAAAAACAAGAAGATTACTATCATATTCTTCCCAATGGCGAGTCTTCTCTTGACATATCATTATCTCCACTGCCTCTAATTTGGTATTATACTCCAAACAAACACCAAGATTATATAGGTAGTGCTTGTAAATATACTCAAAGAAGTGGATGAGCACAACCATGTCTTATGATAACACGAGTTTGTATGTCATTAGACATCTTGTATGATAGTGACAAAATACCTTCCAAAGTTGGGTTCGCCTCACCCTATTTAATTCACCAAAATAACTATTAAATGATGTATAAAATACAACACACTAAAGCCCTCAATAAAATTATTTTCATACTCTTTGGGGAGAACCTCAACAACTATAGACCACCGCTTCTATTCCTTGTTATCCTCGCTTTCAACCCAAATACACTTTTATTACACGAAAGGAATTGTGAAACAAAAGGGTGAAAGCACAACTAGCTCAAGAAGAATATTATGACTAAAGATAAATAAATTATCAATAGTCTTCATCAAGAATGAATCGTAGATTTAGAACATATGGTAGATGATAAAACTTTTCAACCATAGTTGCGGTGAACGAACAATCCATTAAAAGAGTCAAATAGACTATAAAGTCTATTATCTTCTCCACGTTAAAGTCCACCAACAATATTTTATCCTCAGAACATCAATCAACAGCCTTTTCCACAATCATATGAATAACTCATAATCATAATTGTGATTCTAAATTCCTCTTCTCATCCGGACGAAGATAATTTTCATCACCGCCTTTACCTAAAACATCAAATATCATAGTTATACCAAATCACGGTTCTCGCTCATAATCATACTAATAAATTCATCTTTTTGCACCACGCCAAAAATATTCATCAACAGCTTCATCTTTACACTACAAAGCTAAAGATATTCAACAACAAAAGTCATCTTTGCATTACGAGCCAAAGATATTCATCAATAATTCATCTTTGCACTACAAAGCAAAGATATTCAACAACAGTCATCTTTGCATTACGAGCCAATGATATTCATCAATAATTCATCTTTTGCACTACAAAGCAAAGATATTCAACAACAAAGTCATCTTTGCATTACGAGCCAAAGATATTCATCAATAATTCATCTTTGCACTACTGTTTAAAGATATTCAACAACAGTCATCTTTGCATTACGAGCCAAAGATATTCATCAATAATTCATCTTTGCACTCACAAAGCACTACAAAATCTTTGCACAACGAGCCAAGATATTCATATATCAAAGAAATACATAATCATTTCGAAGTTATATAACAATAATTATAACCATGTTGATCAATTCACCTTTGCACTTAAGTTAAAAATATTCAATTGTAAATTCAATGGTCATGATCATACCACCAACAATTCAACTTTTGCATCGCCAAAGAGAACCTATGGTCACGATCATACCAATAATCTACCCATATTTAAACTCAAGTCAAAGAGAAATATCATCATTAGAGTTATAAGAATGTTATATAAAAATAATATAATCAAAACATGGTTTTAATTTCAAGAGTAAGATTCATAAATCAACGATAATTTGGTCAGAAAAAGAAACCAATTTTATTGTGAATAGTACCCGTGAATAGTAACTCGTGAATAGTAACTCGTGAATAGTAACTCGTGAATAGTAACTCGTGAATAGTAACTCATGAATAGTAACTCGTGAATAGTACTCATGAATAGTAACTCGTGAATAGTACTCAAGTATTCGTGATACGTAAATCAGATATCGTAAATAATGTCATATACATAAATAATGTATATATATATATATGAATAATGTATAAGTATACGTGAATAGTAACCCCGACCCAAAAAGTAAAAATTCTACAATAAAATCCATACCAATATTGCAGTATAATGATATTGAAAGAATAACATCATTATGAAGAAAATAACATTCCTTACAATCCCTTAAAATCCCTTACTATCCCTTACTATCCCTTACCTCAAAAGAGCAAAGACTTCCGACAGGATATCGGATATGACGTGAAGGAAACTTGCAGCCGGATGAATATCAACTCACAAAGTATCTAAATACTCACAAATTACACTCAATAATCTAGAGAGAGAAAGAGAGAAAGCTTATGTTTCGGTGTGATTTTCAATTCTAACTTAGCCCTCTATTTATAGGAAAATTTTAGCAGACTTGACCAAGAACTCCGATGGCTTTACTCGCTACTATTTCCCACCCACCACATTTAAAAATTTAATTGAGCACATTTCTCACCAACCAAAAGTGGGGCCCACCAATTCTAGAATTTTCCACCAAAATCATTTATAACCTAATTTCCTAATCACCACCTCTTAAAATTCATAACAAATTATACGCTCATTTTAATGGTTCAAAATTTGTGGACATATACTCAACTTATATATGTATAACATATCCAAAAATTACAACGATCCAACTATTTCGGATTAAATATTATAACTCACACAATAAAGTCGTAAGAACACCGATTTTATCTTTTAATACCTCCAATCGACAAAAATCTTGAAAAAATACCTCAACATTAATTCCTTCATTTATAACCACATAAATAAATCCATCATTTATATCCACATCAAATAAATATTTTCTTATCATATGAATCAATAATTAATTATTCACAAATAATATTACGTAATCACATTTATGATGACCAGCCGCTCCTGTGAAAGAGGGGGCTTTCAATAAGAATTTCTCCTTCTCGGCGCGCAATTAGGTGACCAAACCTCTCCTCGATGTAACTTTCTAGACATTGCCAATAATGCTATCTAATAATATTATTCAAATAATATGAATTATTGATCCGATAATGGGAAATATCATGTGGTGATAATTATTGAACAACAATAATATAAAATATCAACACAAAGAAATTATTGAATCAATAAAATAAAATATTGAATAAAGAATTAATCTTGTAATAATTATTGAGTAGTGCCTTCTCAATGTAAGAATCAATAATTGAAAAATACTATCAATACCGTGTGCTATCTTGCAACAACGCGTATTACTTTACTTTACCAACCGGTATTCCAACAAAGGTTAATTGAGAACGATTACGCAGTTATTTATAAAAACTCAAATTTGTCGCTTTTCTCCATCCGACAGCTTATTCTCATTATGGGGCCCATAAATGATCAAGCTACCGTCGTACTAATATTCTCCGACGAAAGAATATTCCACGACTAAGCGAATATTCCCCGACAACAATGAATATTTTATAACCACTTGCGTATTTTGAAAAAAAATCATATATCACCCTTAACTTTAACCTTTTATCAATTTAACCATTTACTGAATAGTAATTATAAGAAAAATTGAATACCTTTATTTCATAAAATTCGGGGTCTTACAGATAATACCAGTGGTAGCAGTCATCGAAGCGGTGACAACAAACGTGGAGGGATTCAACATGCCAAGAATGGTAATCACTTCGGTGGTAATCATGGCCAAGATAATAGAAGTGGAAATTTCACGAAAAGAAGGTTCAATAATGATGGAAAGACAACAGCACTAGCACTTGTTAAGGAAGAAGAACGACCGCCGGTCGTATGTTACAAATGTGGAGGGGAAGGACACATAAGTCCAAACTGCACGATGCAGTCCAAAGCCTGTTATAATTGTGGAAAAGAAGGCCACCTAGCTCGATTTTGTCATGCACCAAAGTCAAGTCCAGCTGGGATGGAGGAATCAAAGGGTGTCGTTCAAGGGATAGCGTTTATCGTAACCTCCCAAAAAGCGAGGAACCCAAACGAGGTGATCACGGGTAAGCTAAACCATAATCTCTAGCGAAGTTTATACTTTATTTGATACCGGTTCTACCTATTCCTTTATTTCTCCTACTTGCGATCAACGTTTAAATTTGACTCCGGAGAAATTAGACTTTGATTTATCTGTTAAAACTCCGTTAGGAGAAACCTTCATTACATGTGATATCCAAGTCTTGGATGAGAGTCACAGTTTTGAATGATATTTCTATTGTTAATAAATTTCCTGACGTATTCTTGAAGACTTCTTAGCCTACCCCTAGAGCGTGAAATCGAATTTTGTATTGACCCCAGTACAAAACCCATTTCTAAAACCCTCAAATATTTCCTTCACCCAAAACGAACGTGTAATGTGCCAAAGACGTTGGCTCGAGCTGTTGAAGATTACGATCGTACCATTCAATATCATCGTGGAAAAAGCGAACGTGGTAGCTGACACGTTGAGTAGAAGATCGTATGCGAGTGTGATGTTGTTAACACAAAGACCCATTTCGTATAACTTACAAATGATGGAGATAGAGTTAAAGACTCTAGGGACCCACGTGAAGATAAAGAATATACTAGAAGAATCGACTTTAATCGATAAAGTTAAAGGTCGCTCAAGCTACACACCCGGAACTGATGAATGTGGAGAAAAAGGTTCAAGAAGGCGTTATCTCAACCCTCGATTTTATTGGTCTATTTGAAATCCTCGATGGAGTAGGAACTGTGGCCTATAGACTCATTTTACCACCAAGTATGTCGCGTGTTCATAACGTTTTTCACGTATCGATGTTACGTAAATATGTGGACGACCCGAACCACATTATTGAATTAAAACTAGATGAGATAGCAGAAGATTTAACGTATGAGGAAATACGTGTTAAAATCTTGGATAAAAAGGATCGTATTCAACACTCAAAGGTTATACCTCAAGAGTTAGAATCTGAAATGAAGTCAAGGTATCCTTATCTCTTCGGCATACCAGGTACGTACGTAAATTTTGAGGGCAAAATTTCATAAAGAGGGGATATTGTGAGACCCCAAATTTTATGAATAAAGATTTAAATTTCTCGAAATATTTTTTTTATATTATTGTGTGGATTTGATATAATGTTATAGTTATGGGTAGTATTTATAAATTTTGCAAAGTATGCAAGTTGTTATATAATATTCGTTGTGTCGGGGAATATTCTATTGGACGGGGAATATTCATTTTAACAGAGAATATTCGTACGACGGCACAATCATTGGTGGACCCCACAACGGAAGTATTGTCGTAGTAAGAAAATGACAGAATTATCTTTTTATAAAAATAACGGCGAAAGTGTTATCATTAAAACCGTTGAACTACCCTAGAGTAAAAGTATAAAGATACTGGCGTGGTTGCATAGAAAGACACCAGGTATTGATTATTGATGCTTACGTAAGAAGTCACTCGCTTATACTCAATTATTGCTACAATAATTGTTGCATCATATCTCTCATATTATTGATTCAATTATTGTCACAAAGATCATCTGCATAATATGTTATATTATTAAATCAATAATTGAACGACAAAGTTATTTATATTATTAAATTGAAATATTTATAATGTCTGTAAGTTCATCGAAAGAGAGGTTTGGTCACCTAATCATGCTACCAATAGGAGAAAATCCTTATCGAAAGCCCCTCTTTCCTGGGAACGACACGGTTGTTAAATATTGTGAATTATAATATTAATCTTTGAATAAGTTCGTGTTGATTAAAGATGAAATTGATAGTTCCATTGTGTGGAATTATTAGTGTTAGTAGAAATCGATATTTATTTCGATAATAATTGATGTCTGGAGGTTATATTGACCAATCGGGTATTCGGGGCACTTTTCGTGTCGAAGTGCTATTCATGAATTACTATTCACAGGTTACTATTCACCCGGTTACTATTTACTCTAGTATTGTTCACTCGGGTATTTGGGACACTTTTTGTGTCGGGGTACTATTCATGGGGTAATATTCTCAAAGGACAATTTATGGGGTACTATTCACCCGAAAATATATTCTTTTCGGCCAAATCATTTTTGGGTACAATATTATTCCATGAGGAGATGTGATAATTTTTCAGACCGTTGGTTGAAGTTATAATAGTAAATCAATATGAATCGTTGGTTGAAGATATAATAGTAAATCAATATGGACCGCTGGTGGAAAGTTATAATAGTGAATCAATATGGATCATTTGGTTTAAAGTTTTAATAAGAAATCGGTATGGACCGTTGCTTTAAGTTTTAATAAAGCAAATCAATATGGACCATTTATTTAAAAGTAAATCAATCTGAATTTGTTCATGAATTAGTTACTATTCAGGTCCATTCTCCTATAAATAAAGCTCATTCCTTCATTATTTCTTACGAATTCACTTTGAAACTCTGTAGAGAGAAACTATAGAGAAGGAAAGAAAAGTATTATGCTACTTCACTACTCCAATATCCGGCTTTCTAAGGTAAGGGGTATTATTTCTTTTGTATTCATGAAGAGAACTTCATTATTCCATTCTTTATTATTATGTTGAATAACTCAGATATATGCAATCATCGCATACATGGTGAAATTCTTCTTCATTATTCCATTCTTATTATTACATTGAATAACTTTGTTTATGCTTGAAGTAACGCATATACGGTGAAATTCTTCTAATATTTTGTTCTTTATTATTCTATCGAATATCATATAAGTGCGTTCGCACGACTGGTTTCATTATTTATTATTCTCATTGGAATATCTTGTCTGTGCGTTCTGCACGACACGGTTCCATTATTTAATATTCTCGCTGAGAATAACCTATCATGCGATTCTATCGCATGCATGGTGAGTTCTTCAGTTATTCCATTCTTTATTATTCTGTTGAAATAACCTGTCTATGTGGATTATCACATGCATGGTGAATGATCCTTTGTATTCATTCCTTATTAAATTATGGAAATTATCTGTTTGCGTGGATTATGATGAAAGTCATAATAAAAGCATTGGACATATGAAAATCATGGGTATATGTAGTATTAGTAAGTGTTATGATGAGTTATGTTGGTTATTATATGAAAACATGAAAGTTTCTTAGAAATCACAAAGGGTTCAAAATCAGATTTTGGTAAAAATGGAACATGAAATTCAATTGACCATATCTCCTATTATATTTTGAATTTTTGAGTGTAGTCACGTTCTAGAGTTAGATCTATGAGTTTTTTAAATTATCCAAGTGGAATCACTAGAAAATGTGTTGTAGATTTTCGTGTGGACTGATTTTAGCAAAGGAGTCAAAAACTGCAAATTACCAAAAAGGCTACTGCCCAGAAGTTTAAAAGGGCATTTTTGGCCACTTAGCTTATGAAATAAATTCCTCCCTTTTGGGACATGAACATATATGGTATAAAGTACCTCCTGTTCAAAAATGAGCTCATTCCGACTTAAAATGAGAAAGTTATGACTATTTCAATGTTTAGGTTTTTCCGACGGAAAACGCTATAACCGGAGTTCTATAACTCCGATGACTATGAAATTTAAACTGAAAGCTCACATTAACATGTGTAAGATCCTGCCAAGATTTGAGAATTTCTGGAGTTAAACTTGAGGTAGCTAATTTCTTAAGGATTTAATTAGAAATTTATTTTTGAAAAATACTTAAGGGAGTTGAAAAATTATAAAAAAATAATTGTTGTGTATGAAATATATGTATATATGTTTGGGCAAAGGATAGAAAAATAACAAGTTGATTTGATAATTTTTCATGAAAATAGTTTAGTTACGAACATATGAGTTAAGTATGTTATGTGAAGTAACAAAATTGGAAAATAGGATTTTATGGCTTGGGAATCCTATATAGGGTATATGCAGATTTTTGATAAGGGATTTGATCATTGGTGATGAAATCTTATGAGTATGGCATTTTTGAATGATTAGATGCATTATTTGGTAAATTGTAAACAATTGAAATAAATTGTTTATAAGTTTAAAAAGTGATTAAAATATTGTTATAATATTAATAATATTAGATTATGAGTTTATTAAGTGATTGATAATATTTGGATAAATTTAAAGTCTTTAATATTTATCCTTATTTTCATTTGATTAATACTTATATCATTGTCATCATTCCCATACTTATATTGTGATGAAAGTCATCTTTGGCTTACGTGCATAGATGGACTTGGTGTGATTATGACCAAGGATTATTCGGTGTAATCAGGACCGTAATGTGACGAATGATGTGGTAAAAGTCCTCAGTGGCCTATAATGCATTGATGTACAATTTTTGGTATGATTATGACCAGGAATTATTCGGTATAGTCATGACCATTGATGATTTAATGAATATCCTTAGCCCGTAATACAGGGATGATTAGATGATGTGGTTTATTTATTAAGCTGAGTCTCAGGGATAAAAATTGATGAAAACATTTTAAATCATAGAAGATAGTAGATATCATGCTCTACTTGACTCTTCTAATGGATTACTTATTCCGTTGCAGTTAAACTTGATGTCTATTGTATTTTATCAGTTTAACATTGTTGAAGACTATTGATAATTTATTCTGCATTATCTTAGTCATAATATTTCTTACTGGGCTAGTTGAGCTCACCCTTTCTTTCACCGTTCTCTTGAGAAATGAGAATATAGTCGGGAAGAGTCGGGGAAAGGTAGTGATTCGACGATAGCATTAGTAGTCCTCACTATTCTGTTAAATAGTGTGACAATAAATATAATGAGGACTCCTTTGAGTGTGGATATTGTCTAGACGACAATATTCCTATTAAAACTATCAGTTTATGTATTGTCGTATATTACACGATGGTTGTATAATAATGTTTGTATTTATATTCTGTACTATGTATTTGGTGACTCAAGATGGGTGATGTATACGTATTTTGGGGGCGTCACAGTTGGTATCAAAGCTTAGGGATATGATCCCTGGCTGAGATGTGAGACAAGAACTAGGAGGGGAGAGACGGGAAATTCCTTCGCTTGTATGACCTACCTAAGTTGATTTGGTAATTAATTGGCCGATCAGAGTATAGGGATAATATGTGATATGTTAATTAACCCTTGTTTTGTTGCAGTATTTGAAATGGCATCCGAAAATGTTGAGATAAGCAATGAAGCACATGAGACCATTGAGTCACCAACGATCAATGCCCAGGGTAATGTGCAACAAGAAGACAATAATCTTCATGTAAATAATAACACCAATGAAATGGTGAACGATGGGATGGTCAGAGGCTTTATGCAATTTATGCAACATCAGGCGAAGGCGGCTCCTATCCAAATTGCAGGTGGAAACACTGACAACTCTCGGATGGTCACCGCTAAGCAATTCAAGAAGCTGGGACCACCAGAGTTTTTTGGAGAGCCAAAACAACTTAAGGCGGAGACGTGGATAAAGCAGATCAACAAGATATTTGATGTCTTGGGATGCTCCGAGGAGAAAATGGTTCCATTTTCCACCTTCATGTTGCATGTAGAGGCAGATTACTGGTGGGAATCTGTAAAGCATACTCAACCTGCCGCACTGAAGATGTCTTCGGAGAAGTTCCAAGAGCTGTTCAACTACAAATACTTTCCTGAAAGTATTCGTCACATGAAGGAGGTAGAGTTCATCAAGCTTGAGCAAAACAATATGACCGTGGCGCAGTATGAAGTTAAGTTTGCCGAGTTGTCTCGGTTTACGTCCCACTTGGTCGATAATGAGGAAAGAATGACGCGGATGTTTC
Source organism: Panax quinquefolius (assembly GCA_020205615.1). Taxonomy (NCBI): domain Eukaryota; kingdom Viridiplantae; phylum Streptophyta; class Magnoliopsida; order Apiales; family Araliaceae; genus Panax; species Panax quinquefolius. The sequence goes on along the minus strand of CM035162.1, from coordinate 42,541,851 downwards.
TAAGAGGTTTGAAACTCAAGAAACGTCAATACCTTATCTCTCATAAACTGTGTTTGTATTCAGATAATGTGAATAGGGCTCAGTTATTGGAGTGCGATAATGAGTCAACCCAACAAAGAGAGAGTATACAACAAGTCGATAATACCAGTGGTAGCAGTCATCGAAGCGGTGACAACAAACGTGGAGGGATTCAACATGCCAAGAATGGTAATCACTTCGGTGGTAATCATAGCCAAGATAATAGAAGTGGAAATTTGAAGAAAAGAAGGTTCAATAATGATGGAAAGACAACAGCACTAGCACCTGTTAAGGAAGGAGAACAACCGCCGGTCGTATGTTACAAATGTGGAGGGGAAGGACACATAAGTCCAAACTGCACGATGCAGTCCAAAGCCTGTTATAATTGTGGAAAAGAAGGCTACCTAGCTCGATTTTGTCGTGCACCAAAGTCAAGTCCAGCTGGGATGGAGGCATCAAAGGGTGTGGTTCAAGGGAGAGCATTTATCGTAACCTCCCAAAAAGCGAGGAATCCGAACGAGGTGATCACGGGTAAGCTAACCATAAACTATAGCGAAGTTTATACTTTATTTGATACCGGTTCTACCCATTCCCTTATTTCTCCTACTTGCGATCAACGTTTAAATTTGACTCCGGAGAAATTAGACTTTGATTTATCTGTTAAAACTCCGTTAGGAGAAACCTTCATTACATATGATATCCAAGTCTTGGATGAGAGTCACAGTTTTGAATGATATTTCTATTGTTAATAAATTTCCTGACGTATTCTTGAAGACTTCTTAGCCTACCCCTAGAGTGTGAAATCGAATTTTGTATTGACCCCAGTACAAAACCCATTTCTAAAACTCTCAAATATTTTCTTCACCCAAAACGAACGTGTAATGTGCCAAAGACGTTGGCTCGAGCTATTGAAGATTACGATCGTACCATTCAATATCATCATGGGAAAAGCGAACGTGGTAGCTGACACGTTGAGTAGAAGATCGTATATGAGTGTGATGTTGTTAACACAAAGACCCATTTTGTATAACTTACAAATGATGGAGATAAATTTAAAGACTCTAGGCACCCACGTAAAGATAACGAATATACGAAAAGAATCGACTTTAATCGATAAAGTTAAAGGTCGCTCAAACTACACACCCGGAACTGATGAATGTGGAGAAAAAGGTTGAAGAAGGCGTTATCTCAACCCTCAATTTTATTGGTCTATTTGAAATCCTCGATGGAGTAGGAACTGTGGCCTATAGACTCGTTTTACCTCCAAGTATGTCGCGTGTTCATAACGTTTTTCACGTATCGATGTTACGTAAATATGTGGATGACCCGAACCACATTATTGAATTAAAACTAGATGAGATAGCAGAAGATTTAACGTATGAGGAAATACGTGTTAAAATCTTGGATAAAAAGGATCGTATTCAACACTCAAAGGTTATACCTCAAGAGTTAGAATCTGAAATGAAGTCAAGGTATCCTCATCTCTTCGGCATACCAGGTACGTACGTAAATTTTGAGGGCAAAATTTCATAAAGAGGGAAGATTGTGAGTCCCCAAATTTTATGAATAAAGATTTAAATTTCTCGAAATATTTTTTTTATATTATGGTGTGGATTTGATATAATGTTATAGTTGTGGGTAGTATTTATAAATTTTGCAAAGTATGCAAGTTGTTATATAATATTTGTTGTGTCGAGGAATATTCTATTGGTCGGGGAATATTCATTTTAACAGAGAATATTCGTATAACGGTACAATCATTGGTGGACCCCACAACGAAAGTATTGTCGTAGTAAGAAAATGACAGAATTATCTTTTTATAAAAATAACGGCGAAAGTGTTACCGTTAAAAAGCGCTTGAACTACCCTAGTAGTAAAAATACAAGAATACGCTGGCGTGGTTGCATAGTAGCACCGGTATTGATTATTGATGCTTACGTAAGAAGTCACTCGCTTATACTCAATTATTGCTACGATGAATTGTTGCATCATATCTCTCATATTATTGATTCAATTATTATCACAGTATCATCTGCATAATATGTTATATTATTAAATCAATAGTTGAGACGACAAAGTTATTCATATTATTAAATTTCAATATTTACAATGTCTAGAGGTTCTGTTAAAGAGAGGTTTGGTCACCTAATTGCGCGCCAATAAGGAAAAATCTTTATTGGAAAGCCCCCTCTTTCCTGGGAACGACCTGGTTGTTAAATATTGTGAATTATAATATTAATGATGAATAAGTTCGTGTTGATTAAAGATGAAATTGATAGTTCCATTGTGTGGGAATTTTTAGTGTAAGTAGAAATCGATATTTATTTCGATAATAATTGATGTATGGAGGTTATATTGACCAATCGGGTATTCGGGGCACTTTTTGTTTCGAAGTACTATTCACGGATTACTATTTACCCTGTTACTATTCACTTTAGTATTATTCACTCGGGTATTTGGGACACTTTTCGTTTCGAGGTACTATTCATGGGGTACTATTCTCGAAGTACTATTTACGGGGTACTATTCACCCGAAAATATATTCTTTTTGGTCCAAATCATTTTTGGGTACAATATTATTCCATGAGGAGATGTGATAAGTTTTCAGACCGTTGGTTGAAGTTATAATAGTAAATCAATATGAATCGTTGGTTGAAGATATAATAGTAAATCAATATGGACCGCTGGTGGAAAGTTATAATAGTGAATCAATATGGATCATTTGGTTTAAAGTTTTAATAAGTAAATCGGTATGGATAATTGCTTTAAGTTTTAATAAAGAAATCAATATGGACCATTTATTTAAAAGTAAATCAATCTGGATTGTTCATGAATTAGTTACTATTCAGTCCATTCTCCTATAAATAAGCTCATTCCTTCATTATTTCTTACGAATTCAATTGAAACTCTGAGAGAAAACTATAGAGAGAAGAAGAAAAGTATTATGCTACTTCACTACTCCAATATCCAGTTTCTTCTAAGGTAAGGGGTATTATTTCTTTTGTATTCATGAAGAGAACTTCAGTTATTCCATTCTTTATTATTATGTTGGAATAACCTGTATATGCCAAGTACCGCATACACGGTGAAATTCTTCTCATTATTCCATTCTTATTATTACATTGGAATAACTTTGTTTATCTTGATACCGTAACGCATACATGGTGAAATTCTTCTAATATTTTGTTCTTTATTATTCTCGCCGGAATATCATGTATGCATGCGTTTATTATTGACTGGTTCCATTATTTATTATTATGTTAGAATATCTTATTCTGTAAGTGCGTTTACGCACGACCGGTTCCATTATTTAATATTACATTGAGAATAACTTTTATCTCATGCGGTCTATCGCATGCGTGGTGAATTCTTACATTATTCCATTCTTTATTATTACATTGGAATAACTTTTGTCTATGTGGATTATCACATGTATGGTGAATGATCATTTGTATTCATTCCTTATTAAATTGTGGAAATGATCTGTTTGCGTGGATTATGATGAAAGTCATAATTAAAGCATTGGACTGATGAAAATCATGGGTATATGTAGTATTAGTAAGTGTTATGATGAGTTATGTTAGTTATTATGTGAAAACATGAAAGTTTCTTAGAAATCACAAAGGGTTCAAAATCAGATTTTGGTGAAAATAGAACATGAAATTCAATTGACCATATCTCCTATTATATTTCAACATTTTGAGTGTGGTCACATTTTAGAGTTAGATCTATGAGTTTTATAACTTATCCAAGTGGAATCACTGGAAAAGGTGTTGTAGATTTTCGTGTGGACTGATTTTAGAAAAGGAGTCAAAAACTGCAAATTACCAAAAAGGCTACTGCCCAGAAGTTTAAAAGGGCATTTTTGGCCACTTAGCTTATGAAATAAATTCCTCCCTTTTGGGACATGAACATATACGGTATAAAGTACCTCCTGTCCAAAAATGAGCTCATTACGACTTAAAATGAGCTAGTTATGACTATTTCAATGTTTAGGTTTTTCCAACGAAAAACGCTATAACCGGAGTTCTAGAACTCCGATGACCATGAAATTTAAACTGGAAGCTCACATTAACATGTGTAAAATCCTGCCAAGATTTGGGAATTTCTAGAGTTAAACTTGAGGTAGCTAATTTCTTAAGGAATTAATTAGAAATTGATTTTTGAAAAATACTTAAGGGAGTTGAAAAATTATAAAAAAATAATTGTTGTGTATGAAATATATGTATATATGTTTGGGAAAAGGATAGAAAAATAACAAGTTGATTTGGTAATTTTTCATGAAAATGGTTTAGTTACGAACATATGAGTTAAATATGTTATGTGAAGTAACAAAATTGAAAAATAGGATTTTATGGCTTGGGAATCCTATATAGGGTATATGCAGATTTTTGATAAGGGATTTGATCATTGGTGATGAAATCTTATGAGTATGACATTTTTGAATGATTAGATGCATTATTTGGTAAAGTGTAAATAATTAAAATAAATTGTTTATAAGTTTAGGAAGTGATTAAAATATTGTTATAATATTAATAATATTAGATTATGAGTTTATTAAGTGATTGATAATATTTGGATAAATTTAAAGTCTTTAATATTTATCCTTATTTTCGTTTGATTAATGCTTATATCATTGTCATCATTCTCATGCTTATATTGTGATGAAAGTCATCTTTGGCTTAAGTGCATAGATGGACTTGGTGTGATTATGTCCAAGGATTATTCGGTGTAATCAGGACCGTAATGTGACGAATGATGTGGTAAAAGTCCTCAGTGGCCTATAATGCATTGATGGACAGTTTTTGGTATGATTATGACCAGGAATTATTCGGTATAGTCATGACCATTAATGATTTAATGAATATCCTTGGCCCGTAATACAGGGATGATTAGATGATGTGGTTTATTTATTAAGCTGAGTCTCAAGGATAAAAATTGATGAAAACATTTTAAATCATAGAAGATAGTAGATATCATGCTCTACTTGACTCTTCTAATGGATTACTTATTCCGATGCAGTTAAACTTGATGTCTATTGTATTTTATCAGTTTAACATTGTTGAAGACTATTGATAATTTATTCTGCATTATCTTAGTCATAATATTTCTTACTGGGCTAGTTGAGCTCACCCTTTCTTTCACTGTTCTCTTCAGGAAATGAGAATATAGCTGGGACGAGTCGGGGAAAGGAGTGACGGTCCAGACGATAGCATTAGTAGTCCTCACTATTCTGTTAAATAGTGTGACAATAAATGTAATGAGGACTCCTTTGAGTGTGGATATTGTCTAGATAACAATATTCCTATTAAAACTCTTAGTTTATGTATTGTCGTATATTACACGACGGTTGTATAATTAAGTTTGTATTTATATTCTGTACCATGTATTTGGTGACTCAAGATGGGTGATGTATACCTATTTTGGGGGCGTCACAGTTGGTATCAAAGCTTAGGGATATGATCCATGGCTGAGATTTGAGACAAGAACTAGGAGGGGAGAGACGAAAAATTTCTTCGCTTGTATGACCTACCTAAGTTGATTTGGTATTTAATTGGCCGGTCAGAGTATAGGGATAATATGTGATATATTAATTAACCCTTGTTTTGTTCCAGTATTTGAAATGGCATCCGAAAATGTTGAGATAAGCAATGAAGCACATGAGACCATTAAGTCACCAACGATCAATGCCCAAGGTAATGTGCAACAAGAAGACAATAATCCTCATGTAAACAATAACACCAATGAAATGGTGAACGATGGGATGGTCAGAGGCTTTATGCAATTTATACAACATTAGGCGAAGGAGACTCCTATCCAAAATGCAGGCGGAAACACTGACAACTCTCGGACGGTCACCGCTAAGCAGTTCAAGGAGCTGGGACCACCAGAGTTTTTTGGAGAGCCAAAACCACTTAAGGCGGAGATGTGGATAAAGCAGATCAACAAGATATTTGATGTCTTGGGATGCTCCGAGGAGCAAAAGGTTCCCTTTGCCACCTTCATGTTGCGTGCAGAGGCAGATTACTGGTGGGAATCTGTAAAGCGTACTCAACCTACCGCACTGAAGATGTTTTGGGAGAAGTTCCAAGAGCTGTTCAACGACAAATACTTTCCTGAAAGTATTCGTCACATGAAGGAGGTAGAGTTCATCAAGCTTGAGCAAAACAATATGACCGTGGCACAGTATGAAGCTAAGTTTGCCGAGTTGTCTCGGTTTGCGTCCCACTTGGTCGATAATGAGGAAAGAATGATGCGGATGTTTCTAAGAGGTTTGAAACCCGAGATACATCAATACCTTATCTCTTATAAACTGTGTTTATATTCAGATAATGTGAATAGGGCTCAGTTATTGGAGTGCGATAATGAGTCAACCCAACAAAGAGAGAGTATACGACAAGTCGATAATACCAGTGGTAGCAGTCATCGAAATGGTGACAACAAACGTGGAGGGATTTAACATGCCAAGAATGGTAATCACTTCGGTGGTAATCATGGCCAAGATAATAGAAGTGGAAATTTCAAGAAAAGAAGGTTCAATAATGATGGCAAGACAATAGCACCAGCACCTGTTAAGGAAGGAGAACGACCGCCGGTCGTATGTTACAAATGTGGAGGGGAAGGACACATAAGTCCAAACTGCACGATGCAGTCCAAAGCCTGTTATAATTATGGAAAAGAAGGCCACCTAGCTCGATTTTGTCGTGCACCAAAGTCAAGTCCAGCTGGGATGGAGGCATCAAAGGGTGTCCTTCAAGGGAGAGCGTTTATCGTAACCTCTTAAAAAGCGAGGAATTCGAACGAGGTGATCACGGGTAAGCTAACCATAAACTATAGCGAAGTTTATACTTTATTTGATACCGGTTCTACCCATTCCTTTATTTCTCCTACTTGCGATCAACGTTTAAATTTGACTCCCGAGAAATTAGACTTTGATTTATCTGTTAAAACTCCGTTAGGAGAAACCTTCATTACATGTGATATCCAATTCTTGGACGAGAGTCACAGTTTTATATGATATTTCTATTGTTAATAAATTTCCTGACGTATTCTTGAAGACTTCTTAGCCTACCCCTAGAGCGTGAAATCAAATTTTGTATTGACCCCAGTACAAAACCCATTTCTAAAACCCTCAAATATTTTCTTCACCCAAAATGAACGTGTAATGTGCTAAAGACGTTGGCTCGAGCTGTTGAAGATTACGATCGTACCATTCAATATCATCGTTGGAAAACCGAACGTGGTAGCTGACACGTTGAGTAGAAGATCGTATGCGAGTGTGATGTTGTTAACACAAAGACCCATTTCGTATAACTTACAAATGATGGAGATAGAGTTAAAGACTCTAGGGACCCACGTGAAGATAACGAATATACGAGAAGAATCGACTTTTAATCGATAAAGTTAAAGGTCGCTTCCAAGCTACACAATCTTTAATCGATGAATGTGGAGAAAAAGGTTCAAGAAGGCGTTATCTCAACCCTCGATTTTATTGGTCTATTTGAAATCCTCGATGGAGTAGGAACTGTGGCCTATAGACTCGTTTTACCGCCAAGTATATCGCGTGTTCATAATGTTTTTAAGTATCGATGTTACGTAAATATGTGGACGACCCGAACCACATTATTGAATTAAAACTAGATGAGATAGCAGAAGATTTAACGTATGAGGAAATACGTGTTAAAATCTTGGATAAAAAGGATCGTATTCAACATTCAAAGGTTATACCTCATCTGAAATGAAGTCAATGTATCCTCATCTCTTCGGCATACCAGGTACGTACGTAAATTTTGAGGGCGAAATTTCATAAAGAGGGGAGATTGTGAGACCCCAAATTTTATGAATAAAGATTTAAATTTCTCGAAATATTTTTTTTATATTATGGTGTGGATTTGATATAATGTTATAGTTGTGGGTAGTATTTAAAAATTTTGCAAAGTATGCAAGTTGTTATATAATATTCGTTGTGCCGGGGAATATTCTATTGGTCGGGGAATATTTATTTTAATAGAGAATATTCGTATGACGGCACAATCATTGGTGGACCCCACAACGGAAGTATTGTCGTAGTAAGAAAATGATGAATTATCTTTTATAAAAATAACTACGAAAAGTGTTACCGTTAAAACTGTTGAACTACCCTAGTAGTAAAAGTACGATGTCTGGCATTGGTTGCATAAGTAGCACCACGGTATTGATTATTGATGCTTACGTAAGAAGTCACTCGGTTATACTCAATTATTGCTACGAAGAATTGTTGCATCATATCTCTCATATTATTGATTCAATTATTGTCACAGTATCATCTGCATAATATGTTATATTATTAAATCAATAATTGAGACGACAAAGTTATTCATATTATAAAATTGCAATATTTACAATGTCTAGAAGTTCTGTCAATGAGAGGTTTGGTCACCTAATTGCGCACCAGTAGGGAGAAATCCTTATTGGAAAGCCCCCTCTTTCCTGGGAACGACCTGTTAGTTAAATATTGTGAATTATAATATTAATGATGAATAAGTTCGTGTTGATTAAAGATGAAATTGATAGTTCCATTGTGTGGAAATTATTAGTGTTAGTATAAATCGATATTTATTTCAATAATAATTGATGTATGGAGGTTATATTGACCAATCGGGTATTCGGGGCACTTTTCATGTCGAAGTACTATTCACGGGTTACTATTCACCCGGTTACTATTCCCTCTAGTATTGTTCACTCGGATATTTGGGACACTTTTTTTTGTCAGGGTACTATTCACGGGGTACTATTCCTGAAGTACTATTCATGGGGTACTATTCACCCGAAAATATATTCTTTTCGGTCCAAATTATTTTTGGGTACAATATTATTCCATGAGGAGATGTGATAATTTTTCAGACCGTTGGTTGAAGTTATAATAGTAAATCAATATGAATCGTTGGTTGAAGATATAATAGTAAATCAATATGGACCGCTGATGGAAAGTTATAATAGTGAATCAATATAGATCGCTGGTTTAAAGTTTTAATAGTAAATTAGTATGGACCGTTGCCTTAAGTTTTAATAGTAAATCAATATGGACCGTCCATTTAAAAGTAAATTAATCTGGACCGTTCATGAATTAGTTACTATTCAGTACATTCTCCTATAAATAGAAGCTCATTCCTTCATTATTTCTTACGAATTCACTGAAACTCTAGAGAGAGAAACTATAGAGAGAAAGAAGAAAAGTATTCTGCTACTTCACTACTCCAATATCCAATTTCTTCTAAGGTAATGGGTATTATTTCTTTTGTATTCATGAAGAGAACTTTTGTTATTCCATTCTTTATTATTATATTGGAATAACCTGTATATGCGAAGTACCGCATAAATGGTGAAATTCTTCTGTTATTCCATTCTTATTATTCTGTTGGAATAACCTGTTTATGATTAGTAACGCATACATGGTGAAATTCTTCTAATATTCCGTTCTTTATTATTACGTTTAATATCCTGCTCTCGCATTTACGCATGACACCGGTTCCATTATTTATTATTCTCATCCGAATATCCTATCTCGTGCGTTACTGCGTGATCTAGTTCCATTATTTATTATTACATTTGGAATATCATGTTTTGTGCGTTCTGCATGACACAGTTCCATTATTTATTATTATTCTGCTGAGAATAACTTTATGCATGCGATCTATCGCATGCATGGTGAATGCTACATTATTCCATTCTTTATTATTCTGTTGGAATAACCTGTCTATGTGGATTACCACATGCATGGTGAATGATCCTTTGTATTCATTCCTTTATTAAATTATGGAAATGATTTGTTTGTGTGGATTATGATGAAAGTCATAATAAAAGCATTGGACTGATGAAAATCATGGGTATACGTAGTATTAGTAAGTGTTATGATGAGTTATGTTGGTTATTATGTGAAAACATGAAAGTTTCTTAGAAATCACAAAAGGGTTGAAAATCAGATTTTGGTAAAAATGGAACATGAAATTCAATTGACCATATCTCCTATTATATTTCGAATTTTTGAGTGTGGTCAAGTTCTAGAGTTAGATCTATGAGTTTTCTAACTTATCCAAGTGGAATCACTGGAAAAGGTGTTGTAGATTTTCGTGTGGACTGATTTTAGCAAAGGATTCAAAAACTGCAAATTATCAAAAAGGCTACTGCCCAGAGGTTTAAAAGGGCATTTTCGGCCACTTAGATTGTGAAATAAATTTCGCCCTTTTGTGACAGGAAACTATATGGTATAAAGTACCTCCTGTCCAAAAAGGAGCTCAGTCCGACTTAAAATGAGCAAGTTATGACTATTTTAATATTTAGGTTTTTCTGACGAAAAACGCTACAACCGGAGTTCTATAACTCCGATGACCATGAAATTTAAACTGGAAGCTCACATTAACATGTGTAAGATCCTTCCAAGATTTGGGAATTTTTGGAGTTAAACTTGTGGTAGCTAATTTCTTAAGAAATTAATTAGAAATTAATTTTTGAAAAATACTTAAGGGAGTTGAAAAATTATAAAAAAATACTTGTTGTGTATGAAATATATGTATATATGTTTGGGCAAAGGATAGAAAAATAACAAGTTGATTTGGTAATTTTTCATGAAAATGGTTTAGTTACGAACATATGAGTTAAATATGTTATGTGAAGTAACACAATTGGAAAATAGGATTTTATGGCTTGGAAATCCTATATAGGGTATATGCAGATTTTTGATAAGCGATTTGATCATTGGTGCTGAAATCTTATGAGTATGGCATTTTTGAATGATTAAATGCATTATTTGGTAAAGTATAAACAATTAAAATAAATTATTTATAAGTTTAAGAAGTGATTAAAATATTGTTATAATATTAATAATATAAGATTATGAGTTTATTAACTGATTGATAATTTTTGGATAATATCGGTATAGTCATGACCATTGATGATTTAATGAATATCCTTGGCCCGTAATACATGGATGATTAGATGATGTGGTTTATTTATTAAGCTGAGTCTCAGCGATAAAAATTGATGAAAACATTTTAAATCATAGAAGATAGTAGATATCATGCTCAACTTGACTCTTCTAATGGATTGTTTATTCCGCTGCAGTTAAAATTGATGTCTATTGTATTTTATCAGTTTAACATTGTTGAAGACTATTGATAATTTATTCTGCATTATCTTAGTTATAATATTTCTTACTGGGCTAGTTGAGCTCACCCTTTCTTTCCTTTGTTACGTTAGGAAATGAGAATATAGCTGGGATGAGTCGGGGAAAGGAGTGACGGTCCAGACGATAGCATTAGTAGTCCTCACTATTCTATTAAATAGTGTGACAATAAATGTAATGAAGACTCTTTTGAGTGTGGATATTGTCTAGATGACAATATTCTTATTAAAACTCTCAGTTTATGTATTGTCGTATATTACACGACGGTTGTATAATTAAGTTTGTATTTATATTTTGTACCATGTATTTGGCGACTCAAGATGGGTAATGTATACCTATTTTGGGGGCGTCACATAAGCTGTGAGTTTTAATACAAATATTATCTTCTAGACAGTATTCAAACTCAAAATAAGTCCTCATTACAATTATTATCACACTATTTGTGACGCCCCCAAAATAGGTATACATCACCTATTCTAAGTCGCCAAATACATGGTACAGAATATAAATACAATCTTAAATATACAACATGAGCTGTGAGTTTTAATACAAATATTGTCTTCTAGACATTATTCAAACTCAAAATAAGTCCTCAATACATTTATTATCACACTATTTCATAGAATAGTGAGGACTACTAATGCTATCATCTGGACCGTCACTCCGTTCCCCGACTAGTCCCTGCTATGTTCTCATTTCTTGTAGAGAACAATGAAAGTAAAAGGGTGAGCTCAACTAGCCCAGTAAGAAATATTATGACTAAGATAATGCAGAATAAATTATCGTTAGTCTTCAACAGTGTTAAATTGATACAATATAGCAAACATCAAGTTTAACTGCAGCGGAACAAGTAATCCATTAAAAGAGTCAAGTAGAGAATAAAATCTACTATCTTTTATGATTTAAAAGGTTTTTCATCACTTTTATCATTGAACTCGACAATAAATAATCCACATCATCCCCCTTTCTGACCAAGGATATTCATTAGTATCACAACCACAAATTATTCATGCACTATGGACTAAGGATATTCGTGTATTCATCAATGGTCATGATCATGCCAACAACTATCCATCAATGCACTACGGGCCAATGAGGACTTTTAGCACATCATTTGTAACATTACGGTCATGATTATACCGATTAATCCCTGATCATAATCATACCAAGTCCATCTATGCACTACCGGCCACAGATGACTTTTAACATAATATAAACATGAGGATGATGGCAATTATATAAGAATTAAATAAAACAAGTTCATGAATTAATTTATCCAGCAACTAATAACGTCCAAATTGTCAACATGATACTTCTTTGTAGAGTAAAATTCAAGAATGCTCAGAAGAATATTTTCATGAAAAGATACTGGATGAAGCGCAAATATCAAGGATATTCCATTAATTTCATGGAGTATAGAAGTTAAAACTTTAACCAACTGAGTATAATAAAGAATGGAACAACAAAAGAAATCACCAGGCATGCGATAGACCGCACAGACAGGTTATTCTAACAGAATAATAAATAACGGAACCAGGTCATGCGTATACGCACAGACAGGATGTAATAGCCGTGAATTTTAAGTCACTATATATGTATGTACATTATTGATATTTAAAACTTTGTGTTATACAGTGATTTAATATGTGACAACATATGTGAGGTGGTGCATGGGTCAATTAACATGTATGCTATAGTTATGGATATATACATTTATAGATTTCATTAAAAATGAAAGTTTCGTAACCTAATTATACATTAGGCGAGACAATTAAATAACCTAAGGGTTATGGTGATAATGAGAGGTTAGTATTTAATATGTATACTAACTTAAGTGGATAATCTTATTATTTCAAGTGATTAATAATTTTAAACCTAATTCTTGTGAACCTAATTTGGTTATGAGCTAAAGTCACATGTATAGGTAATTTAATTTCATAAGATTAGGAATGGAAACCCTAAATAATCAAATTGGGTAACATATATTAAAGTTGCTAGACTATGTTTATTACATAGCCCAAAACAATTAAAGGAGAAGCCCAAAAGAAATAAAATGCAAGCCCAAACTTAACCCACTTGATTAAGGGTATTTTAGACATTTGATTTATCTAATTTATGCATTAAAATAAAAGCTAAATGAAGGAATTAGTGGGCATATATATAGCTGGCCACATTAGTCCTTTTAAGGCAACTAATTAATTTAAGCAAGGTCCATTTGTAGTAACTCTTACACAAAAGGACATGGTTGTCAAGCTCCCATTGGTTGCCACTTTATTAAGCATCCTTAATCATGATTAGACTAATTAAAGTGATAAGGCAAAGCTTCTATCCATGGGTTAAAGAAAGTATGGGGGATAATAGCTAGATACACCAAGTGTATCTATATTTTTTGTAAGTATCCTTTTACTTCATCTTTTCTTTTCATTTCATTTTCATTTCTTCTCTCATTCTTCCTCTTATAATTTCTCCCAAGCTAGCCACTTCTAGAGAGAGAAAGGAGAGAGAGAATTTCGGCCATATATATATAGAGAGAGAGGAGTGCTAATTTGTTCATGCATCCAAAGCTCATCACTTACTTTGGTAAATCAAGGAAGGTTGCCATTAAATCAACGTATAACCTAACCTTGATCTTCTTCTTCTACTTTGTTTTTTTTGTTAGAGTTTTGTTGGGGTTATGAACAAATACACAAGATACCCTAGTCATACATATCATCATGTATGGAACTAAGTATCTTGAGTGTTAGATCAAAGGCTTAGAGGAAGAATATGAGCATATGTTCTCCAAGGGTGAAAACTCTTGTTTTCTTCCACTAAATCTTGTGTAACTTAAGTTTTACAACTTAGATTTGTGATCCGTCAAAGGGGGGGGTGCTAGATACATGAGTTATATAGTAAACCCAAGTGATAGAACACAAATCTAGCAAGTTTTGAATCCTTTGGAGCTGATTTCCCCAAAACAGCCCACTTGGAATGTTAAGAGTTCAAAAACCCTAAAAGTAGCTTCTGTCCCATTTTTCTTGGGTCTGTTTCAGACAGTTTCATGTCCCTTAAAAATCTGGGAAACTTCACAGAGGTACCTTGAGAAGTTATCTACATGTAGGAAAAAGAACGAACACGTTTCAAGTTATAGATTGTGCGTAATGACTATTTTCGTAAAGGACTCCTAAAACTTTGTTGTCGAATATCTCACTGTGTATACACTGGAAAATTCCGAAATTTGTACAGTAGGTTCATATATGTTAGGAGAGCATACCCTGAAAATTTTAGATTTTTCGGAGAAAAACTCAATTTATTAAAAATGAAGCAAGATCCGAGTGTTTTGGGAACTTTAAAAATACTAGATCATTTTCTAAAATTCCAGAAAAATTTGGGAATCCTTGTGGGTTCATATTCTATCAAAATACAGAAGCTGCGAATTTTTGGAATCAGTTTACTATTTTTCCTAAAAATGATTAAGTTATGAATAAAAGGAAATAAATAGTTAAATGATGTATTTAATAAGAAAATGTGATTTTTATGCTTGAATACTCATAATATATCATATCATGACTAACTTAGAACACTTTGGTAATTTACGATAAGAAATATTATTTATGACCTTTTATGGATATTAAATAAGAGGTTTAATAAAGGGTGAACAATTAGAATAAATTGTTTATTAATCCAATAAATTATTAAAATATTATTATGATATTAATAATATTAGAATATGATATTGATAAGTAAATAAAAATATTAAAATTAAAATTTCTTTATAATATTATTAAATGGTTAATAATATTTGATTTAAGCATTGATAAATGATTAAAGTATTATTAAAATGATTAATAATATTAGTAATGGAATAAGATATTATTAAATGATTAATAATATTAGTAAATGAATAAAATATTAGTAAATGATTAATAATATTAGTAAATGAATAAAATATTATTAAATGAGTAATAATATTAGTAAATGATTAAAAGTATTATTAAATGATTAATGATACTAAAGCATAAGTAAGATATTATCAAGGTAATAATATTAATGCATAATTAAAATATTATTAAGAGGATTAATAATATTAGTAAGGTATTAAAACATTATTAAGATATTAATAATATTAGTGAGCAAATGAATGTATTATTAGGGGACTAATAATACTAAGAAGTGAATTAAATATTATCAAGATTAATAATATTATGTTGTTACTTAATAATAACATTATCAAGACAAGATAATGTTTATAAGAACTAAATGTAATGTATAATATTTATGTGATTACATGTTATACTATGACTAATTGAAAGATTAACTATAGGTCTCTCAAAGGAAGATAATTTAACTGCATAGTGGATATAAATTAATTGCGTAGCCGTAATCTACAGACGAGGCAAGTTTCCTAACTCAAACTCGAGTTATTATTTTCAAAGCATATTAGTGAATAATTATTGATGATTATTTACATCTATAATGATTATTGAAATTTGCACTTTGTGCAATTGAATTCCTGTTCTACTATTATTGAACTGTGAATTAAATTAAAGTTCTTCATTCATGAATTGTTTATGAGATAGATCTATGCTAATTGTATCAGCTAGATCAAGCATGTTTAAATTTGTTAAATCAAATGTATTTTAAAAAGCTGTTCTTATTAAATTGATATGATAAGAACTCTTGATTGAAAAGGACGAATTTGATTAAGGCGTGATATCAATCTTAGGATTATTAAGTGTTTATGTATAAATCATGAGGTATGAAAGGCTGATCCCCTTGAATACCAAAACTTATTAAGAGGTCCAGTTTAAATGACTGAGAACCTTGGCAAATGTTCATGGTTATTTCAAAACCACTCAGTACATGTTATTCAATTATTCATATATTCAGTTGTTGATTATTAATTCATGTTCCTTCACAATCTTATACTATTGTTGAACATTGAAAGCCAAACTTCTTTCTAGTCATGATATATCTCCCTTGTATATAACTTCCTAAGCAAATTAGTTTCTTACCCTTGTTATATCATGACATCTATTTCAGCTAAGCCCGAAGGATCCAACACGAAAGATAAGGGCAAGGGCAAGATCCAGGAGTAGCTTAGAATGAATGTTAATTTAATTATTATCTATTGGAATTTCTTATAAACCTTTTGTAATATGAATGGTGTGTTTAAAGTTAAGGTTAAGAAAACCTTGGGACCATGTTATGGAACTTTATTATAATGAACAATGTATGTTTATTATTCCGTAATAGTTATAGAATGCTTATGATGATGCTAGATCGTGAGCACCGAATCTGAGGTTAGAGAACCTGGATTTGGGGGCGTCACACATGATATTTCAACAGAATAATAAATAATGGAACAAGGCCATGCATAAACGCACAGACATGATATTCTAACATAATAATAAATAACGAAACCAGGTCATGCGTAAACGCACAGACATGATGTTCCAACAGAATAATAAAAAATGGATTAACAGAAGAATTTCACCATATATGTGGTACTTCACATAGACAAGTTATTCCAACATAATAATAAAGGATGGAATAACAGAAGAATTTCACCAAGTATAGGGTAGCCCGCGTATATAGGTTATTCCAATAGAATAATAAAGAATGGAATAATAGAAGTTCTCTTCATGAATACGAAAGAAATAATACCCCTTACCTTAGAAGAAACTGGATATAGGAGTAGTGAAGTAGCAGAATACTTTTCTTCATTCTCTCTAGAGTTTTAGTGAATTTATAAGAAATAATGAAGGAATGAGCTTCTATTTATAGGAGAATGGAAAGGCACTGTGTAAGAATCTTTCTCACGGACAAAATAATTTACGAAGTCACGGATGAAAATTTTGATACCACAGATGCAAATTGTCAAACCTTCAATTTATAATAACAATGCAAGACAAAATATAATACATATATATATATATATATATATATATATATAAAACCCACATGTTATAAACATATATATATATATATATATATAATACCAATTACCTCTTTGAAAAACAACTCCATTTCTCACCCCATTTTCCACCCATGAACAACTTTTGCAAGATTCCTCCCAACAATTCAATTTTCAACACCCGTGGGCCCCACGTGTTCCCCTCCCACCAACATCTCATAATCACATGTGGGTCCCATTAAAATAAGCAAAACTTCATAAAAATCACCTTAATAATTTTAACAACATTTATCACCTTTATTATAATTCACAATATTAATTGACCAGGTCGTTACCAAGAAAGAGGAGACTTTCCAATAAGGTTTTTTCCATAGTGGCGCGCGATTAGGTGACCAAACCTCTCCTTGGCAGAACTTCTTGACATCGTTAATATTGCAAATAATAATATTAATAACTTTGTCTTCTCAATTATTGATTTAATAATATGTAAAATATTGACAATAATTGAATCAAATAACGTGAGATACTATGCAACAATTACTGTAACAATAATTGAACAAAACTGAGTGACTTCTCACGTAAGCATAAATAATCAATATCGTGTGCTACTATGCAACCACACATATTATTGTACTTTTAACACCAGGTGTTTTAACAGTTAACGGTAAAAACTTCCGCCGTTATTTTCATAAAGTACTTTTGTCGTTTTCTTAATCCGACAATAATTCCGTTGTGGGGTCCACCAATGATTGTGCCGTTGTACGAATATTCCCTGTTAAAATAAATATTCACCGACCAATCGAATATTATATAACTTGCGTACTTTGCAAAATTTATAAATATTACCCACAATTATAACATTATATCAAATTCATTCCATAATATTCAAAAATGATATTTATAGAAAATTCATCTTTATTTATAAAAGTTGGGGTCTTACAACCTCCCCTTCTTATGAAATTTTGCCCTCGAAATTAGGGTACGTACTTGGTATATCGAAGAGGTAAGGATATCTTGATTTCATTTCAGATTCTAACTCCCGGGTCATTTCCTCAACATCGTGGTTTCTCCACAAAACTTTGACTTGAGGTATAACCTTGGAGCGTAGAATATGTTCCTTCTTATCCAAGATTTGAACAGGAACCTCTTCATACGTTAAATCTTCCGCTATTTCATCCGGTTCTAACTCAATAATGTGGTTCGGGTCTTCCACATATTTACGTAACATGGATATGTGAAAAACGTTATGAACACGAGACATACTTGGTGGTAAAGCGAGTCTATAGGCCACAGTTCCTACTCGATCGAGGATTAAAAATGGGCCAATGAATCGAGGATTGAGCTTTCCTCTATTTCCAAATCTCGTAACTCCTTTCCATGGAGCAACACATAACAACACATGATCTCCAATATCGAATTCCACGTCTTTTCGATGAAGATCAGCATAACTCTTTTGTCAATCTTGTGAGGTTTTTATACGTTGTCGGATTGTTTGAATCTTTTTTGTAGTCATACGTACAAACTTCAGTCCCAACAACGTTGCTTCACCCACCTCATCCCAACATACTGGAGAACGACACTTTCTTCCATACAATGCCTCAAATGGAGCCATGCCAATACTTGCTTGATAACTGTTGTTGTAGAAAAACTCCACCAATGGTAAGAACTTGTCCCAACTTCCCTTGAAGTTAAGGACACAGAGTCTTAATAGATCTTCAAGAGTTTGAATAGTCCTCTCCGACTGCCCGTCCGTTTGAGGATGATATGCCGAGCTAAATCGTAAATTCGTGCCCATAGCTTTCTGCAAACTAACCCAAAATCGTGAAGTGAATCTTGGGTCTCGATCAGAAACTATGGATACTGGCATACCATGCAGCCTTACAATCTCATTTATGTACATGCGAGCAAGACGTTCAAGTGTATAAGTTTCTCGTATATGTAAGAAATGAGCCGACTTGGTCAATCTATCAACAATGACCCAAATCGCATCTATGCCTTGAGAAACCCTGGGAAGACCGATAACGAAATCCATGGTAATGTGCTCCCACTTCCATTTTGGAATTTCAAGTGGTTACAATGGACCTTTTGGTACTTGATGCTCCGCCTTAACTCGTTGACAAGTTAGACACCTTGAGATAAACAGCGCTATCTCTCTCTTCATATTGCTCCACCAAAATATATGAGGAAGATCACGATACATTTTGGAACTCCCAAGATGGATTGCAAACGGTGTATTGTGCGCCTCCATCATGATTTTATACTTTAAATCAGGGTCGTTAGGAACACAAAGTCTGGAGTTGACTCGAAGTATTCCTTCTTCATCGATTCTTGCTTCCGGCATAGCACCTTCTTGCACTTTCTTCCTCATACGCATTAGTTCCATTAGTTCCAGGTCTGTAGCTTGAGTAGCTTTAACTTTATCGATTAAAGTCGGTTCTACTCGTATATTCGTCATCATCACATAGGTCCCTGGAGTCTTTAACTCTATCTCCATCCTTTGCAAGTCACACAAAATGGGCCTTTGCGTTTACAATATCGCACTCGTACCCACATATGATCTTCTACTCAATGCGTCAGCTACCATGTTCGCTTTTCCAGGATGGTATTGGATGGTATAATCATAATCTTTCAACAGTTCAAGCCAACGTCGTTGCCGCATGTTGAGTTCTTTTTGGGTGAAGAAATATTTGAGGCTTTTATGATCCGTAAAGATCTCCACTTTCTCCCCATACAGGTAATGCCTCCAAATTTTAAGTGTGAAGATAACAGCTGCCAACTCTAGATCATGAGTAGGATAATTCCTCTCATATTCTTTGAGTCGCGGAGAGGCATAGGCTATGACTTTCCCATGTTGCATGAGAACACATCCTAACCCTTTGCCCGATGCATCACTGTAGATGACAAATCCCTCCGGCCGGATGGTATTGTCGAACAGTCTTTGAAATGAGCCTCCTCTTGAGTTCTTGAAAACTCTTCTCACATTCCACGCTCCAACCTAATTTTGTATCTTTTCGAGTCAGCTGAGTTAGTGGAGTAGAGATTCGAGAAAATCCTTCCATGAACCTCCGATAATAACCAACTAAACCGAGAAAGCTACGTACTTCGGTCACTGATTTAGGTTGCTCCCAGCTTTGAATTGCTTCAATCTTTGCCGGGTCAACAGATATTCCATGACTTGATACTACGTACCCAAGGAATGCTACTTCCTCAAGCCATAACTCGCATTTCTTCAACTTGGCATAAAGCTTGTTTTCACGAAGCTTTTGGAATATCAGCCTCAAGTGTTGCTCATGATCTTCATGGCTTTTGGAATAAATAAGGATGTCATCAATAAAGACGACCACAAAGTGATCCTAATATTTCTTGAATACTCGGTTCATCATATCCATGAAGGCAACAGGAGCATTAGTCAATCCAAAGGACATGACTAGGAATTTATAATGCCCGTACCGAGTTTTGAAAGCCGTCTTTGGAATGTCATCAATTCTAATCTTCAATTGGTGATATCCGAAACGAAGATCAATCTTTGAAAAGAATTTGGCTCCTTGTAATTGGTCAAACAGGTCATCAATACGTGGCAATAGGTACCTATTTTTGATGGTGACATGATTCAACTCCCGATAATCAATACAAAGTCGCATACTCCCATCTTTCTTCTTCACGAATAGAACAGGAGCACCCCAAGGAGACGTACTAGGACAAATGAAACAAATGTCTAACAATTCCTGCAATTGGGTCTTTAACTCCTGAAGTTCAATAGGAGCCATTTGATATGGGGCATTAGAAATGGGTTTTGTACCGGGTTCCAGGTCGATACAAAATTCAATTTCACGCACTGGGAGTAAGCCAGGAAGTTCTTCAAGGAATACGTCAGGAAATTTATTAACAATAGAAATATCATTCAACTCTAACGTATTTTTGTTTAAATTTGTGACATGAGCTAAGAAAGCTTGACATCCATTTTTCAATAAACGAATAGCTTTATGGCTTGAGATGACAGTGATTTATTTTAATGGTTTTGTTGCTTGAATTCGCATAATAGGTTGGTTAGGAATATGAAAGCTAACAAACTTACGAAAATAATCAATTTTTGCATGATGAGTGGTTAACCAATCAATCCCTAGAATCACATCAAATGCAAGTATTTTCAATGAAATAAGATCGACAGGTAATGTGAGGGTACCAATTTGAACCAAACAAGACTTATAAATAGTGGATGTAATGAAGGTTTCTCCCAACGGAGTTTCCACAGATAAGTCAAAGTCTAATTTCTCCGAGTCAAATTTAATCGTTGAGAGGAGAAATAAAAGAATGGGTAGAACTTGTATCAAATAAGGTATAGACTTCGCTAGAGTTTATGATAAGCTTACATGATGACCTCGTTCGGGTTCCTTGCTTTCTGGGAGGTCACAACAAAAGCTCTCCCTTGAACTACTGGTTTTGACTTGTCTGGGTCGGTATTTTGTGTCACCGTTCCAACTGGACTTGTCTTCGGTGAACGACAAAATCGGGCTAGCTGACCTTCTCTTCCAATATTATAACACGCTTTGGATGGCATCGCGCAGTTCAGACTGATATGTCCCTCCCCTCCGCATTTGAAGCATATGATAGGTGGTCATTCTCCTTCCCTAACCACGGTCTTTGATCGTTGGCGACGCTTTCCATCATTGTTGAATCTCCTCTTCTTGAAATGTCCATTCTTATTGTCTTGGACATGATTACCACCGAAGTGGTTACCATTTCTGGCATGTTGATTCCCTCCACGTTTGTTGTCACCGCTTCGATGACTGCTACCACTGGTATTATCATTTTGCCGACAGCTTTCTCTTGGTTGAGTTGACTCGTTATCGCACTCCAATAACTGAGCCCTATTTACAACATCTGAATACAAACACAGTTTATGAGAAATTAGATATTGACGTATCTCGGGTTTCAAACCTCTTAGAAACATCTGCGTCATTCTTTCCTCATTATCAACCAAGTGAGACGCAAACCGGGACAACTCGGCAAACTTAGCTTCGTACTGCGACACCTTCATATTGTTCTGCTCCAACTTGATGAACTCTACCTCTTTTATGTGACGAATACTTTCAGGAAAGTACTAATCATTGAATAGTTCTTGGAACTTCTCCCAAGACATCTTCAGTGCGGCAGGTTGAGTACTCTTTACCGATTCCCACCAGTAATCTGCCTCTCCTCGCAACATAAAGGTGGTAAAGGGAACCTTTTTCTCCTTGGAGCATCCTAAGACATCAAATATCTTGGTGATCTACTTTATCCACGTCTCCGCCTTAAGTGGTTTTGGCTCTCCAATAAACTCTGGTGGTCCCAGCTCTTTGAACTTTTTAGCGGTGACCGTCCGAGAGTTTCCAATGTTTCCACCTACATCTTGGACAGGAGCCGCTCTCGCCTGATGTTGCATGGATTGCATAAAGCCTCTGAACATTCCATCATTCATCATTTGGTCAGTGTTGTTGTTTGCATGAGGATTGTCACCTTCCTGATGCACATTATCCTGATTATTGATATGTGGAGACTCAACGGTCTCCTGTGCTCCATTTCTATTCTCAACATTCTCGGATGTCATTTTCAGATACTGGCACAAAACAAGGGTTAGTTATCATATCACATATTATCCCTATACTCTGACCGACCAATTAAATACCAAATAAACTTAGGTAGGTCATACTAGCGAAGGAATTCCTCGCCTCTCCCTCCTAGTTCTTGTCTCACATCTCGGCCGGGGATCATATCCTAAGCTTTGATACTAACTGTCTTTGCCCCAAATAGGTATACATCACCTATTCGAGTCGCCAAATTCATGGTACGAATACAAATAAAAAACTGAAATACAATCTTAAATATACAACATAAGCTGTGAGTTTTAATATAAATATTGTCTTCTAGACAGTATTCAAACTCAAAATAAGTCCTCAATACATTTATTATCACACTAATTCGTAGAATAATGAGGACTACTAATGCTATCATCTGGACCATCACTCCGTTCCCCGACTAGTCCCTGCTACGTTCTCATTTCCTGAAGAGAACAATGAAAGTAAAAGGGTGAGCTCAACTAGACCAGTAAGAAATATTATGACTAAGATAATGAAGAATAAATTATCGTTAGCCTTCAACAGTTTCAAAATGATACAATATAACAAACATCAAATTTAACTGCAGCGAAACAAGAAATCCATTAAAAGAGTCAAGTAGAGAATAAAATCTACAATCTTTTATGATTTAAAAGGTTTTTCACCACTTTTATCGCTGGGACTCAGCTTAATAAATAATCCACATCATCTCTGCACTACGGCCAAGGATATTCATTAGTATCACAACCATAAATTATCCATGTACTACGGGCCAAGGATATTCGTTCATCAATGGTCATGATCATGCCAACAACTGTCTATCAATGCACTACGGGCCAATGACGACTTTTACCACATCATTTGTAACATTACGGTCATGATTATACCGATTAATCCCTGGTCATAATCATACCAAATCCATTTATGCACTACCGGCAACAGATGACTTTTAACATAATATAAACATGATGATGATGACAATGATATAAGAATTCAATAAAACAAGTTCAAGA
Source organism: Panax quinquefolius (assembly GCA_020205615.1). Lineage (NCBI taxonomy): Eukaryota > Viridiplantae > Streptophyta > Magnoliopsida > Apiales > Araliaceae > Panax > Panax quinquefolius. The sequence goes on along the minus strand of CM035162.1, from coordinate 42,518,169 downwards.
ATTAATTTATCCAGGAACTAATAACGTCCAAATTGTCAACATGATACTTCTTTGTAGAGTAAAATTTAAGAATGCTCAGAAGAATATTTCCATGAAAAGATACTGGATGAAGTGCAAATATCAAGGATATTCCACTAATTTCATGGAGTATAGAAGTCAAAGCTTTAACCAACTGAGTATAATAAATAATGGAATAACAAAAGAAATCACCAGACATGCGATAGGCCTTGCATCATGAGTTATTCCAATGTAATAATAAATAACGGAACCAGTCATGCGTACACGCATGCGCATGTGATATATTCAACAGAATAATAAATAACGGAACCGGTCACGCGTAACGCACGCATGTGATGTTCCAACAGAATAATAAAGAATGGAATAACAGAAGAATTTCACCATGTATGCGGTACTTCGCATAGACAGGTTATTCCAACATAATGATAAATGATGGAATAATAGAAGAATTTCACCAAGTATAGGGTAGCCCGCGTATACAGGTTATTCCAATAGTATAATAAAGAATGGAATAACATAAGTTCTCTTCATGAATACAAAAAAATAATATGTAAGACCCCAACTTATTATAAATAAAATTGATTTTTCTCTATTTATGATCTTAAAATTGTAAGGTGATAATTTGATATAATACTTTGGTTATGGGTGAAATGTGCAAATTTTGCAAAATAAACAAGTGGTTATAAAATAATCATTGTTGTCGGGGAATATTCGTTTGGTCGAAAAATATTCTTTTTTATCGGGGAATATTAAATGCAACAGTAGCGATCATTTGTGGGCCCCATAAAGGAATAATTGTCGGATGAAGAAAATGATAAAGTTTGAGTTTTTATAAATAACGAAGTAATTGTTATCGTTAACACTGTTGGATTACCTGGTGGTTAAAATACGATATGTCTGGCGTGGTTTACACGCGATGCTTACGCCATTGCATGCATATTGTTGAATTATTGATTCTTACGTAAAAAGGCCTTTACTCGATAATTATTACGAATTCTTTGTTCAATATTTTATTTTATTGATTCAATAATTCTTTGCGTTGATATTTTATATTATTGTTGTTTCAATAATTGTCAACGCACGATATTTCCTATTATCGGATCAATAATTCATATTATTTGAATAATATTATTAGATAACTTTATTGCAATGTCTAGAAAGTTACATCGAGGAGAGGTTTGGTCACCTAATTGCGGCGCCAAGATGAGGAGAAATCCTTATTGCAAAGCCCCTCTTTCTGGAGCAGCTGGTTATCATAATTGTGATTACGTAATATTATTTATGAATAATTAATTATTAATTTATATGATAAGGAAATATTTATTTGATGTGGATATAAATGATGAATTTATTTATTTTATGTGGTTATAGATGAAGGAATTTAGCATGAATTATTTGTTGAAAGTTGGAAATTATTTTTCTCCAATAAAATATTCATTCATATACATTATTATAATATATTATAATTGTTTAATAATATTATTATTATAATATATAAGCATGTGGTTAAAATGAATTTGATTACTTCGTATTAGCATTGTTATGGTTGCTGGAAATGGTTGGAGAGAAATTGCTTATAAAGGATATTGCCTAATTCTTGTGGGCCCTCAATTATGAAAATAAGTTGTTAGGCCATTGATTGGTGGAAGTGGGTTGGTGAATTTGATTCCTGCAAGCTAGTTTTCAAAGAGTGGGCCGCCAACATTGAAAAATTAAGGAGTTAGGCAGAGTAGGCATGAAAAGTTTGGCTCAGTAATCTATTTTTTTCTCCGAAGCTGCACTATAAATAGAGGGATAACCCTCCTTCCTCAATCACACCTTCAAATTCAGAAATTCTTATTCTAAAGTATTGTGAGTATTTTTCTTGAGTATAGGAATACTTTGAGCGTAGTTTTTCTGCAAGATTTTCTCAGAATAATATCCGATATTCCAATCAAATCCAACTTCTACTAAGGTAAAGGATATTATTTTATTGCAACACTCGTGAGAAATATTATTTTCTTTCATACTCCATATTACGAAAGTGATATTATTTCATCTCGTTTTCTTAAATTTGAACTTACTACGGTAAGTATTGCTTCTATAATTCCTGTAATGATTAAAAATTTCGTTTCATCTAATATCATTTCATAGGATTATTGATGCGAACTTTTATCAAATTTGGAATTTGGAACTTTTCATTGTTGGCACTATTCACGCATTTTTCACAAAAGAAAAAAATATTTTTTTTTTCTTCCAAGTTATCTGTTGTGACCCTTATCCTTGAAATTAAATCCATGTTTTGATCTTCATTCTTGAATTTTACTCCACTATAGTTTATTACAGAGTATTAATGAACTTGGATAAACTGAAATATGAATCCCTAATATTTTTTCCTTCTGTCTCACTGGATTTGTTCTTTAAAATATTTTCATCATCCTCAGTCCTAAATGATGATATTACTGAATATCTTTGGCCCGTAGTGCAAAGATGAATGATTAATCGATGAATATCTTTGGCCGTGTAGTGCAAAGATGAACAGGTGTTGAGATGAACATGACCAACTGGTGATACAAATGAATATCTTTGCCCAGTAATGCAAAGATGAATATTTGATTCAAGATGTATATTGATTGATGTTACAGGGATAAATAATTGATGATGGACTTTTAAATCTTAGAAGATAGTAGAATTCTTTCTCTACTTGACTCTTCTAATGGATTGATGTTTCCGCTGCAGTTGTTGATCTAAACCTTGTTGTCTATTATATTTTATCAGATTTTTCCTTGTTGAAGACTAATGATAAATTTTTGTATATTATCTTAGTCATAATATTCTTAACTGGGCTAGTTGAGCTCACCCTTTTCCTTTTTGTTCCATTTTCTTCTCAGGAGGTGAGAACGTAGCAGGAACTAGCCGGGGTATGGAGTAATGGTTCAGGATAGATGTATTAGTAGTCCTCACTATTTTGTAAAATAGTGTATCAATAATTATAATGAGGACTCCTTTTGAGTTTGTATATTCTCTATTAGACTATATTTGTATTCAAACTCACAGTATATGTGTTGTCATATTTTGCACGACAATTGTATTACTGAAGTTATATTTGTTTCTGTACCATGTATTTGGAGACTCAGAATGGGTGATGTATACCTATTTTGGGGGCGTCACAGTTGGTATCAGAGCTTAGGGATATGGTCTCTAACGGAGATCGGGGAATAGAACTAGGAGGGGAGAGATGAGTAAATCTTTCGCTAGTATGTCCTACCTAAACTTATTTGTTGGTTGGTCATAACATAGGGATATTATGTGATATGTTAATTTGTTTAATTAAGCCTTGTTTTATGGCAGTATTTAAGAATGGCTTCTGAGAATGTTAACAATGGAGTGTATGAGACTGTGGAACAACGTTTAGTCACAAACCAGGAGAACGTACAACAGGAAGGCAATATTCCACCTGCAAACAACACTACCGAGTAAACAATGAATAATGGAATGTTTAGGAGCGTTTTGCAGTTCATGCAAAATCAGACGAGGGAGACTCGTGTACAAAATACGGGTAGAAGTGATAATAACAGCCTTGATCATCATGACCAAGCGATTCAAGGAGTTGGGACCACGAAATTTATTGGAAAGCCCGATCCGATGTGGCGAAAGCATGTGGTCAAAACAAATTACCAAGATATTCGATGTCTTGGGATGCACGGAGAAACGAAGGTTCCATTCGCCACCTTTATGTTCCGCGATGAGGCGAGACTCTTGGTGGGAGTCGTGAAGCGTACTGACTGCTTTCAACATGTCTTGGGAAACATTTGAAACTATTCAATGACAAGTACTTTCACGAAAGTATTCATCATATGAAGGAGGTAGAGTTTATCGATTTGAACAAAACAACATGGCGGTGTCCCGATGTGAGGCGAAGTTCACGAGTTATCGAGTTTGCACCTCATTTGGTAGAGAATGAGGAGCGAATGACAAGGATGTTTACGAGAGGTCTAAAACCCGAGATTCGCAATATCTTATCTCTCATAAATTTTCTTTATATTCGGATATTATAAAGCGAGGCTCAATTATTAGAGCGAGATAATGAGTATGTTCAACCAAGGGAACACAACCGGTCATCATACCGGTGGCGGCGGATCGTCGAGCAATGATGAAAACCGAAGAGGAGGAAAACATTCGGACAAAAGCGGTAACCACTCGGGTGGTAATCGTGGTAGTGATAATAGAAGGAGGCGAGTCGGGAGGAGATTTCAAAAGAGAAGGTACAACAATGATAACGTGAAGGCGTCGGCCTGAAACATCAACTGTTTCTAGGGGAGGAGAAGCGAGCACTTGGATGTCGTTTTGTTACAAATCTTGGAAAGAGGGACACATCATTGGCCTTGCCCTGAACAATCCAAGGTGTGTTATAATTATGGAAAGGAAGGTCATATAGCTAGAGATTGTCTAGTTGTGAAACCAAGTTCAACAGAGATGGTGACTCCAAAGGCTGTTTCGGATAAGGCAAAATCAGCGGTTCCTGAAAGAGCGTTTGTTGTGACTGGCTAAAACGCAAGGAACCCGAACGAGGTGATCACGGATAAGCTTGTCATAAACTCTTGCGAAGTTTATACCTTACTAGATACCGGTTCTACACATTCTTTTATCTCCCTTGCTTGTGCTCAACATTTAAACTTGACTCCGGAGAAATTAGACTTTGATTTATCAGTGGAGACTGCGTTAAGAGAAACTTTCATTACGTCCACTGTTTATAAATCTTGCTTAATCAAAGTTGGCACCATCACATTACCTGTGGATCTTATCTCTTTAAAGATACTTGTTTTTGATGTGATTTTAGGGATTGATTGGTTAACCACTCATCATGCAAAAATTGATTATTTTCGTAAGGTTGTTAGTTTTCATATTCCTAACCAACCTGTTATGCGAATTCAAACAACTAAACCACTAAAATCAGTCACTGTCATATCAAGCCATAAAGCTATTCGTTTATTGAAAAACGGATATCAAGCTTTTTTAGCCCATGTTATGGATTTGAACAAAAACACGTCAGATTTGAATAATATTTCTGTTGTTAGTGAATTTCCTGATGTATTTCCTGAAGAACTTCTCGGTCTACCCCCAGAACGTGATGTTGAATTCTTTATTGACCTTGAACCGGGTACAAAACCCATTTCTAAAACCCCATATCGAATGGCTCCTATCGAACTTCAGGAGTTAAAAGTCCAACTACAGGAATTGTTAGACATCGGTTTCATTAGTCTAGTACATCTCCTTGGGGTGCTCTGTTTTATTAAAGAAGAAGAAAGACGGGAGTATGCGACTTTGTATTGACTACCGAGAATTGAACCATGTCACGATTAAGAATAGATATCCGCTACCTCGCATTAATGACATGTTCGAACAGTTGCAAGGAGCACAATTCTTTTCCAAGATCGATCTTCGTTCTGGATATCATCAGCTGAAGATTAAAACTAAGGATATTCAAAAGCGCGCCTTGAAACTTCGATGCGGGCATTATGAATTTCTAGTCATGTCTTTTGGATTGACTAATGCTCCTGATGCTTTCATGGATATGATGAACCGTGTATTCAATTAATATTTGGATCAATTCGTTGTTGTCTTTATGAATGACATCCTCGTCTATTCCAAAAGCCGTGAAGATCATGAGCATCATTTGAAGCTGATACTTGAAAGGCTTCGTGAGAACAAGCTATATGCTAAGCTGAAGAAATGCGAGTTCTTGGTTGAGGAATTAGCATTCCTTGGGCACGTGGTGTCAAAACATAGAGTATCTGTTGACCCGGTAAAGATTGAAGCAATACAAAGTTGGGAGCAACCGAAGTCGGTGACCGAAGTGCGTAGCTCTTTGGGCTTAGCTGGTTATTATCAGAGATTCGTGAAAGGATTTTCTAGAATTGCTACTCCGTTAACTCAGTTTACTCGGAAGGATACAAAATTTGTATGGAGCGAGGAATGCGAGAAGAGTTTCCAAGAGCTCAAGAGGAGACTCATTTCGGCACCTGTTCGGGCAATACCATCTGGATCGGATGGATTTTTTATATATAGCGATGCTTCAGGCAAAGGGTTAGGATGTGTTCTCATGCAATATGGGAAAGTCATAGCCTATGCCTCATGACAACACAAAGAATATGAGAGGAATTATCCTACTCATGATCTAGAGTTGGCAGTATTCGTTTTTGCGTTGAAAATCTAGAGACACTACCTGTATGGGGAGAAAGTGGAGATCTATACGGATCATAAAAGCCTCAAATACTTCTTCACCCAAAAGAAACTCAACATGCGGCAACGACGTTGGCTCGAAGCTATTGAAAAAGATACGATCGTATACCATTGAATACCATCTGGAAAAGCAAACGTAGTAGGTGGCGTATTGAGTAGAAGATCGTATCTTGAATGCAAAGTGCGATGTTGTTAACACAAAGACCCATTTTGTACGATTTACAAAGGATGGAGATTGAGTTAAAGGCTCCAGGGACCCACATGATGATGGCGAATATACGAGTAGAACCGATTTTAATTGATAAAGTTAAATCTGCTCAAGCTACGGACCTGGGGCTGATGCGTATGAAGAAGAAAGTGCAAGAAGGTGTTATTCCGGAAGCAAGAATCGATAAAGAAGGAATAATTCGAGTCAACTCCAGAATTTGCGTTCCTAACGATTTTGACTTGAAGCATAGAATCATGATGAAGGCACACAACACACCATTTGCAATCCATCCAGGGAGTACCAAAATGTATCATGATATTCGACACACATTTTGGTGGAACAATATGAAGAAAGAGATCGCGGAGTTTATCTCGAGGTGTTTAACTTGTCAACGAGTAAAGGCGGAACATCAAGTGCCAAAAGGTCCATTGAAACCACTTGAGATTCCGGAATGTAAATGGGAACACATTACTATGGATTTCGTTATAGGTCTTCCTAAAGTTTCTCAAGGCATAGATGTGATTTGGGTTATTATTGATAGATTAACCAAGTCTGCTCATTTCTTGCCTATACGTGAGACTTATTCTCTTGAACGTCTTGCTCGTATGTACGTGAATGAGATTATGAGATTGCATGGCATGCCAGTATCCATATTTTCAGATCGTGACCCAAGATTCACTTCACGATTTTGGGTTAGCTTGCAGAAAGCTATGGAGCGCAGTTCTGATTGATTCGGTATACCATCCTCAAACGGATGGAAAATCAGAGAGAACTATTCAAACTCTTGAAGATCTATTAAGACTCTGTGTCCTAAATTTCAAAGGAAGATGGGATAAGTACTTGCCATTGGTGGAATTCTCCTACAACAATAGTTATCAAGCAAGTATAGGCGTGGCTCCATTCGAGGCGTTATATGGACGAAAGTGTCGTTCTCCAGTATGCTAGGACGAGGTGGGAGAAGCAATATTATTGGGACCAGAATTAGTACGCATAACTATAGAAAAGATCCAAATGATTCAACAACGTATAAAGACCTCACAAGATCGACAAAAGAGTTATGCTGATCTTCATCGAAAGGACGTGGAATTTAATATTGGAGATCATGTACTGTTACGTATTGCTCCATGGAAGGGAGTTACAAGATTTGGGAAGAGAGGAAAGCTCAATCCACGATTTGTTGGTCCATTTGAGATTCTTGACCGAATAGGAAATGTGGCCTATAGACTCGCGTTACCTCCAAGCATGTCTCGTGTTCATAATGTTTTTCACATATCTATGCTTCGTAAATATGTGAAAGACCCGAACCATATTATTGCATTAGAACCAGACGAGATAGGCGAATATTTAACGTACGAAGAGATACCTGTAAAGATATTGGATAGGAAATAGCATGTCCTATGCACCAAGGTTATACCACAAGTTAAGGTTTTGTGGATGAACCATGCTATTGAGGAAATGACCTGAGAGTTGGAATCAGAAATGAAAGTGAGGTACCCTCACCTTTTCGAAACATCAGGTACGTACGTCAATTTCGAGGACAAAATTTCATAAGGAAGGGAGGTTGTAAGACCCCAACTTATTATAAATAAAATTGATTTTTCTCTATTTATGATCTTAAAATAGTAAGGTGATAATTTGATATAATACTTTGGATATGGGTGAAATGTGCAAATTTTGCAAAATAAATAAGTGGTTATAAAATAATCATTGTTGTCGGGGAATATTTGTTTGGTCGAAAAATATTCTTTTTGTCGGGAATATTCGTACGACGGCGTAGTCATTTGTGGGCCCCATAATGCAATAATTGTCGAATGAAGAAAATGACAAAGTTTGAGTTTTTATAAATAACGGCGTAATTATTCTGAATTAACACTTTGTTGGATTACACGGTGGTTAAAATCTGATGTCTGGCGTGGTTGCAAGATGTACGCAGAGTATTGCACAATATTGTTGAATTATTGATTCTTACGTGAAGGCCTTACTCGATAATTATTACGATAATTCTTTATTCAATATTTTATTTTATTGATTCAATAATTGTTTGCGTTGATATTTTATATTATTGTTGTTTCAATAATTGTCATTTGCACAATATTTCTATTATCAGATCAATAATTCATATTATTTGAATAATATTATTAGATAACATTATTGACAATGTCCAGAAAGTTCTGTCAAGGAAAGGTTTGGTCACCTAATTGCGCGCCAGTAAGGAGAAATCCTTATTGGAAAGCTCCTTCTTTCTTAGGAATGGCCTAGTTGTCATAATTGTGATTCTGTAATATTATTTGTGAATAATTAATTATTGATTTATATGATAAGGAAATATTTATTTGATGTGGATATAAATGATGAATTTATTTATTTTATGTGGTTATAGATGAAGGAATTTAGCATGAATTATTTGTTGAAAGTTGGCAATTATTTTTCTCCAATAAAATATTCATTCATATATATTATTATAATATATTATAATTGTTTAATAATATTATTATTATAATATATAAGCATGTGGTTAAAATGAATTTGATTACTTTGTATTAGCATTGTTATGGTTGCTGAGAATGGTTGGTGAGAAATTGCTTATAAAGGATATTGCCTAATTCTTGTGGGCCCTCAATTATGAAAATAAGTTGTTAGGCCATTGATTGGTGGAAGTGGGTTGGTGAATTTGATTCCTGCAAGCTAGTTTTCAAAGAGTGGGCCTGACATTGAAAAAATTAAGGAGTTAAGCGAGTTAGGCATGAAAAGTTTGGCTCGTTGATCTTGTTTTTTCTCCGAAGTTTGCTTATAAATAGAGGGATAACCCTCCTTCCTCAATCACACCTTCAAATTCAGAAATTCTTATTCTAAAGTATTGTGAGTATTTTTCTTGAGTATAATAATACTTTGAGCGTAGTTTTTCTGCAAGATTTTCTCAGAATAATATCCGATATTCCAGTCAAATCCAACTTCTACTAAGGTAAAGGATATTATTTTATTGCAACACTCGTGAGAAATATTATTTTTTTTCATACTCCATATTACGAAAGCGATATTATTTCATCTCGTATTCTTAAATTTGAACTTACTATGGTAAGTATTGCTTCTATAATTCCTGAAATGATTAGAAATTTTGTTTCATCTAATATCATTTCATAGGATTATTGGTCTGAACTTTTTATCAAATTTGGAACTTTTCATGACGGACGCTTTTTCTTGTTCACGATTCTTTTCATCGTTCACGATTCTTTTCGTTCACAAAAGAAAAAAAAATTCTTCCAAGTTATCTGTTGTGACCCTTATTCTTGAAATTAAATCCATGTTTTGATCTTCATTCTTGAATTTTACTCCACTATAGTTTATTATGGAGTATTATTGAACTTGGATAAACTGAAATATGAATCCCTAATATTTGTCCTTCTGTCTCACTGGATTCGTTCTTTAAAATATTTTTCATCATCCTCAGTCCTAAATGATGATATTACTGAATATCTTTGGCCCATAGTGCAAAGATGAATGATTAACTGATGAATATCTTTGGCCCGTAGTGCAAAGATGAACAAGTCTTAGGATGAACATGACCAACTGGTGATACAAATGAATATCTTTGGCCTATAGTGCAAAGATGAATATTTGATTTAAGATGTATATTGATTGATGTTACAGGGATAAATTATTGATGATGGACTTTTAAATCTTAGAAGATAGTAGAAATCTTTCTCTACTTGACTCTTCTAATGGATTGATGTTTCCGCTGCAGTTATTGATCTAAAACTTGTTCTCTATTATATTTTTATCAGATTTTTCGCTGTTGAAGACTAATGATAAATTGTTGTATATTATCTTAGTCATAATATTCTTTACTAGGCTAGTTGAGCTCACCCTTTTCCTTTTTGTTCCATTTTCTTCTCAGGAGGTGAGAACGTAGCAGGAACTAGCAGGGGTATGGAGTAATGGTTCAGGATAGATGTATTAGTAGTCCTCACTATTTTGTAAAATAGTGTATTAATAATTGTAATGAGGACTCCTTTTGAGTTTGTATATTCTCTATTAGACTATATTTGTATTCAAACTAACAGTATATGTGTTGTCGTATTTTGCACGATAATTGTATTACTAAAGTTGTATTTGTTTCAGTACCATGTATTTGGCAACTCAGAATGGGTGATGTATACCTATTTTGGGGGCGTCACATAATACCCCTTACCTTAGAAGAAACTGGATATAGGAGTAGTGAAGTAGCATAATACTTTTCTTCTTTTTCTCTATAATTTTCTCTCTCTAGAGTTTCAGTGAATTCGTAAGAAATAATGAAGGAATGAGCTTCTATTTATAGGAGAATGGAAAGGCACTGTGTAAGGATTTTTCTCACAGACGAAATAATTTACGAAGTCACGGATGAAAATTTTGATACCACAAATGCAAATTGCCAAACCTTCAACCAGTAATAACAAAGCAAGACAAAATATAATACATATATATATATATAAACCCACATGTTATAAACATATATATATATAAATATATATAATACCAATTACCTCTTTGAAAAGCAACTCCATTTCCCACCCCATTTTCCACCCGTGAACAACTTTTGCAAGATTCCTCCCAACAATTCAATTTTTAACACCCGTGGGCCCCACGTGTTCCCCTCCCACCAACATCTCATAATCACATGTGGGTCCCATTAAAATAAGCAAAACTTCATAAAAATCGCCTTAATAATTTTAACAACATTTATCACCTTTATTATAATTCACAATATTAATCGACCAAGTCATTCCCAAGAAAGAGGGGCTTTCCAATAAGGATTTCTCCCTATTGGCGCGCAATTAGGTGACCAAACCTCTCCTTGGCAGAACTTCTAGACATCGTTAATATTGCAAATAATAATATTAATAACTTTGTCGTCTCAATTATTGATTTAATAATATTAAAATATTGACAATAATTGAATCAAATAACGTGAGATACTATGCAGCAATTATTGAAACAATAATTGAACAAAACTGAGTGACTTATCACGTAAGCATCAATAATCAATACCGTGTGCGACTATGCAACCACGCGTATTACTATACTTTTAACACCGGATGTTTCAACAGTTAACGGTAAAAACTTCCGTCGTTATTTTCATAAAGTATTTTTGTCGTTTTCTCAATCCGACAATAATTCCATTGTGGGGTCCACCAATGATAGTGTCATTGTACGAATATTCCCTGTTAAAACAAATATTTCTCGACCAATCAAATATTATATAACAACTTGCGTACTTTGCAAAATTTATAAATATTACCCACAACTATAACATTATATCAAATTCATTCCATAATATTTAAAAATGATATTTATAGAAAATTCATCTTTATTTATAAAAGTTGGGGTCTTACACTATTTCACAGAATAATGAGGACTACTAACACAAACATCTGGACCGTCACTCCATTCCCCGACTAGTCCCAGCTATATTCTCATTTCTTGAAGAAAACAATAAAAGCAAAGGGTGAGCTCAACTAGCCCAGTAAGAAATATTATGACTAAGATAATGCAGAATAAATTATCGTTAGCCTTCAACAGTGTTAAACTGATAAAATATAATAAACATCAAGTTTAATTGCAGCGGAACAAGCAATCCATTAGAAGAGTCAAGTAGAGCATGATATCTACTATCTTCTATGATTTAAAAAGTTTATCAACAATTTTATCGCTGGAACTCAGCTCAATAAATAATCCACATCATCGAATCATCCCTGCACTACGACCAAGGATATTTATTAGTATCACAAACACGAATTATCCATGCACTACGGGCCAAGGATATTTGTGTTTTCATCAATGATCATGATCATGCCAACAACTATCCATCAATGCACTACGAGCCAATGAGGACTTTTACCACATCATTTGTAACATTACAGTCATAATTATACCGAATAATCCCTGGTCATATTCATACCAATTAATTGTTCATCTATGCACATAAGCCACATATGACTTTCATCGCAATATAAGCATGAAGATCATGACAATGATATAAGAATTTAATTAAAAGAAAGGAAAGGATAAATTTTTAAAGATTTATAATTTAATTTATCCATAATTCAATAATGTCCAAATTGTCAACATGATACTGCTTTGTGAAATAAATTAAAAAATAATATTGTATCAAAAATGATTTGGATCGAAAAGAAATCAATTTTTATCATGAATAGTGCTCCGGGTGAATAGTACTCGAGTAAATATTATTTCGTAAATAGTAATTCGGGAATAGTACCCCGTGAATAGTACTCCGGCTTGAAAAAGTTAAAACTTATTAAAAATACTCAGAATAATATTTTCATGAAAAGATACTGGATGAAGCGCAAATATCAAGGATATTCTACTAATTTCATAGAATATAGAAGTCAAAACTTAACAAAATGAGTATAAAATTCGAAATCTGAAATGAAATAATATTACTTACATACTACAAAGTATGGAAAAAAATATTATTTCATACAAATACTGAACAAAAATAATATCCCTTACCTTAAAAAGGAGAATATTCCAATTGGTATAGCGGGAATATTCTTGAAGAAAACTTGAACTGTTTACTACACTCAAAGGTTCCTTAAACTCTAAAGAAATACCCTCAAAATTATAGAAGAAGAATTCTCTGATTCTGGTGTGATTTTCAATTCTAACTAAGCATCCTATTTAAAGGAGAATGAAAAGGATACTATTTGAAAATTTTAATCACGGACGCACAGAACGAATTCATGGGCAAATTCGTTCAGCTGAATCGTTTAAAAATTTTGATTTACTATACAGCACTATGCAATAAAATATTCTAATAAAATAAAAACTTTAAATAAAATAAAATATATTCTATTTATAATCAAATAAAACAAAACCTTTTATAATAATTATAATATTAATAATATTACAACTCCCTCCCATCCATGTTTCCTTCCCCCCCACCCCCCATCCCCCACCCCCCATTTTTTTCCTTCGCTTTAACATATATATATATATATATATATATATATATATATATATATATATTATATATATATATAAGTATTATATAAATATATAATACTTATATATATATATAAAACATATATTATATATATATATATACATCCCATACCTTATACGACATTCCATAATTTATATATATATATATATATATATATATAACTTTATATATAGTACAAAATGAGATAACTTTTCCTTTACTATTTTGAAAAAATAGGTAAGTGGGGGGTCCAAATGATACGCCAAACTTACAACAAATACTTCATAAAATTCCTTTAATATTTTTAACAACATTTATTCATCATTATTATAACTTCGCAATATTAACAACGGATCGTTCCCGGAAAGAGGGGCATTTCGATAAGGATTTCTCCTATTGGCGCGCCGCAATTAGGTGACCAAACCCCTTCCTCGCCGAACTTTCTGTACATTGTTAATTATGCGGATAATAATATGAATAACTTAAATCTCAATTATTAATTTAATAATATATAAAATATTGACAATAATTGAATCAAATAACGTGAGATACTATGCAACAATTATTGTAGCAATAATTGAATAAAACTGAGTGACTTCTCATATAAACATCAATAATCAATACAGTGTACTCTTACTATGCAACCACGCGTATTCATCGTACTTTTAACAACACCGGATATTTCAACAGATTAACGGTAAAACTTTCGCCGTTATTTTTATAAAAAGATATTTCTGTCGTTTTCTAACTCCGACAATAATTCTATTATGGGGTCCACCAATGATTGTGCCGTCATACGAATATTTTCTATTAAAACGAATATTCCTAGACCAATCGAATATTTTATAACAACTTGCATACTTTGCAAAATTTGTAAATATTACCCACAACTATAATATTATATCAAAACCACACCATAATATTAAAAATATATTTCGAGAAAAATTAATCTTTATTTACGAAAAATTGGGGTCTTACAACCTCCCCTTATGAAATTTTGTCCTCAAAATTAGGGTACGTACCTGGTATGTCGAAGAGGTGAGGATACCTTGATTTCATTTCAAATTCTAACTCCCAGGTCATTTCCTCAACATCATAGTTTCTCCACAAAAATTTGACTTGAGGTATAACCTTGGAGCGTAGAATATGTTCCTTCTTATCCAAGATTTTAACAAGTACCTCTTTATACGTTAAATCTTTCGCTATTTTTTCAGGTTCTAACTCAATAATATGGTTCGAGTCTTCCACATATATACATAACATAGATATGTGAAAAATGTTATGAACACGAGACATACTTGGCGGTAAGGCGAGTCTATATGCCACAATTCCTACCCGGTCAAAGATTTCAAATGGGCCAATGAATCGAGGATTGAGCTTTCCTCTCTTTCCAAATCTCGTAACTCCCTTCCATAGAGCAACACGTAATAACACATGTTCTCCAACATTGAATTCCACGTTCTTCCGATGAAGATCAGCATAACTCTTTTGTCGATCTAGTGAGATTTTTATACATTGCCGGATCATTTGAATTTTCTCTGTAGTCATACGTACCAATTCCGGTCCCAATAATGTTGCTTCACCCACCTCCTCCCAACATACTGGAGAACGACACTTGCGTCCATACAACGCCTCAAATGGAGCCATGCCAATACTTGTTTGATAATTGTTGTTGTAAGAGAATTCCACTAATGGCAAGAACTTATCCCAACTTCCTTTGAAGTCAAGGACACAAAGTCTTAATAGATCTTCAAGAGTTTAAATAATCCTCTCCAACTGCCCATCCGTTTGAGGATGATACGCTGAACTAAATCATAAATCTGTGCCCATAGCTTTTTGCAAACTAACCCAAAATCGTGAAGTGAACCTTGGGTCTCGATCAGAAACTATGGATACTAGCATACCATGCAGTCTTACAATCTCGTTTATGTACATACGAGCAAGACATTCAAGTGAATAAATTTCTCGTATAGGTAAGAAATGAGCAGACTTGGTCAATCTATCGACAATGACCCAAATCGCATCTATACCTTGAGAACCCTTGGGAAGACCAGTATTGAAATCCATGGTAATGTGCTCCCACTTCCATTCTGGAATTTCAAGTGGTTGCAATGGACCTTTTGGCACTTGATGCTCCGCATTGACTCATTGACAAGTTAAACACCTTAAGATAAACTCCGCGATCTCTCTCTTCATATTACTCCACCAAAATGTATGTCAAAGATCACGATACATTTTGGTACTCCCAAGATGGATTGCAAACGGTGTGTTGTGCGCCTCCATCATGATTTTATACTTTAAATCAGGGTTGTTAGAAACACAAAGTCTAGAGTTGACTCTAAGTATTCCTTCTTCATCAATTATTGCTTCCAGAATAGCACCTTCTTGCACTTTCTTCTTCATACGCATCAGCTCCAGGTCTGTAGCTTGAGCATCTTTAACTTTATCAATTAAAGTCGGTTCTACTCATATATTGGTCATCATCACGTGGGTCCCTGGAGTCTTTATCTCTATCCCTATCCTTTGTAAGTCATACAAAATGGGCCTTTGCGTTGACAATATCGCACTTGTACCCGCATATGATCTTCTACTCAATGCGTCAGCTACCACATTTGTTTTTCCCATATGGTATTGAATTGTATGATCATAATCTTTCAACAACTCAAGCCAATGTCGTTGCCACATTTTGAGCTCCTTTTGGGTGAAGAAATATTTGTGGCTTTTATGATCCGTATAGATCTCCACTTTCTCCCCATACATGTAATGCCTCTAAATTTTAAGTGCGAAAACGACAGTTGTCAACTCTAGATCATGAGTAGGATAATTCCTCTCATATTCTTTGAGTTGTTGCGAGGCATAGGCTATGACTTTTCCATGTTACATGAGAACACATCCTAACCCTCTGTCTGAAGCATCGCTGTAGATGACAAATCCCTCCGAACCAGATGGTATTGTCAGAATAGGTGCTGAAATGATTCTCCTCTTGAGTTCTTGAAAACTCTTCTCACATTCCTTGCTCCAACCGAATTTTGTATCTTTTCGAGTCAGCTGAGTTAATGGAGTAGCGATTCGATAAAATCCTTCCACGAATCTCCGATAATAACCATCTAATCGCAGAAAGCTACGTACTTCGATTACTGACTTAGGATGCTCCCAACTTTGTATTGCTTTAATCTTTGTTAGGTCAACAGATATTCTGTGATTGGATATCACGTGCCCAAGGAATGCTACTTCCTTAAGCCAGAACTCGCATTTCTTCAACTTGGCATAAAGCTTGTTTTCACGAAGCTTTTAGAGTATCAGCCTCTAGTGTTGCTTATGATCTTCACGGGTTTTGGAGTATATGAGGATGTCATCAATAAAGAGAACTACAAAATGATCCAAATATTCCTTGAATACTCGGTTCATCATGTCCATGAAGGCAGCAGGAGAATTATTCAATCCAAAAGACATGACTAGGAATTAAGTAATGCCGCATCTAGGGTTACGAAAGCAATCTTTGGAATGTCATCGGTTTTAATCTTCAACTGATGATATCCAGAACGAAGATCAATCTTTGAAAAGAATTTGGCGCCTTGCAATTGGTCAAATAGGTCATCAATGCGAGGCAACGGGTACCTATTTTTTATGACATGATTCAACTTCCGATAGTCAATACAAAGTTGCATACTTCCATCTTTCTTCTTCACAAATAGAACAGGAGCACCCCAAGGAGACGTACTAGGATGAATGAAATCGATGTCTAACAATTCCTGCAGTTGGGTCTTTAACTCTTGAAGTTCAATAGGAGCCATTCGATATGCGGCTTTGGAAATGGGTTTTGTACCAAGTTCAAGGTCGATACAAAATTCAATTGTTAGAATTTATGCCCTAGAGGCCAATTATTTGATATAATTGCTTAACGTTTTGATATTATATTTGATTGAATAAATGAATGATTTTATTATGGTTTTATTTACTGCGTTATATAAATGTTAACATAATAAAAATATTTAGAATATTGATACAAATTATATAGTTTCAAGTATGTGATTTGAACATAAGATTATATATTTACAATTAATGTCATTGTTCTTAAATGTCCCTAGTCGAGTATCATTGTTGATGGGACAACAATGATGCATTAAGACTAGTATATGGATTGATTGATGACCAAATCTCATTGGTCATAAATATATGAGATATTAAGTCAATGCATAGATACATGTTAGAGAACGATGTACTAGACAGACCCACCATGAGAATTGAATGTGGAGCATTATGCGAAGTGTCATTAGCAATTCTCATAGTGACAATGATGTAATGGTCCTCCGACCTGAAATCACTATATTTCTGCACGGGAATTTATGTACTTTGATATCATCAATTGTCACCTTTAATAGGGTGGACTATAAAGGTGATTATTGGGTACATCAGGAATCGTGTGAGTAATATGAGTGATCTAGATGGAATTTAACCCTCCTATGTATTAGGGGTGATATCCATAGGCCTCTTGATTGAGTAGGACTATGAAATGCATGGTCATGCTCAAATAGTGATTTGTTTCATATAGTCTACTCATTGATCAAGAAAAACTCAGATTAAATTATGAAGTGTATGACACATTCCATGACTCGAGTTTAATCTAGGATATTAAGGTTAAAAGGATTAAATTACATTGAAACATTGGACACTAAAAGGTTGCATCGAATTATCGATCTTATTATTACTTGGGTAGCAGTGATGCATTACTAGATGTCGCTCACTATTTATAATTTTATAATATAATTTTAAAATTATTACCAACGTAATAATAACCTATAGGGTCACACACATAGAACGTAATTAAAAGGGAATTAATTTAAATTATAAAGATTTAAATATGTCAATATGATTGATAGTATTTAAATTACGAATTTAAATTAATAGGATAATTTATATATAGGTATATTAATTAAGTAAGACTTAATTAAGATATATATATAAATTCGGATTTTATTAAATTAGGTTTTGAATAATTCCTTTTAATCGCTATATATATGATATGTAGCATCCATTTTAGGGATTATTCATTAACCAAAACCCTAGCCGCTCTTAGAGAGAGACTAGAGAGAAAAACAGTTTCAGAAAATCCTCATCATTGGTGGCTAGTACCGCGTTTCCTTCTTCTGTAGATCGTAGGACGATTCGTGTAGAGCGTTCGTGTGGATACCGTAGAGACGCAGTCCGTTTGAATTGCGTTGGAGATTCGACCGCATCGATTATAGCTTTAACAATCGGTATAATTTCTAACCTCTGAATTAATTGAATTTTTCGCATGGATCTTGTTTTAGGGTTTCGAAATTGCCTTTAATTGGTTTATTTCTGTTGCATTTCTATGCCGAAACCCAACATCAATTTCACGCTCTGGTGGTAGGTCAGGAAGTTCTTCAGAGAATACGTCAGGAAATTTATTAACAATGGAAATATCATTCAAATCTGACGTATTTTTGTTTAAATCTGTGACATGGGCTAAGAAAGATTGACATCCATTTTTCAATAAACGAATAGCTTTATGGCTTGATATGACAGTGATTGACTTTAGTGGTTTGGTCGCTTGAATTCTCATAACAGGTTAGTTAGGATTATGAAAACTAACAACCTTACGAAAATAATCAATTTTAGCATGATGAGTAGTTAACCAATCAATCCCTAGAATCACGTCAAATGCAAGTATTTTCAAAGAAATAAGATCGACAGGTAACGTGCGGGTGTCGATTTGAATTAAACAAGACTTATAAATAGTGGATGTAATGAAGGTTTCTCCCAACGGAGTTTCAACAGATAAGTCAAAGTCTAATTTCTCCGGAGTTAAATTTAAATGTTGAGCGCAAGTAGGAGAAATAAAAGAATGGGTAGAACCAGTATCAAATAAGGTATAGACTTTGCAAGATTTTATGATTAGCTTACCCATGATAACCTCGTTCGAATTCCTTACTTTTTGGGAGGTCACGACAAACGCTCTCCCTTGAACTATTGGTTTTGACTTGTCTGGGACGGCATTTGGTGTCTCCATCACAACTGGACTTGGCTTACTGCACAACAAAAATGAGCTAGGTGACCTTCTTTTCCACAATTGTAACACGTTTTGGACTACTGCATGTAATTTGGACTGATGTGTCCCTCCCCTCCGCATTTGTAGCATACGATCGTTGATTGCTCTCCTTCTTTAACAACGGGTGTTGGTGCTGGCGTCTTTTCATCATTATTGAATCTCCTCTTCTTGAAATTCCCACTTTTATTGTCTTGGCCATGATTAACACCGAAGTGGTTACCATTTCTGGCATGTTGACTTCCTCCACGTTTGTTGTCACCGCTTCGATGATTGCTTCTACTGGTAGTATCGCTTTGTCGGCTGCTATCTCTTGGTTGGGTTGACTCATTATCACGTTCCAATAACTGAGCCATATTTACAACATCAGAATACAAACACAGTTTGTGAGAAATTAGGTATTAACGTATCTCGGGTTTCAAACCTCTTAGAAATATTCGCGTCATTCTCTCCTCATTATCAACCAAGTGGGACGCAAACCGGGACAACTCGGCAAACTTAGCTTCGTACTACGACACGGTCATATTATTTTGCTCCAACTTGATGAACTATACCTCCTTCATGTGATGAATACTTTCAGGAAAGTACTTGTCGTTGAACAGTTCTTGGAACTTCTCCCAAGACATCTTCAGTGCGGCAAGTTGAGTACGCTTTACAGATTCCCAGCAGTAATATGCCTCTCCTCGCAACATGAATGTGGCAAAGGGAACCTTTTGCTCCTCGGAGCATCCCAAGACTTCGAATATCTTGGTGATCTGCTTTATCCACGTCTCCGCCTTAAGTGGTTCTGGCTTTCCCCAAAATTTTGATGGTCCCAGCTCCTTAAATTGCTTAGCGGTGACCATCTATGAGTTGCTAGTGTTTCCACCTGCATTTTGAACAGAAGTCGTTCTCGCCTGATGTTTCATGAATTGCATAAAGCCTCTGAACATCCCATCGTTCATCATTTGGTCGGTGTTGTTGTTCACCTGAGGATTGTTGCCTTCCTGCACATCATTCTGGTTATTAATATGTGGTGACTCAACGGTCTCCTATTCTCCATTGCTTATCTCAACATTCTCGAAAGTCATTTTCAACACTGCCACAAAACAAGGGTTAATTGACATGCCACATATTATGACCGACCAATTAAATAACAAATAAACTTAGGTAGGTCATACTAGCGAAGGATTTTCTCGTCTCTCCCCTCCTAGTTCTAGTCTCACATCTCAGCCAGGGATCATATCCCTAAGCTTTGATACCAACTGTGATGCCCCCAAAATAGGTATACATCACCCATCTTCGGTCGCCAAATATATGGTTGATAAGTGGATTTAATATCCACGAATCGATGTTCATTTCAAGCTTAAATTCGTAGTTATTTTCTTGTTTTGTGTTCGTTTTCACTCGTTTCATGTTCTTTTATGTGTAGGGTGGTCATGGAGGCAAGTGGTGAAGAAAGGAGGTCTTTTGGAGCAAAGTTGGAAAAATTCATGAAGTACCAAAATTTCTTTAACGATGGACTAGCTTGGCAAAATGAGCGAAGCATTTTCCTTTACCCCCATGGGGCGGGGTCTGTCAAACTTGAGTCTCTGGTTTGATTTGAAGGCTATTTGGGAAGTGGATTGTGAGACTTTTGTTAGGCGCATGGACTCTAATTAGGAGGGACTTCGGCCAGAACATAGGGGGTGATATATATTGCATTCAAAACAACAAATCATGGATCACAAAAAGCGTATTACAGAGATAATTTCTAGATTTTGATTTCAAGCTTTGGAGGAGTGATTAGAAGAGAATTTCATGACGGTTGCAGATTAAGGCTACGTGAAGGGTGGTTTCGCATTATTCTTCATCTTACTTTTATATTTGTAATTGGAAGGATGTTTCCTTTGAATTATTCAGTTTTTATTTCATTCGTTATGAACTAATTTGCTTATTAGGCTTGTGATGGATCCTTGGGTGAAACAATGATTTTATAAATTTTGATTTCGATTCAATAAAATATTTTCGGTTTATCTATGTTAATTTGGCGTGAATTTATGAATTGCTTGATCAACAATTCTTTGTGGATTTGTATGGAATCGAGAGAGATATTCAAATCTAGACTTAGTTAATATAGCATGTGTCGTGAATTTTGTGAATATAGCAGATTCTTGATTATTGTTAAGGTAGAGATATGCTTGACATCGCATGTAATCGGATAGAGAACTTAATCTTAAACCTTCTTTGATTTCAGTTCACATAGAAATATAGTGAGTTGGTTGATTTAGGTGTTTAACTTGGTTCTATTTAATTTGTGGATTTGAGTTAATACGGTATTAGTGCATCGAGAGGTGGCTAGTACTACATTCGTGTTCTTGATTAATAAACTGAGATATTGATTTGAATTGGAATAAAGGTTTGAAAATCAGAGTGAAGCTTAGGGTGAAATCATAAGTCTAATTCTCCATCAATTGTTTGAAATTCTGAATTTTGATATTTATGATTGTTTGGTGATAGTTTATTTATTTATTAATTTAGTTTCTATAATTTTAAACCATTGAATTGAATAGTTTAATAGAATTAGGATTAATAGAAAATTGATAATTGTGAAGTTAAATTTCTTGCTAATTTGTCTTAGTGGGAGCGATACTTTATTCACTACTATATATTACTTGTTGACCACGTATACTTGCGTGTTTTGCGTATATAGATTTTACCCAACAAGTTTTTGGCGCGATTTTAGGGGATAATTTAGCCTAGATTTTAATATTTTTAATATCGGTTTAATTAGTCGATTTTACTTAAACATTTTTGTTTTTGTTTTTGTTCTTCCTATTTGGGTTTTGACATTGGTTTATGCAAACACGATCCAAAAATCGGACTTGCTTCCTTTTGAGGATGACATTGAAAGAAGATTTGGAGAGTTGAGTAAGTGGATCGAGGAAACAAGGCAATTCAAAAATTACGATAAGGAAGAAGCGATGGTTCAGAAGACGAAAGCGTTGAGGATTTTGCAACACCTAAGGTGGTGATCTGCGATCGAGCATCACTAGGCCTACAATAGCTGCAAATACTTTTGAAATCAAGCCTGGGACCATTCAGATGATGCATAATTCATTTCAGTTTGGGGGAATGGCAAATGACGATCCGAACTAGCAATTAATCAGTTTTCTGGAAATATGCGACACTTTCAAGTACAATGGGGTGTCGGATGAGGCAGTGAGACTTCTTTTATTCCCGTTCACTTTACGGGATAAGGCAAAGAGTTGGTTACATTCTTTGCCGCCAGGATCGATAACTACGTGGGAAGACTTGGCTCAAAAATTCCTTACTAAATTTTTTCCACCGGTGATAACTGCCAAAATGAGGAATGACATAACAATGTTTGAGCAGCAAAATGGGGAGTCGCTATATGAGGCATGGGGGAGGTACAAGGAGTTACTTAGAAAGTGCCCACATCATGGATTACCCAAGTGGCTACAAATGAACACCTTTTATAACGGATTACATGGGAATGTCATAACGAGTATTG
Source organism: Panax quinquefolius (assembly GCA_020205615.1). Lineage (NCBI taxonomy): Eukaryota > Viridiplantae > Streptophyta > Magnoliopsida > Apiales > Araliaceae > Panax > Panax quinquefolius. The sequence continues at coordinate 42,495,176 of CM035162.1, read as the reverse complement.
ACACAGCGTCGGGCGGTGCATTCATGGCTAAGAGTTACGAGGAAGCCTACAATTTGATTGAAACCATGGCGGCCATAACTACCGGTGGCCCACAAAGAAAATAATGACAGAAAAAAGCGGTTGGGGTTTTGGAAGTAGATGGGGTGTGACTATCTGAAGCATAGATTTACTGCGATGTCCAAGTTGGATGCTATGATGAGGGCTCAATCTGACGGAGTTCTTGGTAGTATCTGCGAATTGTGTGTGGGTGATCATCCTACGGATCGGTCTTGTGATTAATCCGACATCCGTCCGGTTCATAGGTAGCTATAATGAATTCATAAAATACATACCAAAACACCTACAACGGGGAATAGAAACCACCCAAATTTCTCGTGGAGCAATAACCAAGACAAAATCAAGCTCCACGATAGTCATATCCCCAGGTTTTCGAGTCACCAACAACGGTTCAACATCGGGAAAGGAAATCATTTTCGAGGAAATGGTGTCGAAGTACATAACTAGCAATGATGCGTGAATGAAAAATCAAGCAAAAATCAATGAAATCACAAGAGATGGCAATGAAATCACAAGAGATGGCTATCAAGAATTTAGAAAATCGAGATAGGGACGGATGGCGTTAGCATTGAATAATAGACCACAAGGAGCGTTACCAAGTGACAGAGAGAAATCAAAGGGTAGTCATGAAAGCGATGTCAAGCGAGTTATATTGAGAAGTGGAAAACATCTAAAGGGTAATAATCACGAAAAAATTCAGACGACAGGAGGAAAAAGTTGATGATGATAGCGTGGTTGAAGGTAACAAGGGTGAGGATAAGCAAAGTGAGGACATAAAATTAAACAATAAGCCAATTGTTTATCCTCCACCACCCGTTTAATGAGAGGGTTCAAAAACAAAATCGAGATAAGCGATTCATGCAAAGTTTTTAGAAGTGTTCAAAAAACTCGAGTTAACATCCCATTCGCGAAGCCCTAGAGCAAATGCCGAGTTATCTGAAGTTCATGAAAGGAATTACATCGAGGAAAAAGAAATGGGAAGATTTTGAAAGCAGTGGCACTAACGAGAGGAGTGTAGTGCGGTGTTACGATGAAGCTACCACCAAAACTTAAGGACCGGGGAGCTTTACTATCCCATGCGATCGGAAAATGTCGTTTAACAAATGTTTATGTGATTTGAAGGCGAGTGTGAACCTTATGCCATTGTCGGTATACAAAAATTGGGTTTGCCGCGCTGAAAAAGCCTACGAATATTTCATTGCGGTTGGCGGATAGGTCGATCCACATACAAAGAGGCATAGTAGAGGACATTTTGGTTAAAGTGGATAAGTTTATATTCCCAATGGACTTTATCATTACGGATTTGAGGAGGATAAGAACATCCCGATTATCTTAGGGAGACCTTTCTTGTACAGGAAGGACACTCGTAGGCGTGCAAAAAGGAGAACTTACTATGAGAGTCCAAGATCAAGAAATTAAATTTAATGTGTTCAAGGTCATGAAATTCCCTACGGATGAGGAAGAATGTTTTCGGATGGATTTAATTGAGCTAATCATCGGTGAAGATATGAGTAAGAATTTGCTCAACGATCCGCTAGAAACAACTTTACTGAGGGATGAAAATAATGACAACCCGGAATTTGTGGACTACTTACAGATGTTAGACTCATTGCCACGAGTTAGCCGATTCAGAGCATCGTTTGAACCTTTGCACACTGAGGAGATATAGCGAGAAAAAAACTAAAAATGTCATTGGAGGAGCCACCAACATTGGAACTTAAGCCACTCCTAAACATCTCGGTATGCGTGCTTAGGCAATTCAAATTCTTTACTTGTAATTATTTACTGCTTTGCATTAACAATTGCGGGAAAAAAAAAGTTGATGAGGGTGCTTGAGGAACACAAATCGGCGATTGGTTGGACGATTCTTGGATATAAAGGGAATTAGCCCTTCGTTTTGCATGCACAAGATTACGATGGAAGATGATGCAAAAGCAGATGGTGGAAGCAACAACGACGACTTAACTTAACCCGATTATGAAGGAAGTGGTAAAGAAGGAAATTACGAAATTATTGGATGTGGGTATCATCTATCCGATTTTTCGACGATGTAAGTGGGTTAGTCCGGTTCATTATGTGTGTGCGAAAAAAGGGGAATGATGTGGTAGTGCAGAATGAGGATAACGAGTTAATTCCAACAAAAACGATGACGAGTTGGAGGGTGTGCATCGATTATAGGAGGTTGAATAAAGGCAACTTGAAAAGATCACTTCCGCTACCCTTTATCGATCAAATGTTAGATAGATTAGCGGGACATGATTACTATTGTTTATTGGATGGATACTCGGGCTATAACGGGATCGCCATCGCTCTCGAGGATCGAAAAAAGACAACATTCACGTGCCACTTACGGCACATTTGCATTCGGGAGGATGTCGTTCGGGTTATGCAATGCACTGCGACCTTCAACGGTGTATGATGGCCATTTTTTAGATATGGTGGAAAAAAATGTTGAAGTCTTCATGGACGATTTTTTGATCTATGGAGACAACTTTGATACTTGCCTTGGGAATCTGGTCATGGTATTGCGGCGATGTAAGGATACAAACCTCATACTCGATTGGGAAAAATGCCACTTCATGGTTGAAGAAGCGTAATTTTTGGGCCATAAGGTGTCGGCTCAAGGATTGGAGGTGGACAAAGCAAAGCGAAACAACAATCGAAAGCTGCCTCCAAGAGCTCGATTAAGGGTATTAGAAGTTTTACGGGACATCTTTGGATTCTACGGGAGGTTCATAAAGGACTTCTCTAAAATTGCAAAACCCTATCTATGCGGTCTTTTAGAAAAGGATGCTACTTTCGATTTCTTGAGGAATGCAATCGGATTTTGAATCATTGAAGAAAAAATTAACTATCTGACCCGTGATAGTCGCTTTTGATTGGAATATGCCATTCGAATTAATGTGTGATCTGACGACTATCTGGTTGGGGTTGTTTTGGGTCAAAGACGAGACAAGGTGTTTCACGCCATATACTATGCAAGCAAAACACTCACAGAGACTCAAATGAATTATCTGACCACGGAAAGGAATTGCTTGCGATGGTGTGCGCGTTTGACAAATTCGGGCATACTTGATCGAGACTAAGGTGATAGTCTACACGGACCATTCGGCGATTCGGTACCTAATAGCGTAAAAAGATGCTAAGCCACGCCTTATCCGATGAATTCTCCTACTTCAAGAGTTTGACTTAGAAATTAAAGATAGAAAGGGGACGGAGAATCAAGTAGCCGATCACTTGTCTAGGCTGGAAAACCAAGGGAAAACGAAAGAAGATAGATGTGAAATTAACGAGTCATTCCCAGATGAGCAACTGTTTGGGATTTCTATAGAATTTCCTTGGTATGCGGATTATGAAAATTTTCTTGTGAGTAATATTCTTCTACCTGACCTCACAAGACAACAGAAAAAGAAGTTTCTTCATGATGTAAAGTGGTACATGTTGGATGAACTGTATTTATTCAAACAAAGCGCCGACAAAATGATTAGACGGTGCGTTCCCTATAGTGAAGTGAAGAACATTATGCATGAGTGCCATTCATCTGCATATGGCGGGCATTATGGCAGCAAGCGAACATCAGCAAAGGTGTTGCAAGCCGGGTTTTATTGGCCCACATTATTCAAAGATGCCCACCATTTTGTCAAACAATGCGATAGGTGTCAAAGGGTGGGAAACATCTCAAAACGGAATGAGATGCCCCTACAAACAATTCTTGAAGTGGAAATCTTTGATGTATGGGGCATCAATTTCATGGGGCCATTCCCTTCGTCTTTGAACAATCAGTATATTCTATTCGCAGTGGATTACGTTTCGAAATGGGTTGAAGCTGCGACTACCATCCAGCGATGCGAGTGGTCCTCAAATTCCTATGAAAAACATTTTCACGAGGTTTGGCACTCCAAGAGCAATAATCAGTTACGAAGGTAGTCACTTCTGCAAGAAGGCATTCACAACTCTTTTGACACGATATGAGGTCAACCACAAGGTAGCGACAACGTATCACCCTCAAACAAGTGGGCAAGCTGAGGTCTCAAACCGGGAAGTAAAGAAAATATTGGAGAAAGTAGTAAATCCGAGTCGTAAGGATTGGTCACTTCGATTGGACGATGCATTATGGGCATACCAGACTGCGTACAAAACTCCGATCGGGATGTCACCATATCAACTACTGTATGGGAAGGCAAGTCACTTACCGGTCGAACTACAGCACAAGGCTTATTGGGCGGTTCAAAAACTCAATTTCGATCAAGCAGCTGTAGGGGAAAAAAGACTACTTCAACTGAATGAGCTCGATGAATTCCGCCTTCACGCTATGAGAACTCAAATTATCTGAAAGAAAAGGTAAAAAGATGGCACGACCAAAAAATTGTGCATCGAACATTGGTAAAGGTCAATCGATCCTCTTGTTCAACTCACGGTTGCGATTGTTCCCGGAAAAAGCTTGAAATCAAGATGGTGGGACCATTCACTATAAAGCGGGTATTCTCTCGTGGCGCCGTTGAACTCTCTACGGTCGTAATCCATTAGAGACGTTCAAGGTCGATGGTCAACGGATAAAGCATTATTGGGGTGGCGATTCAAAGCGGGATGTAAATCAACATTACCCTCAACGATACACAATGAAACGAGGGGAGTAGTCGAAATTTGAAACGACTTAAAATCAAGCGCTAATTGGGAAGCAACCCAATATTTCGTTATTTTTAAGTAGTTTTATTTATAATTTTTAGAATGTAGTTTTATTAAGTATTAGGTAGGTATTATAGGTAAAAGTTTTATGGAATCTCTCAATCATACTCCAAGTAATCAATAATCTCACATCTTGCATGTTTTATGGTTTGGAGGAGGTCAAAAGTGATAATAGCACAACAAAGGCAAGAAAAGAAGAAAAAAAAGAGCTAATTTTTATCTGCACAATTTGAAGCCAAAAAATCTGAAGTCAGGGGGCATGCCCACAGGCGAGACTCTATTAACTTTACCCCCCCAGAGGAGGGTCTCTGAAGCTGGGCATACATATTTTCCCCCACACACGCACACGCATATATGTTCATCTTCCTAATTGAACCCTTCTTTCTCTACACATACACCCACGATCTACAACTCCTAACACATTACTTCTACCCATTACCTAAATCCATTGAACCCACTTCACCCCCACAATTCCACTACCCCACATCATCAAGTACTCCCATTCCTCTCCCCCCACAACACCTCTATATAAACCTATCACTCAATCCCCATTATCACCACATACACTCCACTCCTTCTACCTGAGGCCACAGATTTGACAAGTTTGGGGGACTTTGAGCACAATTCCACTTCATCTTCATCTTCTCTCTCAAGATTACCATAGAAAACACCTAGTTTGGGGGAAGAAAAAAACCATGTGCATGCCACATGTTTTGACAGTTTAGGTAAACCAAGTTTGGGTGGAATTAGTGTGTCTACAACAATCAATGGCTTCACAACCAACATCTAAACGCCAAAGGGAGAGAGTTCAAGATCCACTGGCAAACCACGAACCTTTGATGATCGCCAGAAAATTTGTGAGTGCCACCATGCATGATAGGGTATGAGTACATGCTAACAAAGCCCTTACACGGATGAGGATTGGGCCCGAATCCCAATGATGGGGAGATGATGCCTCAAATCTATCAAAAGGGGTGGATCAAATTCACCAAAATCCGAACCATTTGTGGTTAACATTGTCGAAGAATTTTATGCGATGCTCGGGACAAAGCCCCATTCAACGTATATGCGGGGTTCGCTTGGTCCCGTTCGATCTTGATCTGAATAAACACTTATTATCATTTGCTGCGGTACCTCACCAATGCCAATATGCTCGACTCGTGATTTTGATCCGGACTTTGATGAAATAATCACGAGGATGACAAAGCCGGAACATCTTGGATGAAAGGTCGGAAGGGAGGCATAGTGTTCCATAGCAAGGACCTTAGCTTTGTATGGAAAAATATGATACGCGTTTCTTATCGCTAAATTTCTTCCGTCCCACACACTCCTCGGATATCACCAAAGAGAAGGCGTTGTTGTTGTATGCAAATTGTGCAAGATTTCATTATGGACGTCGGGGCTATTATCTGTTTTCTCCATCATGCCGTGTGTTTACGTGGAAATTTTTGGTGGGCTTGCCACACCCATCACTCATATGTGGGTTGTGTCGCAATCGAGGGGTGAGATGGTCCGACGATGAGCCCACACAATGCCACTCGCTTTGCTTGATTCTAGAATGATAGCGCGGTATTATGTGTATGGGCGGGAGGCGAGTCACATCCACGAGGTGCAGGCTTTATTTTTCCGTCGACTTGGGAAGGCGAAGTTGATGCTCTGAGAGGCATCGGAGGATGATGATGCAGACTACTGGCGATCAAGGGGCTAAATTTGGCGGTACCACGGTGAAAGGCAATATCCGATCCTCGGTTCCTTGAGTTCCAAAATCGGATATGGCTACGCACAATAAAAGCGACACGTCGGGAAATCTGGCGATTAGGCGATGCGGCGAATCACATGTTTGATGCTATGAACGCGCATCTTTTGCCTCACTCAACACAACCCTTCAAAGCTTCAACCCGTGACTCAATTTCCATATCAACAACCGGACCCTTTGCCAGATTTCCACCAAGTGATTACGATGAAGAAGAAGCAACAACCACCTCCTCGGACTTAAGCGATAGCGAGGAAGTCCTCACACACATATTTTTGATTATTCATCCAATGGGGACATTGTATTACTTAAGTTTGGGGGAGTTAAATTCATGTTTGCATGCATATTTAGTATTTAGGTTTAAATTTGGTCATTTTAAATTCGAGTGTTGCATAGTTATTTAAGAAGAATTGCATGATAGCTTAGGTGCATACATAGTAGCTTAGGTTATTGTTGTCATTGCATTGTGTTTAGTTTTGTATATAGTGCATTTTTGTTAAAAAAAAAAGAAGAAAAAAATATCTAGTTAAATATTGTGTTTGCATATGTCCAACAGTGTTGCAATTCATGTTATTTGTGGGCCAATGATGAGATTGAGAATAAGTTAACCAGTACAGTATTGATTATTAGAACTGTGATATAATTTATGTTATGAATCGAATCTTGCGCTTGTTTTAAAATTATTATAAAAAGGTTATACGTTAATAACATCTTTGTTGACTGGTCAGTTCAAATTGATACATAAATAGTTTTTAAAGGATAATGCTAGGGTAAATGAGAAAATGACAAGGATAGGCAGTAAAGGCTAAAATTAGGCAAGAACCTAAGTTTGGGGGAGTATATGTGGGGTATATAAGCTTTGAAAAAAAATGAAAAAAAAATGAAACATGTTGAGTCTTGTGGTGGGCTGAGGAGAAATATTCCTCATAAACACAAGCGTGAGATGGAGTGTAAAACGCACTCACCAACCATCTATCTAAAAAAAAGGGGGAATAATAACGGAAAAGAGCAACAAGCCCCTGTAAGAGAGAAAGAAATGAAAAAAAAAGAGGTATAAGTATCCTGCATGAACCCTTGAATTTGGTATTGCTTAGTTTTAGTTGGATTGTGCCTATTTTTGAAATTTTTAAGTTTGTACTGTGTGATTCCTTCTAAGAAATTGCTTATGTATTGAATTTGAGTCCGTACCAGTTCTTATAGATGTTGAACACACGCACAATATACCATTGATAATTGTTCAAGATTTGTGAATTAATACAAAACTGTGGATTGGTTTTGGTAATTCATATTATAGAGTTGCTTGTTTTCTTTGAGGCTGATGGGATAATTTTGATTCTGCGATATTGTTGGATTCGAAGGCATTTAGATTTTATTTATTTCATCTCATTGCATTGCATAACATGTAGTTTGTTTTGTGCTTGAGGACTAGCACATTTTAAGTGTGGGGGACTTTGATAAGTGGATTTCATATCCACGAATCGATGTTCATTTCAAGCTTAAATTCGTAGTTATTTTCTTATTTTGTGTTCGTTTTTACTCGTTTCATGTTCTTTTATGTGTAGGGTGGTCATGGAGACAAGTGGTGAAGAAAGGAGGTCTTTTGGAACAAAGTTGGAAAAATTCATGAAGTACCAAAATTTCTTTAACAGTGGACTAGCCAGCGGAAATGGCATATAATTATTTACCCCCGTATGGGGGGCGAGTCTCAACTGGAGTCTCCTGGTTTGATTTGAAGATTGTTGGGAAGTGGATTGTGAGACTTTTGTTAGGCGCATGGACTCTAATTAGGAGGGACTTCGGCCAGAACATAGGGGGTGATATATATTGCATTAAAAACAACATATCACGGATCACGAAAAGCGTATTACAGAGATAATTTCCAGATTTTGATTTCAAGCTTTGGAGGAGTGATTGGAAGAGAATTTCGTGACGGTTGTAGATTAAGGCTACGTAAAGGGTGGTTTCGCATTACTCTTCATCTTACTTTTATATTTGTAATTGGAAGGATGTTTCCTTTGAATTATTCAGTTTTTATTTCATTCGTTATGAACTAATTTGCTTATTAGGCTTGTGATGGATCCTTGGGTGAAACGATGATTTTATAAATCTTGATTTCCAGTTCAAAAAAGTATTTTCAGTTTATCTATGTTAATTTGAGCGTGAATTTATGAATTGCTTGATCAACAGTTCTTTGTGGATTTGTATGGAATCGAGAGAGGATATTCAAATCTAGACTTAGTTAATATAGCATGTGTCATGAATTTTGTGAATAGAAGATTCTTGATTATTGTTAAGGTAGAGATATGCTTGACATCGCATGTAATCGGATAGAGAACTTAATCTTAAACCTTCTTTAATTTCAGTTCACATAGAGATATAGTGAGTTGGTTGATTTAGGTGTTTAACTTGGTTCTATCTAATTTGTGGATTTGAGTTAATACGGTATTAGTGCATCGAGAGGTGGCTAGTACTACATTCGTGTTCTTGATTAATAAACTGAGATATTGAGTTGAATTGGAATAAAGGTTTGAAAATCAGAGTGAAGCTTAGGGTGAAATCATAAGTCTAATTCTCCATCAATTGTTTGAAATTTCGGATTTTTATATTTGTGATTATTTGGTGATAGTTTATTTATTTATTAATTTAGTTTCTATAATTTTAAACCATTGAATTGAATAGTTTAATAGAATTAGGATTAATAGAAAATTGATAATTGTGAAGTTAAATTTCTTGCTAATTTGTCTTCGTGGGAGCGATACTTTATTCACTTACTATATTATTGCTTTTTACTTGTTCAAATGACCATAATATGTGAGTTTTAATACAAATATTATCATCTAGGCGTTATTCAAACTCAAAATAAGTCCTCATTACAATTATTATCACACTATTTCACAAAATAGTGAGGACTACTAATCTGAAACATCCGGACCGTCACTCCGCTCCTCAACTAGTCTCGGTATATTCTCATTTCACGAAGAGAACAATGAAAGCAAAGGGTGAGCTTTATTATGTAAGATAATGTAGATAAATTATGGTTACCTTCAACATATAAGAATTCAATTAAAAAAAGCAAAGGATAAATTTTTAAAGATTTATAATTTAATTTATCTAGAATTCAATAATGTCCAAATTGTCAGAATTCAATAATGTCCAAATTGTCAACATGATACTGCTTTGTGAAGTAAAATTCAAGAATAATATTGTATCAAAAATGATTTGGATCGAAAAGAAATCAATTTTTATCATGAATAGTGCCCTGGATGAATAGTACCCGAGTAATAGTAATTCGGGAATAGTACCCCGTAAATAGTACTCCGACATGAAAAAAGTTAAAACTTATCAAAAATGCTCAGAATAATATTTTCATGAAAAGATACTGGATGAAGCGCAAATATCAAGGATATTCTACTAATTTCATGGAGTATAGAAGCCAAAACTTAACAAAATGAGTATAAAATTCGAAATCTGAAATAAAATAATATTACTTACATACTACAGAGTATGGAAGAAAATATTATTTCATACGAATACTGAACAAAAATAATATTTCTTACCTTAAAAAGGAGAGTATTCCAACTGATATAGCGGGAATATTCTTGAAAAAAACTTGAACTGTTTACTATGCTCAAAGCTTCCTTAAATTCTAAAGAAATACGCTCAAGATTATAGAAGAAGAATTCTCTGATTCTGGTGTGATTTTCAATTCTAACTAAGCATCCTATTTATAGGAGAGTGGAAAGGATACTATTTGAAAATTTTAATCATGGACGCACATAAAGAATTCACGGGCGAATATTTTAAATAAAATATAATATATTTTATTTATAATCAAATAAAACAAAAATTATTATAATAATTATAATATTAATAATATTACAACTCCCTCCCATCCACGTTTCTTCCCCCCACCCCACCCCCATTGAACCCCAACCCCAATTTTTTTTTCCTTCACCTAACATATATATATATATATATATATATATATATATATATATATATATATATATATATATATATATATATACATCTCATGCCTTATACGACATTCCATCATTTATAATATATATATATATATATATATATTTTATATAATTCATATATATAATACAAAACTGAGATAACTTCTCCCGACTATTTTGAAAAAATGGATAAGTGGGGGTCCAAATGATACGCCAAACTTACAACAAATACTTCATAAAATTCCTTCAATATTTTTAACAACATTTATTCATCATTATTATAACTCGCAATATTAACAACCAGATCGTTCCCAGGAAAGAGGGGGCATTCCGATAAGGGTTTCTCCCTATTGACGCATAATTAGGTGACTAAACCCCTTTCCTCGATCGACAGAACTTTCTAGACATTATTAATTATGCAGATAATAATATGAATAACTTGTCATCTCAATTATTGATTTAATAATATATAAAATATTGACAATAATTGAATCAAATAACGTGAGATACTATGCGGCAATTACTGTAGCAATAATTGAATAAAACTGAGTGACTTCTCATGTAAGCATCAATAATCAATACCGTAGTGTCTTTCTATGCAACCACGCCAGACATCGCATTTTTAACACCAGGTATTTCAACAGTTAACGGTAAAATTTTCGCCGTTATTTTTATAAAAAGATATTTCTATCATTTTTTGACTCCGACAATAATTCCGTTGTGGGGTCCACTAATGATTGTGCCGTCGTACGAATATAACAACTTGCATACTTTGCAAAATTTGTAAATATTACCCACAACTATAATATTATATCAAGACCACACCATAATATGAAAAATATATTTCGAGAAAAATTAATCTTTATTTATGAAAATTGGGGTCTTACAAAAGATATACTGGTATGATGGAGTCAAGGAATATCCAACGTATAGCTGATAGAGTCAAAAACAAACTGTTAGCATGTTACCTTAAAAAACAGCTCTATCAACTTTGAATGAGATTCCTTAATTATACCAACTCCTAGAAAATCTCCAAATCACGTTCAAATTGGTAACCATATATATATATATATATATATATATATATATATATATATATATATACCAGCGGATATATATTAGAAATATATAATATCCAAATCATATATCAGATAGCTAAAATAAAGGAGACATGGTCTAACACGATTGCTTAGTCAACTCATTTAAAAAGACTTTTTATCAAAGAGAATTTCTAATTATGATTCAAAACAGGATAAATATTAAGGAAATATTTAACAATAATATCTTTTTATAAACTAATGGACTATTAATCAAATTTGGGCCAACAAAGAAATTAACTTATAAATTAAATCAACCCAAACAATAAAATCCATTTAAATAAAATCCATTACACTAAATATAAAATCCAATAATATTGTCATCATTAAAATCATAAACCAACATATATTATAAGAGTATGTATCGAGTATCTAATCAAATCTGTATCAATCGAGTTTGTAACGAATCAGAATCAAGAATTTGAGTAGTTTGAATTTTAAACGAGTCGAGTATAACATTACTCAAATTCTACTCATATTTTTATTTGAATTATTTTTTATGCTTAGATTTAGATCATATATTATTAATCGAATCAAGTCCTCATTCGTTTTTTTCGAGTCGAGTCAAATCGTGCTCTGAACCTGGGGACGAAGCCACATGTATATTGAAGGGGCCGCCACCCCCCAAGGTTTGAAATTTTTGAAAGATTCACCCCCAAAGTTTGAAAATTTTATAAAACTCACTTGTACATTTTGGTTTGGTTTGAAAATTTTGTAAAGGCGACTACTTCAAAGTTTTGACGAAGTTTTGATATGTTTTAAAAGATTTTTTTTTCTATGTTTTATTATCTTTGTCAAAGCAAATTCTATTACTATATTATTTTTATTTTAGTAAAAATATGTTTTGTAATAGTGAAATTTTATATTTTAGTGATTAATATATTTTATGCTGTTAAAAAATTTTTTGACCAACAAATCCTGGCTCCGTCCCTGCCCGAACCGTTTGGATCGCAGCCTTATTTGGAAATCAAGAGAGCAGGTCCCAGTTAGCTTTCCAGCGAAGGAGCTTAGTCGCTACGGCAAAGCTTGGTAATACTTCATATGTGCCAAGCTTTTGCCAACCACTCATATAAGTGATGTCACCCGCGATAGGGCTTTGCTACTTTATGCTATTGTATAGGGGATGACAATCGACATTGGAAGATTAATTCAGGGCTCCATCGTGCTTGCCATTCAGGGTAGTTCTACTGTCCGGTTACCTCACCCGTCATTTATATGCAGCCTGTGCAGGAGGGCCAAGGTGAAGTGGAGCAAGGATGAGATCATTAAGCATCTTAAAAGTTTAATAGACCATAGTATCATCGCCCGCTTCCAGCAGTGGGGTGGTGGCAAGCCTACCGGGGCTGGTTTCGCAGTTCCAGAGATCCCTGATGCCACGGATCCAGAGGGGCATACAGAGGCACCTGTGCAATGCTACATTGGACAAGATGTTCGCGAGTTGTGGACTCAATCAATACCGCCTCGCCTCCTATTCAGTTCTCCGCTCCACCAATGATGCCTCAGTACAATGATGATTCAGAGGAGGACATTGGTGAGGGAGCGCATCCATGATTGACCACAGGGAAGTATTTTGTTTCAATTCTGTCAACTTTAACATCGGGGACAATATTAATTACAAGTTTGGGAGTGTTTTTAAAACTCTAGTAGTTTTATTTTGTTATGGATTTTTAGTAAGCTTTGAAAGTAATAGTGTAATTATGCATGTTATTTATTTAAATAATTTGAGAATGTTGGTTGTGTTAGTACTAGTTTGAGCCATGAGTTGTTTATTCTCTATGAAGGGCCAATGATAAGAATCTGATTATTTTGCTAACTCAAGAGAAATTAATGAGCATGCTTAGTAATATTTTAATTTATTGATGGGTTTCACACTGTTATGATTCTGTTGCACCTATTGCACGCACCAAGTGTTGTCCGATTTATATAATGACAAATAAGCGCAAGTGCACACGGTCAATTAAGTAATAAAGTGATAAGAAAGATTGTCGAACCACATAGAACAATTGCTAATTAATATTCTAACTATCAAGTTTCTACTAATTTAACCCACTTAAATAGTCTCCCCACTTGATTTATGAAAATTTGATTAAAATAAAATAATTAAGAACTAATTAAACAGACAAAGATTGATTACCAGATGATTAAGACATACGAATACAATTTCCCCAATTGCTTTGCAATAATCGCTTTATCTTATTCCCACTTGATTAATTCAATGAGTTGCTAACTAGAATTGCTTATCAATTTATTAACATCTTTCAATGATTAATAAAAAGACATCTTTCAGTTATTTTGCTACTTTCTTACAAGACACTTAAAACAGATTCATTAAGCACAAACTCCTAACAAAGTTACGCATGGCATACACTGTTATGTTTAAGAAAGAATCAACAAATTCATGCGTTATTATATTCAGATCTAATCTAAGATTTCCTCTTTCAATTCCATCAAAGATATCAGATTAACTGCTGGCCAAACAATTATTAAATTAAGCACAGAATATAATAATCAATTCCAAAGGATCATCAAGTGAAAATAATAATAATTGAATTAAAGCTTTGCAGAAGGTTCCATTGCTCGGATGGGTTGCACCAGCTTAGGATTATCCGGCGTTGTTGTTGTAGGGATGGTCTCTTCGGCAGCTTCCTCGGGCATTTTAGCAGTGATCACCGGAGGCCGTTGGCCGACATTCACAAGCTGCTCCGGCGAATGGGAGACACTGAAAGATAGTCAAGAATGGGTTAGAAAAGGAAGCAGATTTATTTCAACTAACAGGTGAGGGGTTCGGGAACTTACACTTATGCATGAACAGCCAGTTTTGGTCATTCAAGAGCTCTATGTCCCACTCCCTCTGCGGCAGCTTCTCGACAATCTTCCTTAGCTCGATGTCGTGCTTCGGAAACTTCTGCCAGGGTAGGGCTGGCTCGGGAGTGCTCGGCCCAGTCGGAAAGTTTATTGACGCTTGGCCCTTGGATGAAGATCCATTGTGAATGCCAGCCTTTGTTGCTTGATGGCGTCTTCATCAGCGGACGCTTCTCTAGTCCCTTGCTGGGTTGCTTGTTCACTTGCCGAAACCCAGCTTCTCGGGATCGGCTTGTGACGAAAAGGGCGTAGAAGCACAAAGGAATTTAGTAAACAAAACACGTAAAGTAATTAAAAAGCAGCCACAAAAGAATCAGAAGTTGCATGTTGATAAGTGATATAAATATTGGAATTGGGGCTTAGGGGGCAAAGAGCAGGTATTTAAAGGAAATAACTACATTAAATCACATTAACTTAGCGAGAACAAAATAATAGTAAGAAAATGTAACCACTAAAAATTTATAATACAGAAAAATATGTCTAATTATGAATGTTCACACACATAGAGATCATGTAAATACTTGGTAACATTTGCTGAAGAAAAGAAGGGGAGGTGGGTTGATCTAATAGTAGATTAGACTCTGTACAGTAAAATAATAATAAACAAATTGATGGATCCACCTTGTAAGACGAATGAACCATCTGAAAGGTACAATATATGGCGTTGTATGGAACAAAAGTTTTTTGAAAAACAAATCAAAAATAAAAAAGAAACTAGAAAGTTGCACATAAACCAACATCTAAAACATATATGTTTTGTTTGTTCCCCTCTAAATCAACAGTCTTAACATAAAGAGGTGCAACATAATACCCCTCATTTTAAGAAAACAATGACATAGGCATATAATGCAAAGTTTTGATTTTTTTTCTCAAAACAAAGATATAATGGTGATGCTATCATAAGTTAAAACTTAGGCACATAAGCTTTGAAACATCCAAAAAGGGAAATAAAACCAATCTGGAAAGAGGGACTACCTTGGTCTACATAAATCAATATGTTAAGAACCATAGGTGGCACTAACCTGCTCAACAACAAAAATTATAATGGCAGACTGAGGTGCATCAGACTGAAACAAGGAAAGTAAGGTTGAATGCCTTTCATTTTTACCACATATCTGATAACCAACATAACATTAGCATATTAAAATGCAATCAGTTAGGCAATAAGAGGAAAAGGAATAAGCTGATGAAATATGTCATCATATATTTAGTTGTTACACACCAATGGGATCATAAATATAAGATAAATGTGCAGTAGAACAACAAAAAGCTAAAGAAAATAGAACAAGTTTACTTCTTTCAAAATGTGCAGTCAACTTTCTCTTTTCACCCACGCCATTCCCAATAGTCCACCTGAGATTGTCTTTTTACCCAATCCATTCAATTCTTATCCAATCCACAAAAATGGGGATTTTTATATATATGCACAATAATCCACAAAAATGGGGCAGGGGAGAAAAACAGAAAACATGTGACCAAAAATCTCCAGTGTCTAGATTTTTATTACTGTCTGAGAGCTTAAAGCACTATTCTGTAGATAAAGTTGACAACAAGATAGATAGTTAGGTACCTTAAAAGCTGCGGCAGTTACTCTTATATCACCAGTGTCTTGTTCTAGACTTTCGCCCCCTGTAGAGCCAGATCTTGTCGATGTCTTCTCTGTGGAGAATCAATTACCGAGTCCAGAGAAACAAGTCTCGACATGTAATTCTTCTTCCCATCCAATCACTGGAATGCAATAAAACCTAGATTCTTCCAACCTTTGGGATATTAGGGTTTTCCAGATTGGTTTTGGGGGCGTAGGCAAGGTTTTAGATCTATCGTTTGTTCAATAGATCGATTCGAACAACGAGAGTATGAAATAGAAGCGAAGAGCCAATCTTTCAAGTAGTTGAAAATATGATATAGAAGCAAAAGCCACAAAATCCAGATATTCAGTGATAATAGTAGCAGTGTTTATGGTTTTGAATTCTTGAGCATTAAAAGCATCAATAGTCAGTGATTTCTATAAGATGGACTAGAAACCTTAAATCCAGTCAAGTGTATAATGGATGAAGTATGCTCAGTCTGGTGTGTAATAATAAGTCTAGAAAATGAAGTAATATCTCCTTTGAGCTAACAGTCCACGTTACTTCAGTCTACACATCTACAATCAGAAACTTTCATACAAGTAGTATAATATCACCTTATAGAACAATATACAATAATAAAAAAGGAGGAACTTATAGAGTATAATATCACCTTCAGTATCAAAGGAGGCCTTGAAACAAACAACATATTGTGGGTAAATATGAGTATTCTTCTTCATATCTCATACTATATAATGTCTTGGATTATTAAGATCATCAACTCCACTGTCGAAATTCTAGCAATTCGGATGAAGCTGCTTAGATCCAGGATGAACAACCTCCATATTTCCCATTATTACACGAGACAAGATCATATACCGTAACCCATTTTCGTCTATCGGCCAAGACCATAATACATAGCTTTGGGAAAGAATTACCACTAACCTTTAAAATGCTGGTACACAAGCCCAATAATTTATGTGCTAATTGCAGCTTCTCGTCTTCAGTTTCCTATTGCAGCTAGAGCATTAGCCTCACACATAACACAGGTAACAATGCAAAGAGTTCCTGGCAGACTATATATTACATTCCCAGCCATACTAACCTTCAATCTTAAATTATACAAGAAGTTTGCCTGAATTTATAAAACAGAATGAGATTCTCAAAGAAGTGAGTCCATGTTAGTTGACAAATAAAGCTTACAACCATGTCAATTTAAATGGAGTATACGTTATTTTTATCCAGGAGCTTATTCCAATTAATTGACAAACCTTGTCAAATGGAGGGACCATGTTGGCAATGTTTCTGACTATAAAGGCCTCCCCCTGGCTGAAGTCAAGTGGCTGCCAAATAAGAAATACACCACATATGTTAGTTCAAACCATGCAACGCCAATCTGACAAACCCCCAAAAGAAAAAATAAAATAAAGATGTACCATAGGAAACTTTTGGGCTACCTTAAGAACTTATAAGAATGGTTAACCTTCATGATCTTTTTTCTTTCTTCCATCTTTTTTTTCTTGTGTGGTTTAACCTCCAAGTCAGTGTTTTTATGCCAGTACAACCAACCAGAAGCTTCTTTGTACATGAACTTCAGAAATCCAATCCTTTACAGTCTTCAAACATTGTTATTTGTTAAATCACAATAATTTGACCATCATAAGAAGTGATGTCAACTAGGTGGTAAGTAGATTAGGTTTAATGAGAACACTTACCACTTCAATCTGTTCAAGGGTACGAGCAGCTTCCTTCTATTCTTTGTCCTTGGCAGCTTTTTCCTGTCTCATGGTTGCAATCTTCTTGGTAACAACATCTTTGTGACGTTGACCAAGCTCATGGTTTCTAATGCTGGTAGGATTGTTGCCTTGTTGGATATAAAGATTTTACAAAAATCACACCATTTGTTACCTTGACTAACCAATCAGATATTTCAAATGTCTATAGCTATTACAGAAATTGAAGTTTAGCAGATTAGCAGCCTATAATAGAAATATATACTCCATGGAAGCAGGAATTTAGTAAACAAAACATGTAAAGTAATTAAAAAGCAGCCACAAAGAATCAGAAATTGCATGTTGATAAGTGATAAATATTGGAGTTGGGGCTTAGGGGGCAAAGAGCAGGTATTTAAAGGAAATAACTACATTAAATCACATTAACTTAGCGTGAACAAAATAATAGTAAGAAAATGTAACCACTAAAAATTTATAATACAGAAAAATATGTCTAATTATGAATGTTCACACACATAGAGATCATGTAAATACTTGGTAACATTTGCTGAAGAAAAGAAAGGGGTTTCCTTGCGCAGGGTCCAGTTAAGGAAAGACCGGCTACCTCCTTTCGTCCCGCTTTACAGGCTTTACGCTCCAATGCCTTCTATTTATTGGATGTATCAATTGGGACAGAATGCTTTTACGTAACCATGTTCATAATGACGAATGCCTAATCTAATGAAATAGAATGCCTAGAATCAGTTGATGAAAGCCGGTATTTGAGAAAGGCCAACATTCGTGACAACAGATAGCTGAGGAGTAATCAACCGCATCTAAACCTAAACCACTCTAGCGGCATGCTTAACACATGCAAGTCGATGATCCTATGAGTCTCCCCCTTACCTTCCAGAGTGGATTCTCTCCTGAAGGAACTGGCTAACTCAACAGTGTAGGAGTAGGAATTTCAATCAACTCAGATGTTACAACAGAAGCTCCTTAGCATCCTGCAGCTATGGCAGTGGAGGCTCCTAGGGTTTCCGAGAAGGGTAAGCAAAGAAAAGAAGAGCCTGCTTGGCGTAAGTGAACAAGCGAGTGAGTGACAGAGCGCAGAGAAAGGAGGGGATCAGAGTGTGCTTGTAGACTCATGACGCAACACGACTTCACCCGTTGGTTCACGAAAAAACAGAAGTCCACCTGAGCCTGCGATAGCAAGAGGAACCATAGACGAAAGAGAATAGAAAGGAGTCAATGAACACCTTTGGGAAAAGACTTGCTGAAGAAGATCCTCGCGGCCCAATGACGTCAACTCAAGGAACATTTGAGGGGGCCTTCACGCTACACCCTAACACTTTTTTCTCTGTTGCTTGCCACAATCCTTTGTATGATTATGATAAAGTACCACCAACCAAGACTAGCATGGACTAATTCCTCGCTTGCTGAAGGGTTAAAAATCTCGTTTTCTATAAGCAAACTTTGAGACTATACGAACAAGAACTAGATCACACTTAGTGCTTTTGGTCGTTTTAAAAAACGAAGGAGTAGGCCAAGGAACTCTACCTTACAAACTTTCCTGTCGATGAAACCTTTGTACCGGGGTTCGATCTGCTATGGTGAGATTGGGACTACCAACCTCTATCCGGGAAGGAAGAGAGCATTACGAATTACCCTATTTGAGATACTGAAAAAAAGTTCTAGTACTTCCTCAGAGCGATTGAACTAGCCTTTTGACTAAATAGATATGAGCATAGAGAGGGAATCCTAAACTACAGGAAAGAAGGAGAACTCACATTATCTTTACTTTACGTAACCCTGTTAGTGCAGCTCTGCTGGGAGAGATTCTAATGGAAAGAGTACTCTCATTAAATTAAAGCAGGGTGACATATTACCGTTGACCTCGGACCTCACACCAGATTTCCTCTTCCCGATCCACCCCTCTAAAAGACTATCGAGTTGTCATTGACGTGGACAAAACAGCCTCCGCAGTTTTAGTTTAAAGCTTAGCTCGGGCTTCTTCCTTATCGAGGGCTGCTAGAATGCCTTTGCACTGTCAGCCAATCGATGTGGAGCAAGTGTCTTGTCTTTAATATTTTGCACCGATGTGAATGGAAGGGGCGGGTGCCAGTTCAAGCTCTGTCGGATCTCTTTGAAGATCCTTTGTTTGATGGATGTTGGGTAAGGCGAGAGCTTCAAGCCCGATTTCATGAAGGATCTCTTGGAAGATCTTTTGTTTGATGGATTGCTGCTTCCACTATTTGATCATAGGGATCTGTGTCAGACAGGGTACCAAATTTTATAAATCAAAACCAACCCTATTTAAACATCTATCCTCCCTAGCGATGCTGCAGGGCGGACTAGACATTTTGCAGACCCAGCTCTCCCGATGGCCCTTATGATGATCATCTTGGGTGACGCGCTGGTCCAGATTCAATCTCTATTCATTGATATATTTCGTCTGTGCTTGTACAAAATTCAGGTACTCTCTTCTTCACTTCTTTAATCCTCGAGACAATGTCGAACAACGATTCTGTGAGTGGAGATTTTTTAGAAAAAACATCGGCTAAAATCAATAACATTTTACTAGAAAGATGCTTGCATCTTGTTGAAAAGTATCCCCAATTGGGTTTTTGTGTGGTGTTGCTAATGTTAACCAATTATATATTGCAACACATCAAGGGTAATAAGCAGGAAAATGAAATCAATAATATAAAGCTTCAAATAACTTACTCCAGTGGCAGTTGACGGAGCTTCAGATTGCAGTCGCTGAAGAGGGGAAGGATATGAGAGCAGAGATTCAGGAGGGACTGAAAAGGTAGAATGACGTCTGGGAAAAAGAGGTGAAGGAGCTCCAGCAAGCACTTGCGAGGCAGGACAAGAAGTCCGGGAAAGGGAAAGTAGAAAAAATATTGAAGCAATGGACCACATTATAAACAAGATGAGTAGGATGGTATGATTTCAAATAGCAAGTGTCTTAGGCCTAGACTTGCACTATTCTTAGGAGTACACAAATTTTCTATTAACAAGATTTAGTTGTGTTTCCCTAAATTAATGTTTGCAGATTTCTAAAGGTCATATTGAAAACCTAATATATATATATATATATATATATATATATATATATATATATATATATATTTCCCAGCATGAGGAGTTGTTGCAGAGGTTGGGGTAAGTTATTTATTAGAAAATTTGTTGTGTTGAACTATAATAATTGAAGTTTATTACTATTATTAATGGCAACTATGATTAATTGCAGGCAACAAACATGATGAGTTGATGAAGCAGCGGTTGGGGTATGTTATTTATTATAAAATTTGTGGTGTTGAACCATTGATATGATAATTGAAGTTTATTACTATTATTAATTGCAGGCAACAAAGCTCCCCCCTGAGTTGGAATTTGATGAATGGAGGAGAGAGGAACAATATTATAAACTCTGAATTTTTATTACATAACGGTGTATTTGAGCTTTGGATAATTTTGAAACTGTTAATCCTATTTAGCTCCTTATATAATTATGTTTTGTGTTTGTGCTTTATTCTTGGTTCCATTGTCCATCAAGTTTCATTATATATACAAAGGAGTATGCAATGGATCTATCTCCAAGAATTTTGTTCACAAATATCATAGGTGGATGATTGGAAGGCGGCTCTGTGCTGACTTTCTACTTTAGTATGAACCTCAGGGAATTTATCAGGAACACGGATTAAGTGGGGTATATTTTGCTCTTTTGCATGATGCCCTTGTAGACAATTGAGTATCCTTGGTAATAACCCAATATTGATGTCTTCTCTGACAATGTTTTGGTTTGTGTTGTGGTTGTGCAAGTCAACCATTTATACTCAAAACGGAGGCGATCTGAGGAGAATATATTTTAATATCACAAGATGATGCAAAATGTAGAAGAGAAGATGAATTTCGTGATAGGAAGTGTGAAGAACGAGATGGGTTTATAGTAAAGGTATGTTGTTTTTTACTTGTGTTGTGATGACTTCGCATCTGCCCTATAAACATGGTACAAAACTGTATGTATACTTTGTTTATCAAGCTTCTTTTTAGATTCTGCTGTTGAGTTTATACACATATATACCTTTAAATTATATGAATGTTGTTGTTGGAACTGCTAGACATACTCAAAGACTTTCCCCCCGACATGATGACAGAGAACGGAGGCGATTTGAGGAGGAGAATATTTTAATATCACAAGATATACCTTTAAATTATATGAATGTTGTTGTTTGAGGATATATAGACCTCTTGCTTAAGGTTTATTTGATTAGGGGATCTTGTTAAGTTTTTATATTTTGATTGTTTGCTTAACGTCCTGATTATTCATTTAGGTGGAGGAGAGAGGGAGAAAGTAATAGCTCTAGCTAGACGATGCATGCTCTAGTCTTTCTGTCGGATGCACGAGGCTAACAATTAGTGTATACATGCTTAAGGGGAAACTATAGCTAATTCCTCATATATTCGAGCACAAAAGCCACAAAAATGATGGTTTCTGCATAAAAAATTCCATTGACAAACCTTTTATAATTTGAAGTCTTCATGATATGCTGAGTTTGTTCTTTAAGAATTAAGATTATCTAGATCCCTTCAAGTCTTTTAAATTACTATATTTTTCTGAAAATATGTGGCACAGAAGTTTAGGCATAGGGCTCTGAAAACAAATAGAAAGCTAATGTAGTGTTTCCATTTTAGTTGCTTTTGCTTCCTAGAGCAATTCTTTGTCCTTGCCCCCATCATTTTTCCCCTTCTAGTCCATTCAGTATAAGAATTTTGTCTCGTCATTTATTTGTGCCCCCCCCCCCACCACCCCCACCCCCACCCCTTTCCCTTTGTCATAAGTACCCCCTTATGTTATTTCTGGATAACACTATTGAAGAGCCAAGGTCAAGATTGTTGGGAATGAAGCACATTTTGTGAACCTTATCCATAATAGGTTGTAATTCAATATAAAAGTCTGGTGGGTGTGATGTAAATCTTCTTGTTCTTCTCTTATCTTTTTTTTTGGGATTGTATTTGTTGTTTTTCTTCTTCTCCTTGTTATTATTATTGTCTTACTGTTTTATTATATACAGCAAATGTTTTCTAAGTGAATGGTCGAGTATGGTGGTGGTTCATGAATTGGCCTGTATTTTGCATATTTCATTTTTTGATTATGTAAAATGGCGTTAGTTCATGAACTGCACTGTATTATTTTTCAGTTCATATTTTAGAGACAAAATTCGGG
Source organism: Panax quinquefolius (assembly GCA_020205615.1). NCBI lineage: Eukaryota > Viridiplantae > Streptophyta > Magnoliopsida > Apiales > Araliaceae > Panax > Panax quinquefolius. The sequence continues at coordinate 42,472,246 of CM035162.1, read as the reverse complement.
CTAAATTTTTCCTCCCTGCATGAAGCTACATACACCTCTTTCTGTCACAATCTTAAAGTATTAAAGGCTTGCCAAATAGCCTCCACTTTAAATGTTAGTCTTGTAGACAAGTACTACATCCCTTTTAAAATTAAATGTTTGTTTTGTAGGCAGGGATTTTTGAACTGATGAAGCCCGCCTCGGCAGGTACTTATTAAAATTCTTGCTGACGTGTACTCCCTCCCCGGCGGGTGAATTGGCTTGGTGAAAGTCCGCCCCGGCGGGTCACCGCTACTGGGATGTTGGGGGCTGCTGGGCAAGGCCGCTGTGGGTCATCGGCACTGCAACAGGGGACCGCTGTCAGGGCCGTTCACACACCCATTGCTGAGCTAGTTTGAGGGCCATTGACAGGCGCAACAATCCAACAAAAAACAAGATTACATTAATACAAATTATAGCTTTAAAAAGGAGAATTTTTTGCCCGGAGAATATTAAAATATATACATTATATAGCAAAATATCTCTCTATACATATACTGTATATGAGTAGTTATATATATATACCGAATTCTCTCTCTCAAGTCAAGGTCTCTTCAGCTCTTCTTTTATTACAGGCTGAATTTTCTCCCTCAAGGCAGATGCGTCTTCCAACTTAAACCATTTCTCGCCAAACTGAAAGCACAAACAAATCAAGGAGAACATTAGGTACGGAACATAAATCAGATGTAAAATATAGGTTTTAAATTTTGTGTGTGAGAGAGTAATTAAGAAAAAAAGGACAAAACTGTACCATTTCTAAATCTTTCATTTTGAATCTTTCCGGAGACCACAATCGTATGTGTTCGTTTGTTGAGAAACCTGATGGGGAAATCAAGTAACATAATATAACAGTTAAAATATAGAGAAAATAATGGTTTGTAGGCATGCTTTCAAACAAGAAAGCAAACATCAAATCTGAGGCACTCACGAAAGAGATTACCTCAACTGTTTTACTGACGATTCTAGCCGAGAGATTTTGCGAGATGTTGTCTGCAATTAGAATATCTAAAGAACTTTCTCTTTTCAAATTGTTTCACTCCTGTATCAAAAATCCACACACAAATTTACTTATTTTTAAGTTAAAAAACAAAATAGTTAAGAAAGCAAATTAGTGAAAAATTCCCGAATGATTCATGAGAATAAATGGAAATATTACTCAAAATTGTTTATAATTAGTTACAAGACCTACATTGATTAAAAATTGCAAATTATAGGACTGACCGCAACTTGTTTATTGCATATCATAAAACATATATCAGTTAGTTGCAAATTATAGGACTGACCGTAGCTTGTTTATTGCATATCACAAAGCATATGACCCATTCGATGTTATTGAAAATGACTTCACTCGAGTGAAGTTGGAACGAATCCAAATGAAGTAAAATTGGACCCACGTCTTCTTCCTTGGCCGAAAAGAAAATAATCACCAAGCTCGAATGCTCCCTGTATAATATAAAAACAAAAACAAAAAAGTTGGAGAAATTTAACACTTCCTTTTTTCTTGGGTAGGGAGAGAAATAATAGAGATTTAAAAACTTACGTTTTGAAGATTGGAAGAAGTATGTATGTATTTCAGGTTTCCTTTCCACCAACTCCTTAACTTCACACATGAAGTTTTCTTGAACCCTTTCTACAAATCATCAACCTTATTCTTTAAAATATATATATATATATATATATATATATATATATATATATATATATTCGCATGATTGAATGCAAGAATATTAAAAATTATGGCATCAAGTATGTCATATTGTGAATAAACCATTAGTTTAGACAGAGAATTTTTTTTCGAAAAATACAATGATAAGGAAAAAATAAGGTTCCACTACATGTAAATATTTTATATGGCAGGTTGAATAAAATAAATTATTTTGTTATTCTATGGGCATGGAAAAAATTCTGTAAGTCATCGATTTTCTCCACAAAAAAAGTTTGGAATGAAAATCCAGATCAAACCATATGAGCTCTACCAGATAAAGGGCATTAGACAATGCTGAAGAATTTTTTGAGATAAAATGGAAACAAGTTCATATATTTTCCTTGCCCGTTTCAAGAACCAACTTTGTGTAGAAAAATGAGCTGAAAATATGAATCTTTTGAAGACATTGTCCTCTGCAAATAAATATCTAGCCAAAAAGAAACCGGGAATTGGTGAAAATGAAATGGCAATCTCAAATAGCAAATTCAAGAAGAAAAAAAATGTTCCCACAGTATCCCAAAGCTGAAAGCATGCCCTGGACACTGCATAAGCTATCTTAACATAACCTTACGAATTTACCTCATGTATAAATCAATAAGTTCTCCGTAGGATTTAGAAGCAAGACTTTTCAAGACCTTAGATTCCCAGTATCCTGTCCACACATGTCACTGCATCCACACATGAGGAGAAAGATTATGGTATACCTTCATGGATAGTGGAAGCATGGAGAGCAAAGGAAGTGCTAGAGCTTGTTCACCGACGTATGTGTGGAAATGGCCACTACTTCTCATGGGAACAATAGGTACTTTATTTTCTTTATTGATGATTTTACTAGAATGACATGGGTTTTCTTTATAAGACAAATATAATGTTTTTAGTATCTTCAAGAAGTTTAAAAGGTTTCTTGAAAAACAAAGTGGTCATGCTCTAGCAATTCATTTGCTCTCCATGCAATTCCTTTTTACATTAACAAGCTTCCACTATCCATGAAGGTATACCATAATCTTTCTCCTCCTGTGTGGATGTAGTGGCATGTGTATGCAGTGGCATGTGTGGACAGGATGACTGGGAATCTACGGTCTTGAAAAGTCTTGCTCCTGAATCCTACATTATATGAGAGCTTATTGATTTATACATGAGGTAAATTCGTAAGGTTATGTTAAGATAGAGTATGCAGTGTCCAGGGAATGCTTTCAGCTTTGGGATACTATGGGGAACATTTTTTTTTCTTCTTGAATTTGCTATTTGAGATTGCCATTTTATTTTCACCAATTCTCGGTTTCTTTTTGGCTAGATATTTGCAGAGGACAATGTCTTCAAAAGATTGTCATTTTTTCAGCTCATTTTTCTACACAAAGTTGGTTCTTGAAATGGACAAAAGGTTTCTCTCTCTACAGTTCTTAAACCTGTAAAGAACATCTTGATTCTAGCTTGGCACACTGCAAACTAAAACATTGTAAATTTGGCAGATTGCCAAAAATATATGAACTTGTCTCCATTTTATCTAAAAAAATTCTTCAGCATTGTCTAATGCCCTTTATCTGGTAGAGCTCATATGGTATTATCTGAATTTTCATTCCAAACTTTTTTTGGAAAAAATCTACTTACAGAATTTTTTCCATGCGCATAGAATAACAAAATAATTTATTTTATTCAACCTGCCATATAAAATATCCACCAAAATGCAATTGAGCCTTATTTTTTCCTTATCCTTGTATTTTTTGGAAAAAAAATTCTGTCTAAACTAATGGTTTATTCACAATATGACATGTTTGATGCCATAATTTTTAATATTCTTGCATTCAATCATGCGAATATATATATATATATATATATATATATATATATTTTAAAGAATTACTTAGTCGACGATTTGTAGAAGGGGTCCAAGAAAACTTCATGTGTGAAGTTAAGGAGTTGGTGGAAAGGAAACCTGAAATACATACATACTTCTTCCAATCTTCAAAACGTAAGTTTTTAAAGCTAATTTTCAAGATCTTTATGGAACTTAAGAAAGTTTCGATCTTAACGAGTAGCTCTATTATTTCTCTCCCTACCCAAGAAAAGGACGTGTTAAATTTCTCAAACTTTTTTGTTTTTGTTTTTATATTATACAGGTAGCATTGGAGATTATTTGCTTTCCGGCCCAGGAAGAAGACGCGGGTCCAATTTTACTTCATTTAGATTCGTTCCGACTACACTCGAGTGAAGTCATTTTCAATAACACCGAATGGTAAGAAAAATGAGACCCTTGCCAACTAACTGACATATGCTTTATGATATGCAATAAACAAGCTACGGTCAGTCCTATAATTTGCAAACATATGCTTTATGATATGCAATAAACAAGCTGCGGTCAGTCCTATAATTTGCAATTTTTAATCAATGTAGGTCTTGTCTTGTAACTAATTAAAAACAATTTTGGGTAATATTTTCATTTATTCTCATGAATCATTTGGGAATTTTTCACTAATTTGCTTTCTTAACTAGTTTGTTTTCTAACTTAAATATAAGTAAATCTGTTTGTAGGTTTTTGATACAGGAGTGGAACAATCTGAAAAGAGGAAGTTCTTCAGATATTCCAATTGCAGACAACATCTGCCAAAATCTCCCAGCTAGAATCGTCAGTAAAACAGTTGAGGTAATCTCTTTTGTGAGTGCCTCAGATTTGATGTTTGCTTTCTTGTTTGAAAGCATGCCTACAAACCATTATTTTCTCTATATTTTAACTGTTATATTATATTCCTTGATTTCTCCATCAGGTTCCTCAACAAACAAACACGTACGATTGTGGTCTCTTTATTCTGTACTTTATGGAACTCTTTAAGCTTTATGGAACTCTTCCTTAAAGCAGCTCCAGAAAGATTCAAAATGAAAGATTTAGAAATGGTACATTTTTCCCTTTTTTCTTAATTACTCTCTCTCTAACACACACAAATAATTTAAAACCTATATTCAAGCCCTTCAAGACGCATCTGCCTTGAGGGAGATAATTCAACCTGTAATAAAAGAAGAGCTGAAGAGACCTTGACTTGAGAGAGAATTCGGAATATATCTAACTACTCGTATACAGTATATGTTTTAATATTCTCCAGGTATAAAATTCTCCTTTTTCAAGCTATAAGTTGTATTAATGTAATCTTATTTTTTGTTGGGTTGTTGCGCCTGTCAATGGCCCTCAAACGAGCTCAGCAATGGGCGTGTGAACTACCCTAATAAATACCGCATTGCGATCTGGAGATGACCCACAACGATCTTTCCCAGCAGCTGCCCAACATCCCAGTAGCGGTGACTCGCTGCCTTGACAGCGACAAAATTATAGCAAGCATACCCGCCGGGGCGGGCCTTCACCAAGCCAATTCACCCATCGTATGGGTTACACGTCGTTAAGATTTTAAGTACCACCGTTTGCGCTTCATCGATTCAAAAATCCTACGGGCAAAAAAGCATGCTACTGTTATACATGGAAGTGTTCTGGTTTGATTCTAACTGGAGATCTTTGGCTGGTGGATTTAGGACGCGATTAGGAGAGCATAAAAGGAGGCATCTATCAGTATCTATCATCTATTATCATCATCATTAATAAGAACCCTAACTTTGGATCACAATTTGGAGGATTGAAGCGAGGAGTCGGAGCACGAGGATTACGAACGCGATTGAAGAAGAGCAGTGGTTCTATTTATTGTTTTTACTTTTTAAGTCTACAATGGATCTTTTTGGGGATAAATCAACTTTTGGTATTTGTACTGGGACACGACTTACAATTTGATACCCAAAGTGAAAAAAGTTACAAACTGGTGATTGTACTCGAAAAATGTTACTCTCCGTTAAACATTAGAGACACGACTTACAATTTGGTACCCGAAGTGAAAAAAGTTACAAATTTGTGATTGTACTCGAAAAATGTTACACTCCGTTAAACAGTAAGGTTTTATCTTTATTCTATTTGAAAATTAGGGTTCTCTTCTTCTGTCCTTCTTCTCTCATTCTTCTTGTCTTGATTCTCCATTGATTACTGGTTCCCATATATTTATTAAAGGGTTTTCAGTGTTTAATTGAAAGGATGAGCTCGTCTTGGAGTGGAATCGTAAATGAAATCGGGGAAGAAGATTGTAGTTCATGTAACAAAAACGAATGGATTACACCAGAATTCCCAAGTCAGTGCCACTGTGGAGCAATGGTGTGAATGTGTGAGGCAAGAAAAAATGGAACAAAATATCGAGGATCTTCTTCGCGTCAACTTCGCTTCTCTCTCTGTATGTTTGTCTCTCCCGTTGGATCAATTTTAACGATTATTTAAAAATTGTAAAGTACAAACACCAGATTAAAAAAAAATTGAGTACAATCACCAGTTTGTAACTTTTTTCACTTCGGGTATCAAATTGTAAGTCGTGTTCCTAATGTTTAACAGAGTGTAACATTTTTCACTTCGGGTATCAAATTGTAAGTCGTGTCCCAGTACAGGTACCAAAAATTGATTTATCCCGATCTTTTTGTGTAACAAAGGTTGACATGCTTTTATTTTAATTCATTGAGGCTATTTTCAGATTCGTCTATTATGGTTTATGCTTAATTAATGAATTGCTTGATCACCAATTCCTTGTGAATCTATATGAACTCGAGAGATAAAATATGGGTTTAGACCTAATCATAGTGGCATGTGATTGTGATTTCTGCATATTGTTGGGATTCATAATTTATGTATAGGATAGAGATATAAATATACATCGCGCATAATCTTATAAGAACTTGTGATTAAACTTTCTTTAATTGTAATTCACATAGAGATAGTGAATTAGTTAATTTGGGTGTTCTTCTTAATTCTATCATCTGTGGATTTAAGTTGATATGGGTATAATGCATTGAAGAGAGATGGTTATATCTACTATTGTGTTCTTGATTAACAAACTGAAATAGTTAATGTGAATTAAAAGGAAGTGTGTTAGTCTAAGTGTTGACTTGTTAATATTCTAACCTTGTTGTTTTGATGATGACTTGAGATTTTGTATTAAATTATTTATTGTGCAATTTCAGGAAGTTGATAAAAGGATCTTTGATGAAAGACTATGAAGACTTTTGTGTCTTAAGATTTTATGTAAGGTCATTGCAAATATTTAATTTTTCAATTCAAAGGCTCTAGGACATTTTATGTGTGCATTTAACATGATTAGTATTTTATGCATGCTTAAAATTGAAGTAAAATGTTAACTATTTTTTATTGTTCGGGAATTGCAAAATTAGTTGATTAAGTAATTAGCACATATGGGTATTTTCATGGGGAAATTCAATTGTTACTTATGATATCCAAGAGTATCCTAAATGAGATAATTTAATATGCGTGTACACGTGTAAAATTTAATTTGGATCTGTTGTATAATGTATATCTCTTATATGATATCTTGGAAATTGTTTTGAAAAAGACGATAGTATAATGATTACTATCAATTGGTGGTTTACTTGCTTATGTCTCAGAAATCATATATTCTGGGAAGTTGTTTTGGGATACACTTGTCAATATTTACGAATCTAACACTCTGTTAAGACTTGAACATTCATTGTTGTTGGACCTATAAAAGAAAACCCCGAACAAATTTCACATTATATTGAGAATCAATACTTATATATAAATATAGCACAGCCTATCTTTAAAATCAATTTTAAAATCAATTTCAAATCAACAACCGAGTCAACTCTTAATTAATTATGAGTTAACTCGGTTATTTCTCCTCTCATAAATCGTCTCTTCGCCTTCCCCACTCTTCCATCTCCTCAATTAACCCTCATTCTCTTCATCTTCTTTATTTATCACCTCTTGCTCTTCTTTCACTTTCAATCGATTCCTTCGGTTCATGGTATTGTACCCCAAGCCCCAATTGCCTGTCTCTCTCTAATCAAAAACAAATCTATTTCCAAACAATTTCCTCAAGTTTTGCCTCAAATATTATTACCATCATTTAGTTCAAGTTCTCTCAAATCAAGCAGAAGATTTCATTTTGTGATCTAATTGGTGCATCCTCAGCTTCATCCACATGAATACTGGACTTGGCTTCCGGTGAACCTGAATCTTCATAAAATATTGTTTCTGAGCACTCCTTCTGTTGGAGACAGTTTGAAGAATCTGATCTCTCGGCATGCTCAACATCGGGTTTAGATAATTCAATAGGCATCGATTGTGAATCAACTTCATCTTCGTGAGATTCGTAAGCATTGGTTTGTGTTCCCTCTGCAGATGCAATATTTGTTCCCTCTTGAGATGCCACCGACTTCGCCCACATCTCTCTCCGACAAACTCGATAATTTCCATCCGAATTTAATCATTTCCCTCGAGGAGACTCGAACCTCAAAAGAGCGCAAATTTAATTCGTAACTTTTCCCACGTCCCCGCATATCGATAATTGATAATTATTTTCTTTGTTTTATTGAAATTTTTTGATGTAATTTGTAGGGTTTTTCGATCCAATTTATTCTATTTCGATAACAAATCAGGCAATTGTTGATTATTTCCTTTGTTTTTTTTGAGGTTTTCCTTTTTATTTTTGAATGAAATTCAATTGTTGAATGAATTTTTTAGTTTTATTTTTGACCTTTTTAGGCAACTGGTGATTCAGCATTAATTTTGCCTTCCATTTTCTATTTGGCACTTCTATTCATAACCATCCCCATGTAATTGAAAAGTATAGGTTATCTAACCAAACTAGAAAGAAATAGTTGATCAATGCAACTGCAAGTCAATTGGACTCGAGAATCTTCTTCTAAAAAGGGCGCACATATTCAAGACAGAACTTACAAATACCAAAGAGTGGATTCTACTTGAACTCGATGTACGTATGTAATTTAATTCAGTTGTTGATGGGTCGATTTCTTTTTTGATTAGCATGATGGGTCGAATTTTTTATCTGGGATTTGTTTAATTTTCTCTTCTGGGTTGTTTGAATGTTGGGTTTTGGTTGACATTTGACTAATTAGTAACATTTGCTCAAGTAAATGTGAATATGTTTGTTTTAGTTTCTTCATTTATTTAGTCTCTATGTATACATTTTAAGAACAGTTGTTATTTTCACATTTAAAATAATAATATTGAGATTGATACGTCAATTTTTAGTTAACTCTACTAATTAGACTCTAATGGTGGGACAATTTTTTTTTAAAAAAGATTCATTTTTGAACAGAGGGGTGTGTGTGTTCTCCTTACTCATCTGGCATGAAAGTCTTGAATAATTTATCTCGGTTTTAGATTTAATTTTCGTTAATTGTTGAGGCATAATTGTGGTATTATTTTCCAATGATTAAGTTGCTTGAACTATAATGCTTTGTAGTGACTCTGTTTTCTCATGTTTCATTCCGACATCTCTAAACCTGAATTGGAGACCCCTTCGTTCACGAGGTATATTAATTTAATTTTCTCTCTAAATTTCATGTTGTTTTTCATAATTTAATGGTCTATTGTTGATTGTTGAATAAGTAATTTCAATAGAAACTTTGATTTTGATGTACTGTTGGTTGATTGAACTTTCAATCGTTACTTGGATTTGAGGGTGAAGGATGAGTTATTTAGTTTGGAGTTTTTGATTTTGATTGTCTAAGATGATTAACGTTGTTATTGGTTTAATTGCATAATTGTGATTATATACCCCATTTTCTCTCTGTCTTGGTTGTTTCAATTTCTTCAATCATTTCAAGGAGAGATGGTGGTGTTTGCAACCCCTCAAAAACAAGTAGTCCCGCAACTGAGAAAACGCCCGCTGCGCTGCTTTCTCTTTGAGGTGATTTCTTATCTGGGTCTTTTTTATTTTTTTAATTTAAGTTCCATGTCAATTTTCTTGAGAATTTGTTCATGCACTTTGCTATATAGTAAATCAAAGTTTAGTTCGATTGATTTGTTTAACTGGGTTTTGATTATAACTGTATATAATCACTTTTATGCCGAGACCATCATTAATTTTATATATTGTTTTATTGTTGAAATGGTAATGGTGAATCTATTGCGTCTTTGCCTTATGAATCGGGGTCTGCTTTGTCAAAAATGTCTACTTGCTTTATATTTTGAAGTAATTATCTCTTGGTGCATGCTATTGTCTGATTAGATGAATTTTATTTTCTGGTTTTGCTAATTCATCTCAACGTTTGAAAGATTATTTTTTTCTTAGGGTCGGGTCAAGATTCTACTATCTCTGCCTTATTTGTACTGAAGATGATGAAATGCAACCACCCAGTTTGATATGATTTTCGTGGATTCAGCTATTTATTTTCTAGGGTTATGGTCAAGGGCGGAGCCACCCATGGGCGTGGGCTCTAGCCCGGGTGGACTTTTGACAAATATTTAGTATTTATATATCTTATCAGCCCAATCTTCACAAGTCCTGTTCCTACATCACATGTCCCATGTTAATTGTTATCCGACCCATTCCATATATTTTCCTTCTCTCTAAACTACTTCAAACATTTATCAATTGTTCTTGGTTTTTGGGTGAAACTAATAATGGAATGAAAGCTGCAAATTGAATTGAGAAGGAATTGAAGCTTATTTTCGGCGAGAGGAAAATGATTTTCGTTAAATGTGGTCACATGTATGATATGGCCGAAATGAAGAATATTGAAAAAGAGTAATTTAATGACTTGAGTAAACAGGTTATCAATCGTGGTTTTCCTATTGGGAGATTAAAAGTACAAAAAAAACTTTATATCAGGGTGGCTCATATATATTATTTTGAAGTCATAGTTGATGGTGTTTTCAGGTGGTTAGGCTACTAAAGTTATACCAAAGTTGGGAAAATAACCTAGATATTGACTTTGAAGGTAATCTCTTAGAAATAGTATTCATTATTGGTTTCCCCAACTTTTTTTTTTCTTTTATAATTGCTAATATGTTTTGGAGTACATTTGTTTAATGAATATGATATGAAGTGACTGATGATTAGTTTTAAGTTTTATGAAGGACAGTGATAAGGCATTTTGTGCTGGTGGTGATGGTATTGGTCTTTATCATTCAATAAATGAGGTACAAGACTAAAGCATTTTTTTAACAGCAGTGCATAATACAAAGTTTTTCACTATTAGGTTTGTAAATTTCAAGTATGTTATTTTAGTTGATAGTTTTGTACAAAGGTGACATTATACCCCACAAGCCACAACCCATGTGAGCCTACAATGATCACCATTCACTTTCGTACTAAGAATTACTATATTACTCCATTCTCTTTATTTCTTCTTACTTGAGGAGAAAATATCAATGGGGAGAAAAAAACACATTGTCTGTACTAGCTTTTACAACCCTATTCATTGGGTTAGTAACTGCAAATTGGAACATTTTGCACCAAAGAAAGAAGAGGCTTGATGTAGTGGGCACTAATTTGAAGAATTTGTGTGAAAGTTGGAGGATCAATGTGGAGCTAAACAATGTTAGAGATTTTGAGGTTGTCCCACAAGAATGTACCCAATACATAGGCAAATAAGTGACGTCTTCTCAGTACAAGGCAGACTTGGAGAATGCACTAGGAGAATTTGCAGAATTACTATTCCAATTAGGCACTTACGGGTAAAACTAATTACTGAATTATGCACTGTTTTACTTCATAATTTATAGTGTGTTGATTGTTGTTTCAAATTGTATTATTTTCTGAATGTTGTTGATGGAATTCATCAATCTCTTAATTTTATGTTTACAATAATTTAACTAATTTACATGTTTTTAAAACAGTTGAATGACACTTCTGTCCTTTTAAATTGTAACATATCAAGTAATTACATGAATTGTGTATTTTGAGTCATTTTTTGACATGAATGTTTTACAAATTATTAAATATATTATTCAAACTAGCCCGTGCATTGCACGGGCTATCAACTAGTATATATAAATACATGTACATTACTGTCCCCAAAAAAAGTCTCATTTACCAATTTTTGTTGTATCAAAGAATTAACTTAACATTAACAAATTTTGCAATGATAATTTTTTTGTGGGAAGGATGGAGTATATATAAAAGCAATAAAAGAGTGGGAGATAGAGAGAGACCGTTGTCAGCTTATCTTGGGTGAGGGTAACAACGCCTTCCTCATTGGAGGTGCCCTTGAGGACGACGATGGATTTCTTGGTGGCCGCGACGACGGTGAGGGACGGTGAGGGGTTTAGGGGCGGCAACGGGGGTGTAGAGAAAGAAAGGAATTGGCGGGTGAGTTTGAGAGAGAAGCCTTGAAATGAAGAGTGAACTGAAGGGAAAGGGAAAGGGAAAGGGTTTGAAAGAGGGAATAGAAGAGGATGAGATGTGACGGCGGTGGGACTTCTGGGTTTGTGATAATGAGGTTTGAAGAGATTCTATACCTGAAACCAAAGGACGGAAAGAATCAAAAAATCCAAAAAAGGAATCAACCGAAAGTGGAAGAAGATGGGAAATCTGAAAAGAGATGAAGAGAAACGAAAGAGTAACCAATCGATTGATCAGAACAAATTCTAAAAAAATTAACCAAGTTAACTCTTAATTAATTAAAAGTTGACTCGACGAATTTTAAAATCATAATAGTGTAATGCACGGGCTAAATTGAACAATGGATTTAATAGTTTGTATTACATTAATGAGTAGTTTCACTAAAATTGTCGAATGATATCCAACTATGCGTGTGCAGCTACTAATGATCTTGAGAAATAAATTTGTCATTTCACTTCAGAATTTTGCACATCACAAGACAATAATCCCCCTTGCATAATTCATATTTAGATTTTAACTTACCATTTGGAGAAAATTATACATGTATCTCAGTCTAAAATATTGGATATCAAGTCAATAACTAAATAACTGATATCAATTACTTTAAAGGAAAATTTTGTCCTGACCTCACTAAAAAAGCCAATGAAGAAGGAGAATGAACCATTCTTGGGCAACGACACAATAACATAAATGTGTACTTGTACGTCAACCCGGTTATCCACAAAACAAAACTCTATATGCAGATGGCTATCCACAAAACAAAACTCTATATGCAGATAGTTATGGAGCCAACTGAGAAAATGGTTTCCAGCCTGACCCACCTCTTGTTTCCTAGAACATATTAAAGCAAAAATTAGAAGAAATAAAACATTATATATTAGGCATTCCATTGAATACCTGGAGTACATCTTGAAATCACATACACTATGTACAAAGAGAATTGTTCACCAATCCACATGTCTGATGATATCATATGGAAAAAAATTCATACTTGTTGGGCCATGATACTTTATGCCTTGGGCCTAACAATATGTTATTTGCTTGATGGGTCAGCCCAACGGTCCGGCTCAATACACTTAAGACAAAATAAATATAAGCCAAGGGAGGAGCCCAATCGGTTAGGCCCAAGGCATAAAGTATCATGGCCCAACATTGCCCCCCAGTCTTTTATTAAACAGGATGCTTAATAAAAGAGTGTAAATACCATAGTTCCATAATGAAAAGATTTGTAATAGAAGAGGTCCAACAAAGAAGCTCACCGAGGCCCAAATGATGAATCTCGAATAGTCACTTAGATAAAAACCGGAAGCCCATGCGAAAAGCCCACTTTGATTAATATCTTAAGGCTAAAAACGGACGCTACCTCTTCACATTCACCATCATAACTTGCAATTAATGCGCCGCCCTCGGTTCTCGTGGAGAATTGAAAAGACCGTTAGTATAAAAACCCTTTTTCCCCCAAATTTGACAGTTTTACCTGCTCAATTTGAATTTTGCACACTTCTTGCTCTCTTCTTCCTCCCGATTTCTTTTCTACCTGCAACATCTCAACAATGGCGTCCCAAAATTCTGACAACACCACACCCATTCCTGCAGTTCCGATATCCACCGTGGTTCCTTCAACAAGCCCCACCAAAGCGGTTTCGACCTCAAACCCCCAACCAGCCACTTCTCCAAACAAGAACCCATCACCTAGTCCTTCTGAATTCTTTAAGAATGAAGAAGAATATCCTCACGCCAACATCCCCTCCACCGTTACTGAGATTGAGCTTCGTAACATTCGAACTCGCTACCAAATTCCGAATACTCACGCGGTGAGGGTTGCAGCATCCCACGAAAAAATGTACCAGCAACCCAACGGCTGGACCGCCATCCCGATAACATTTCTGGAAAAGGGAGTAAGGTTTCCCCTTCACGCCTTCTTGGTTACCCTTCTAGGGTTCGTTGGAGTTGGGTTCGCCCAATTGGTGCCGAATTCACATATCCACATTCTGGCCTACATAGCATTCTGTTACGAAATAGGAGTCCCTCCTACTGTTGATTCTTTCTTCACCCTCTTCTCAGCCGGGAAGTCTCGGGAACGAGGTTTCAAGATGTTGAGTAAGCAAGCCCTCAAGCCCTATGCCAAATTCGAGAAGCGGTCTCTAATGGATACTCCTTCAAGTAACAGAGGATGGCATAATAGATGGTTTTTCGTCAATGGACCTGAAATCTCCTCCATTCCAGACTGGACCACTTCTGATCGTGTCTCTGCAGACTTCGGAGACATATCCGAAGAACGTGTGAGAGAAATGGCAACCTCGGGAATTGTCGAATAATAGATGGTGAATGTGAAGAGGTAGCGTCCGTTTTTGGCCTTAAGATATTAATCAAAGTGGACTTTTCGTATGGGCTTCCGGTTTTTATCTAAGTGACTATTCGAGATTCATCATTTAGGCCTCGGTGAGCTTCTTTGTTGGACCTCTTCTATTACAAATCTTTTCATCATGGACCTATGGTATTTACACTCTTTTATTAAACATCCTGTTTAATAAAAGACCGGGGTGCAATGTTGGGCCATGATACTTTATGCCTTGGGCCTAACCGATTGGGCTCCTCCTTTGGCTTATATTTATTTTGTCTCAAGTGTATTGGGTCAGACCGTTGGGCTGACCCATCAAGCAAATAACATATTGGCTTGGGCTTTGACCGGTAATGATGATTAAGATAACATTTGACTGTTATCTCTGTCACCGTCTGCATGGCATTAATGAGGATAAGACTGTATTAGCCGGCGGTGGACAAAGGTGATGGAGTAGCAGGTGAATCACCGGGAGAGTGGGGTTTGTGTCGATTAGGGAGTGGGTGTACTAGAAAAAGCCGGGCGAGAGTATATATGAGGCAAAGATCACACACATCTAAAGGTGGCGATTCATTTTCTCTCTCGAAGCACTAGATATTATTTTCCTCCATTGTTAACCTTGTGATCGCTTTGTCTTGACTCTCACATGAAGTATACCACGACGGTCGAAGCCGTCGAGCTTTTAGTGTTATCGTGTTTTCTTGTCGCGAGGATATGAGGCGTGTGTTACGTGATTAAGGCGCGTGGAAAGATCTTGGCGTTAACATTGGCGCTAGAAGGAGGGCTGTGTTCTAGTATCCTTGATATTTTCAATCACAAACCTTAGTTGTTCTACGTCAAAATCCATGGTGAAAAGTAGAACAGTTACACCTGAAGGTCAGCCGATGGCTGTAAGTTCTTCTACACCGCGAGTAGCTGTTAAGGATCGTTTGGGTCCTGTGAACAGTGCTCATGCTAGTACGGCTTCCAAGCATGCATCTAAAGGTTCTCGTTCGAGGGCCATTTGGTAACGTTAAGAGAAGACTAGTTTTCACAGCCGAGAAAGAACCTGATCATGGTCGGAAATGGGTAGAAGGCACACCGCCTAGAACCCGACACCGAAATGGTCAGGTCGATAAGACCTCCAAGTTAGCCAAGATGACAGACGAAGCAGATAAGGCTTTGGAGGTGCTTTTGAAACAAAGATAGGATATAGCCGAACAGATGCTTCGGATGGCGGAGTTAAGGGACGAAGCGTCTAGTTATGTTCAGTTCGAAGTACATTGGCATAGGAGAGGAAAGGAGCCTGCCCATTCAGGTCGCGAATCTCGAGTCCAACCACGGGAACGAAGAAGATCAAGAAGCTTTACTCCTCCGAGATCGAAGAGGGTACTCCATCCTATCAGTTCTAAGGAGCAGGGTCGAAGCGAACAAAGAGGCAGGTCCAGGGAGTACACGCCAGAGAATACAAAGAAAGCACCTCGCCTTGAGTATTCTCACCACAGCGACAGAGCCCACGTCGAAGCAGATCCAGAGGTCGCACTCCTGAGAGTCCACTGAGGGTATACCACCCTGTGGACACTCGTCGTCCTAAAAGTCCCTCGAAGGTTTGGGGTTCTATTGTTAAAGGTCGGTTTACTCAGAAGAAGAGAGAGTCGCCGGAGAAAGAAGTCTCGTCTCAGCCAGAAGGAGTAGAGTTTCTGGTTAAAGAGTTGAAAGAGCTTGAAAATACGACTTCTTAGAAGTCCAAAGAGTGAAGGATACTTCGGGAAAGAAGGCATCTCCTTTTTCCGCGGATATTCTCAAAGAAAAAGCTGATCCTACAAAGAAGTTGCCCGATATGGAGAGCTATGATGGGTCTAGAGATCCTTATGACCACGATCGGCGTTCGACGGTGATGGACTCTATGACTTTAGCGATCTTCGCTAGAACCTTCGTTCTGGCGCTCCCGGAAGACGCTGGGACGGTGGATGGGGACTTTACCTTGGTTAGTATCGTCTGGGCGATTTGTGTAGCAAGTTTCATGCTCGCCGGGGAGCAATAAGAGAAGGGAAAACCAATGAGTTCATTGGCTCAAGCTCGACAATTTTGAATGAGTCTTTGAGCGATATGTCGAAGATTAGAAAGCGATTGGCCAGTGATGAAACTTAATGATCTTGAGCGATGAAACTTATTTTAGAATTGTTTGGACTTGGTGAAGTCTGAAAATTTGGTGAAAAAGCTAATGTTTCACCACCCGAAGAGTCTTGCAGAAGCTTTCGATAAGGCGAAAGGCTATATAGTTGTAGAGGAGGCTATAAATAGTCTAAAACGTCCTTCTTCGAACAGGCTGAAGGAGACAAATCGGGACAAGACTGACGAGGGTCAGAAGAAGAATGATGGGAATAGTGACCGCTATGATGGAGGGTCCAAGAAGTATAACAACAATTGGAGACAGGGAGGAGGTCGTTCGTCCGCTCCGGCCCAGAAAGTGAATAGGACGTACACCCAACTGAATACTGATAGAGATGTTATCCTTGATCAAATCAAAAATCAACCCATCTATTAACCACTTCGGGATAACCTTAAACCCGGCCGTGATTCTCGCATAATCTTGTGACTATCATCGGGCTTGGTCGTAATCTGAAATACGATGTGCGGTTTAAAAGACTTTATTGCTTTATTGAGAGGAAGGTTCAAGGGGGTGCCCTGGTTCAGTATGTTGCAGCGAGAACGACTCAACAAGCCCAACAGAGGGATAGAGAACACATTCGGGAGCTCGACTAGTTCGAAGATGCATTGACACTCTTGAGCGGCCCAATGAAGCGTGTGGTCGATGTCATTCTTGGGGAAATTACAGCAAAATTGTTGGGAAGAAGCGTCGAAGTTACACGGATTGATTATGTGGTTGGCGAGTACCCTCCGGTGATAGACCTTATCCAGTGCGGTAATCTCTCTTCTTGGACGAAATTACCCTTGGAACCAATCGAACCCCATGAAGAAGAGCCTTGGTGATAAAGATGCAAGTGGGTTCGGTCGACATGAAGAGGATGATGATCAATAATGGGTCTTCTGTGGATATTCTGTATGCCAATGCTTATCAGAGGATGCATCTGGATGGGCTCATGGAGTTGGGGAGGTGGCCGGAGATTTGGACTTGGATAGACGATGCTACAGGAATGCAGTGATTGCTTCGAGGGTAGGGGTGTCGAAGCAGAAGCAGGCGATGGCGATAGAGATCGAGCCCTTCACCGAAAGCAATTCGGAACCATTGAGTGCGTACTGCTTTGGGGAGACAGAGAGAATTGAACTTATTCACGGCAAGAAAGACAAGATCAGAAAGATAGGTTCGGTTCTCTGGAGCCTCTCCGAACATTTAACCTTATGGATCTTTTACGTTGTTATGCTGATGTGTTCGCGTGGGAACCTAAGGACATGTCACGGGTGAGTTGAAAGATAGCAGAGAATCGGCTGGAGGTGGACCCGTCCAAGAAGCCAATTCAACAGAATAGAAGAATTTTTGCTCCGGAGCGCCAACGGATTATTGATGAAGAGATTGCAAAGCTGCTAGCTGCTGACTTCATCTTTGAGATCGACTACCCGGAGTGGATGGCGAATGTGGTGCTAGTCCAGAAGTACAACAGAAAGTGGTGAGTTTTCATCGACTACACAGACTTGCCCAAAGGACTTCTATCCACTACTTCACATCGATCAGCTCATCGATGCAACTTCGGGGTATGCCTTATTGAGCTTTATGGATGCTTTCTCCGGTTACCATCAAATTTCAATGTGCAAAGAGGATATACCGAAGACGGCGTTCATTACGCATCGTTCGGTATATGCCTATAAGAAAATGACGTTTGGTTTGATCAATGTTGGAGCCATGTATGATGAACTTCGTCTTCAGACACCAGCTGGGCAAAAATATGGAGGTGTACATCGACGACATGATCGTGAAGAGCATGATTGTACAGAAGCACTTGGATGATTTGGAGGAATGATTTCAGACGGTCCGTCATCACAATTTGAGGCTGAATCCGACCAAGTGCACTTTCGGTCTGGGAGCTGGCAAATTTTTGGGTTATTTGGTCAGTCAGATGGGTATTGAGGCCAATCCAGGGAAGATACAGGTTATTCTGAACATGAAAACTCCTCAGTCATTTAAAGATGTTCAACGTCTGACATGGAGGATTGCAGCTCTGAAGAGGTTTATGTCCCGATCGGCAGAAAGGTGTTTGCCATTTTTTGACACATTGAAAGGGCCAAAGAATGCGAAGACGTTCCAGTGGACTTCAGACTGTGAAGATGTTTTTCAAGGAATCAAGATGTATTTGTCTTCGGCGCCTTTGTTGGTGAAGCCCCCTCCTGATGAGCCTTTGTTGGTGAAGCCCCCTCCTGATGAGCCTTTGTTTTTGTACTTAGCAGCTAGTTCGTTGGCAGTGGGAGCAGTTTTGGTGTGAAAAGTTTGGGGTAAGCAGCACCCAGTTTATTATGCAAGTCATGTCCTTAGGGATGCTGAGACAAGGTACCCAAATATTGAAAAATTTGCATTTGCTTTGATGATAGCTAGTCGAAAGCTTAGGCAATATTTTTAGGGTAGGTTTTTGGTGGTGTATACTGATAAGCCTCTGAAGTTCTGGGCAAACCTGAAGTTTCGGGGAGATTAGCTGCTTGGACAATGGAGTTGTCCCAATTTTTTATTGAATATCATCCCCGAATAGCTATTAAGGGGCAGGCCTTGGCTGATTTTGTGGTCGAATGTTCATTTTCTGAAGCGGATGATGGTGTGGCAGAAGCCAAAGGGTCTAATAATAAAGTGGTTGTAGTTCTTCAACAGAGGCAGAGCTCATGGACGCTGTATGCAGATGGATCTTCTACTTCGGACATCAGTGGAGCATGGATCATTTTGACAAGTCCGGAGGGATTCAAAGTGCGTGAGCCATCGATTGAGTTTGAGGCTACTGAACAATGAGGCGAGTATGAGGCGGTGCTAGCGAGAATTCTGACATCGCTAAGAAGAGTCTTAAAGTTCAGAGGATAGTCATCTACAGTGATTCTCAGTTGGTCGTCAAGCAAGTCTCAGGGGAATACGAAGCTCGAGGTTCGAGAATGGTTAAGTACTTAGCAGAGTTGAAAGATCGACATCAGTATTTCCTGTCGTACGAGTTTCAAGGGGTCGAAAGTAACGATAATTCCATTGCCGATGCATTGTCAAAGCTGGCCACTACGGATGCTAACATTTTCGATGGATCCGTTTACTTGGAAGTTCTGCAGTATTCTAGTGTTCAACATGAATCAGTAATGTGTATCGATCGTTCCAACTGCTGGTTGACTCCCTATCTGGAGTATCTGGCAGATGGCGTCCTTCCTTCGGATCAGATGCTGGCCAAGAAAGTCAAGTACAAGAGTGTTAACTTCATTCTGATAGATGGAGATCATTATTGAAGGGCTTTTTCATCTCCATTGTTCAAATGTTTGACTCCGTCTGAAGCTGATTATGCCCTTCAAGAAGTTCACGAAGGCATCTGTGGCGACCATATGGCTGCTAAGTCATTAGCCTACAAAGTACTTCGTCAGGGGTACTACTAGCCTACAATCTTTAAGGAAGCTACGGAGTACGTCAAGAAGTGTGAGAAGTGTCAACTCAACAGTCCGATCCCACATCAGCCACCAGAAGAGCTATATACTCGATCTTATCTCCTATACCCTTTATTATCTGGGGGTAGATATACTGGGTCCATTGCCGAAAGCTAAAGGTCAGGTCAGTTTTGTTATAGTCGCTATCGATTATATGACCAAATGGGTTGAAGTGAAGCCACTTAGGTTGATAACGGAATAAGAATGTTTAAAGTTCATGAAGGAGTCGGTAGTGTTTCGTTTCGGAATTCCTAAGGTGGTGATATCAGACAACGGACGCCAGTTTGTGAGATCGAAATTTGAAGCATTTTTGAAGGAACTGGGGTTCAAAGATGAAAGACTTGATGGCTCATCCACAGTTGAATCAGACGGTCGAGGTGACAAAGTAATGTTGTTGAATGGGATCAAGCGTAGATGGGATGAAGCTAAAGGAAGATGGCGGAGGAGTCTTTCGGTGTTATGGGCTTATCGGACTACACCGAGGACTATGGGGGACTCACCTTTCAGGCTGGCCTAGGGTACTGATGCCTTAGTCCCGGTTGAAATTGGATCTCCAAGTCTTCGGGTCAGTCAGTTCAAAGAGATAT
Organism: Panax quinquefolius; assembly: GCA_020205615.1. NCBI lineage: Eukaryota > Viridiplantae > Streptophyta > Magnoliopsida > Apiales > Araliaceae > Panax > Panax quinquefolius. The sequence goes on along the minus strand of CM035162.1, from coordinate 42,451,798 downwards.
ACAATGAAGAAGGGCTGAAGGTCAATCTGGATTTGCTCGAAGAAGTCAGGGAAACAACTTTGATCAGATTGATGGCCTATCAGCGAAGAGTGGCTAAGCACTACAATAAGGGTTAGCTTCGTAGATTTGAAGTGGGAGATTTCGTTCTCAGAGAAGTCGAAGCATCTACGCCTCAGAACTTAGGAAAGCTAATGCCGAATTGGGAAGGACCGTATGAAGTTGTTGAAGTACCAAAGCCGGGGACTTATCGATTGAGGACATTGGACAGATCAAAGATCAAGAATACTTGGCGTCTTGGCGGGCTTCTAAGTATTTTCGATGAATCTGATGTCGATTATCTGGGAAGTCTATAAATATTTGAAATCATCATCAATAAAGATCCTTTTTTCCAGTTCATCTTCTGTTCATTGCTGATAACTTCATCGGTGTAAGGAGGTTCGGGTGGACTCATTGACCATTCGATGGTAGCCTTAATGGCAGGGATAAATAACGTTTTGGTCACTGTACTAGGGTCCGATTTTCATTGTGGTTGTCGAAACTTTTTTTGTTACAATTGAATAACTGTACTTTTTCTTCTAATAGATCCAAGTTGGCCTTCAGTCCTTCGTCGTTGTAGATCTCTTTAAACTGACTGACCCAAAGACTTGGAGATCCGATTTCAACTGGGACTAAGGCATCAGTGTCATAGGCTAGTCTGAAAGGTGAATCCCCCGTTGTTGTCCTTGGGGTAGTTCGATAAGCCCATAACACGCTAAGCAGCTCTTCGGGCCATCTTCCCTTAGCTTCGTCCAATCTGCGCTTGATCCCATTCAGTAGCGTTCTGTTGGTCACTTAAACTTGTCCGTTCGACTGAGGATGAGCCACTGAAGTCTTTCTGTGCTGGACCCCCAGTTCTTTCAAAAATGCTTCAAATTTTGATCTCACAAATTAACGTCCATTGTTCGATATTACCACCTTAGGAATTCCGAAATGAAACACTACTGATTCATTCAAAAATTTCAAGCATTCCTATTCCGTTATTAACCTAAGTGGCTTTGCTTCTACCCATTTGGTCATGTAGTCGATGACAACTATAACAAAACTGACCTGACCTTTTGCTTTCGGTAATGGACCCAGTATATCAACCCCCCAGACAACAAAGGGTATAGGAGATAAGATCGAGTATAGCTCTTCTGGTAGCTGCACATGTCTGCCCAAGATGAAATTGAATCCGAATGCAAAGTCCCCATCCACTGCCTGACATCCTTTCTGAGTGTCGTGACAAAGTATGACACTTAGCGGCATCGCTAAAGTCATAATAATCCATCAGTCGATCGAACGCCTGACGTAGTCATAGGGATCCCAGATCCATCATAACTTTCGATGTGGGGCAACTTCTTGGTAAATCGACTTTCTTTTTAGAATCTCCGAAAAAAAGGGAATGCCTTCTTTCCCTAAGTATCTTTCATTTTCTGCACTTCGGCAAGCTGCTTCCGAAGTTCCTTTAATTCTTTAACCAGATATTCCACACCTTCTGGTTGGGATGATGCTTCTTTTTCCAGTGACTCCTTCCTCTTCTTCCGGTAGGCCGGGTCTCTTCTGATAGAACCTCCAACTTTAGAGGGACTTTTTCGATGATGAGTATCTACAAGATGGTGTACCCTCAGCAGACTCTCAGGAGTATGACCTCTGGATCTACTTCGTTTCTGAACTCGGGCGCTATGGTGAGAATGTGCAACAACGAGCACCTTCTTTGTATTCTCAGGAGTGCGATCTCTGGATCGACCTCTTCGTTCGATTCGACCCTGCTCCTTAGAATCGACAGGGTGATGTGCCCTCTTCGATCTTTGAGGAGTAGGGCTTCGGGATCTTCTTCTTTCTCGAGGTTGGCCCCGAGACTCACTTCCTGAATGAGCAGGTTCCTTCCTACTCCAATGTCCTCGCTCTTCGGAATGAACATAACTGAACTCTTCTTACCTCAACTCTGCCATTCGAGCCATCTGCTCAGCTATATCCTGTCGCTGCTTCACAAGTACCTCCATGGCCCTATCTGCTTCATCTGCCATCTTAGCTAGTCGCGAGGCCTTTTCGTCTTGGTCATCTCGGTATCGAGTTCTAGGCGAGGTGTCTTCCACTCATTTCCGACCATGGCCAGACCCTTTCTCCGCCGTGAAAACTAGCTTTCGCTTAACGTTGCCCACAGCCCTTGACCGAGAATCTTCATGTGATCGTTTGAATGACTGTCTTGCATGTGAACACTTATGCGAGTCCCAAACGATCCTTGATGAGACACTTTCGTGGTGTTGATTCACCGACCGCCAGTAGTCCTTTCCAGTGTAGGTGTTCTACTCTTCACCATGAATACTGACGTGGAACAAACACAGTTTGTGATTGAAAAATACTCAGGACACTAGAACTCAGTCCTCCTTCTAGCGCCAATGTTAACGCCAAGATCTTTCCCAACGTCTTAATCACCAAGACGCGTCTGATATCCTGCACAGTTCAACAAGTCAACACCAAAAGCTTGACGGCTTGACCTTCGGGGGATAGCTCCGGCGTGAGAGTCAATATCGGCGATCACAAGGTTAACAATGAAGGAAAATAATGTTTAGCGCTTGAGAGAGAATAATAATATGATTCAGTGTCATATTGTTTTGTTACTTACCTTTCTTGTATGATCCTTACCTCATACGTACCCCAGACCCAGTTTACCATGTCACCCACTATCTCCTGACACCTCCCTCCACTCCCGGTCATCTCAGCCGAAAGCATGTAGCTCACTTCCTCACCTGCTACCACTGTTTGCCATCGCCGGTCATCTGAGTCCCATCTTCATTAATGCCATGCAGAAAGGTGGCAGATAACAATCAACTCTTATCTTATGTAATGATTATCGGTCAAAGCTGGGTTAAATGACAATTTGTGTAATGGACCGATCCAAGGATTTAGCCCAATACAATAAAGATGGTTCAGACTGACCGGACCCAACCGAAATAACCCACTAACATAATCAAATAACTGGGCCCAAATCATTCGGCCCAACAGGACAAAAGTAACATAATTCAAAGGAGGAGCCCATTAAGTCTGGCCCAACAATGAAAAGGATCATGGCCCAACAGAAAACAAAGGCAAACACATGATATTTATTTGTTTTAACATAAATTTCTTTACCTGTAGTCACGACTATAATTAGTTATGTTGTTGTTGCATGATGCATGAGTTTAAACTACAACAAAGATTCTACCTTATTATACTCTGCTCCCCACCCCCACCTTCTCTAGCTTTCCTGTATTTGCACATCCACATAAAAAAAATGAAATTCTGATGCGCAAAAAACATGAGTCATTCATTTATGTACACGGCTCGTATCCGAATTATTCATCAAAATCACAAAATTAAGCAAATATGTTAAGAAAAATTCTATTTTAGATGGATAAATTAACCTTACTGGGATTGAGAGAAGCAAGAACAGCCGCGTTACTAAAATTACAGCTATCTTCCGTCGTGTTTGAGGAAGTAATCGTTGAAAGCATACAACGCCGTTCCCTGAATGTCGGCTGGATCGTAGCAGGATCCACCTTGCTGGATTGGGCCACAGTCGGTACCGCCGGAGCCACAGGCCCAGTCGAGGGCGGACTGGAGGGCAGCGTCCTCGGCGTTGTTTGTGGCCACGCACCAGAGCTCCTCCGTCACCCCGCCGCCGTTTTGGGCGGATTGTTTCAGGGTCAGGTGTGAAAGTGGGTGGTTTTGAAAAGGTGATGTGAGTGAGAGTGTTGCTGAGGAGAAAGAGATGAGTTAGAGGAGGAGAGAGAAAGAGAAATCAATGGCCATATTTGGTGAGAAAGTGTTTAGAAACAGAAGCGATTTGGGAGGGAGAAAAGAAGAAGTGGAGTAATGAAGTTAATTAGCCGTTGGAAAGGGATAAAGAGGATCGGTGATTTGGAGTAAATGAAGATGAAGGGTTTTACTTGCTGCAAATGTGACCGTTGGTGTATTGAGATTCGAGAAGAGAGATCCATCAATTTGTTATTTTGCGTGACAGAGCAGGAGAAGATGAGCAGTTTGTGAAAGAGTGCACGACACTTGGGCTTGTTCGATAAAAACCGAATCAAATGATTCTGAGTTTGAATGAAGGGAATAAAATTAAATACCGAATAAAAAAAGTTATTTAATAATTGACATATCTAAAATATTTAAATAAATTTATATTATTTTACATCTTTAAAAAAATTCAAAATTATTATAAATTTATTTAATATTACTTAATATAATAGTTAATATTGTAAAAAAAAATACTTCATTCAACCGTCCATCCAACCAAAAAAATAACACTAAACCATTCTGTCCAAATCGTCTGCATGGCTAATCAATTCAGCCATTCAGACGGGTTTTTTCAAAACAAACACACTGATTCAACCATTCAGTGCATAACAAACAACCCCTTATGCTACGTTACATGTATTCATTCCATTATAGTTAGAATGAGTTCATACTTTCCCTTCTCAAATAATAAAATTCATAAATTTGGAAGAAATAAAAATGGTTCAATCTATTCCAATCGCAACTATTTCAATCTATAGGAATGAATCATTTCATTCTCATCTTTATTAATTCGATCTAAATGTAGCATTAGAGAGGAAGAGCCAAACGATTTCAAACTCGCGTCATAGAGAAGAAATATTTGAGTTAACTCTTAATTAATTAAGAGTAGCCGTTCAATTGAAAGGATCGCTTGCTATACGTACTATTATATACTCCCTCCGTTCTTAAAAGATTGTCGTTTTAGGAAGTAATTTTTGTTCCGAAAAGATTGTCGTTTTGAGTTTATCAATACACATTAACTATTTTTTCCCTACTTTACCCTTATTTAAAGCTTTCTCCTATTTAAAACTTTCTTTCATTCCCAATGATTCTTATTCAACTCAATGCTATAATCCAAATAGTAATTGGTTGAATAAGAAGTAATTGGTTGAATTGAATAAGAAACACGAGGAACAAAATAATTGGTTGAGACAATTAATAAGGGTAGTATAGTATTTTCGCTAGGTATTAATTATATTCCTTAATCTGTGTGCATTAACTTTAAACGGCAATCTTTTAAGAACAGAGAGAATATAAAGTACTGAAAAATTGATTTCTATTTCAAAACATTAGATTGGTTACTATTTTAAATCAATATTTTTTCAAGCGGTTGGCATTTGCTGTGAAGTGCTGTCAATTGGAATGAGTGTTCAATTTCAATTTTTATTTTAGATTGATTTGGTAATTTTATGTTATATTAATTTTACTAGTTGATAGCCCGTGCAATGCACGGGCTAGTTTGTTTTTCAATTGTATAATTTTCTAAAATTAAAATGAGAAAGATTTTACATAATAATAATATTTTTTTTCATATAAAATTTTTGATTTTTTTTTTTGCATGGCATAGCAATTACATGTATAAGTATGTTGTTATTGCTATTTTATTACTTCCACAGTTCCACTTTTATTGCGATAACCCATTTTATTTAAGATTATTCAGTTGTTGCTCAATTTTCCGAATCTTCTCTTTCATGGCTTTGATCTTTGTTTGTAGCGTATCAATAGTTTCTTCGATCCTTGCATTCTTGGCATATCCATAGCCACTATTGTCACTACTACTATCATCGCTTATTTCAATAATTTGGCGTTTGTTCTGCCCCTTTGTTTTTTGTTGGTATAGATCTGCAAATAAATGAAAACATATAAATTTTTAAAAATAACATGCAAAATAAGAAGAATATATTAGTTAAAAAAACAAACTAATAGTTGTTGCTCAATTTTCTGAATCTTTTTTTTTCGTAGCTTCGATCTTTGTTTGTAGCGTAACAATAATTTCTTTAATCCTTGCATTCTTGGCATATCCATAACCACCATTGTCACTACTGATATCATCGCTTATTTCAATAATTTGGTGTTTGTTCTGCCCCTTTATTTTTTGTTGGTATAGATCTGCAAATAAATGAAAACACATAAAATTTTAAAAATAACATGCAAAATAGGAAGAATATATTAGTTAAAAAAACAAACTAATTACTTGACCTGATATCCATTATTTAATATTTTGTATGATATTGTTTGTGTATTGGGTTTTTTGTTTATGTGATAGTAGTATTTATATGTGTTATATATTTAATGAGTATTTATTTTTTTTGTCATCAATTCTTATCCGTTATATGTTACCAATTTTAATATTTATGGCTATAGTGAGTGTTGTCTTTTGAATTGTCTATTATCCGTTATATGTTACCAATTTTAATATTTATGGCTATAGTGAGTGTTGTCTTTTGGATTGTCTATTGATTTAACTCTGTATCTTAATTGTAATGCAATGTTGTATAACATGAATCCATGTGGCAGTTTTGAAGATGAAAGAAAAAGAAAACTATTAGATTGGAAGAGGCAACTGAATTAATGGTTTTCTGTTATGTATTAATGGTTAATATTATGTATTAATGGCTAATATCAATTGATTAAAATTGATTAAAATTGATTAAAATTGGGTGTGTTTGGAAGCCAGATTAATTAATTGATTTGAAATTGATTGAGTTGGAGGATAGGATGTGGAATTAATTGAGTTTCTGTTGGAAATCAAATTGGAAGACAAATTGATTTGAAATTGATTGAGTTGGAGGATAGCCTGTGATGTATTTATATATAAGGATTGATTACTGATTCCTAAATTTTATTATATCTTTTTTTTCCAAAAAGTTGTTTTGCTATTCTAACATTCAAATAGGCGTGTTAATCCTATTAATTTATATTTAATTTATGTCTGAATTTTACATGATGCATGTTACATGTTTGATAATAGATCACTAGGAACTTAGAACTCAATAAATAAATAAATAAATAAAATTATGAAAGAAGAGTTGGCACCCATTTGAAGACCTTCTAACAGAATAGTGTTTTGATAACTTTACATAATAATCATATAGAACTTCAACTTATAGAATTGGAAGAATTTAATATCCATATGAAAATAATATTTAATTTAGGGAAAACTAATGTTTATATGTGAATGTCTATGTTTAGGGCCTTTATGCCTTCATATGTCCCAAATTTTCATTTAAAACCCTTTAATGCCCGATGGACAAAGAGTTGTGGAGTTTGCAGATAAAAAGTGTCCAAATCACAACTTTAGTTAGGTTTAATATGGAGTTTTTTTCTTTGAAAGTGTGGAATTAAAGCCACTTCGCTCTCCATTTTTACTTCTCTTTATTACTCCCTTCGTGCTCAAAAGGATGATTGAAGTTATAATTTATTTGTCCTCAAAAAAATGACTTGGAACAAAAAGTAAAAAGTAAGGGGTAAGTATGTCATTTAGTAGGGTTCATTATCACTTTATACAATATTATGGGATCACTAAGGATAAATATGAAGAAAAATAAGTTACTCTCTTTCATCTATTTTACTATTTATTAATTTGTGTGAAAATTATACTTATGTCATCCTTTTGAGGACAGAACGGTGGGAGTATTTATTTAAACTTCTCTTCGTTTCCAATGATCAAGAATGAAATAATCCGGGTCAAATTTCGAGTCCGGATTAAATCTCAGGTTAAATTTTAAGTTCGAATCGAATTAAATTCATTCAAATAAGGCCCTTAAACCACTAGCCCAATAGTATCTTCTTGGGTCATCTTAGCTGTAAGACCCCAACTTTTTATGAATTTTTTTTTAATTTTTTTAATTATTATTTTGAATAATAAAGTGTTGATTTAATTTAATGCTTTAATTATGGGTGATATGTGCAAATTTTGCAAAGTAAACAAGTTATCATATAATATTTATTTGGTCGGGGAATATACTTTTTGTCGGAGAATATTCGTATGACGGCGCAATCATTGGTAGAACCATATAACAGAATAATTGTCAGATATAGAAAGCAACAGAAATAATCTTTTTATAAAAATAACAGCAAAATTTTTACCGTTAACTGTTGAAATACTCGATGATAAAAGTACAGTAATATGTGTGGTTGCACAGTAGCACACAATATTGCACAATATCTCTGATTATTGATTCTTATGTAAGAAGTCACTCAGTTTCATTTAATAATTGCCACAGTAATTGTTGCATAGTATCTCATATTATTGATTCAATTATTGTCACAGTATCATCTGTATAATATTTTATATTATTAAATCAATAATTGACACGACACAATTATTCATATTATTAGTTAGCATTATTGACAATGTCTAAAAAATTCTGTCGAGAAAGGGGTTAGGTTATATAATTGCGCGCCAATAAGGATAAATTCTTATCTAAAAGCCCCCTCTTTCCTGGGAATGAACTGTTTGTTAGTATTGTGAGCTTATAATATTAATTATGAATAATTATTATGTGGTGGATATTGGTTCAATTTTGATATAAATGAAGGAATTTAGCATGAAATATTTGTTGAAAGTTTGGTATATTATCTTCTCCGATAAAATATTCATTTAAATATATTATTATAATATTACATTATAATAGTATAATGTGATAATATAATAGTATAATTTTCTAATTTAAATGGTAATATTTTTATAATAATATATAATTTTCAGCATGTGAATAAAAGTGGAGTAAATGTTATCATTTTAAACTTCACGTGCATTCATTTTGGAGGAGTATTTCTCCTGCTAATCTTTTGTCCCAAAATGTGGGCCCTCAACCTTGGAAATGAGAGGTTGTTAGGCAGAGAAGAATGGAAGTTAGACATGAAAGAGAAAGATAAGTTAGGCATGGTGGAAGAAAAAAAAAAGTTAGGTAAACCTGCTTATTTTTTCTCCCTCCGTTGCACTATAAAAGGAGGGGCAACGTCCTTCCTAAACACACCATCAATATCAGAAATTCTTATTATATAAAATTGTGAGTATTTCTTTTGAGTATAAGAATACTTTCATTTCATTTTCCTAAATTTAAACTTACTATCACTTGTACATTTCGGAAATGATTAGAAATTCCTTAAGTCTTTTAAGAGAAAATCACGAATATTGACAATCCTTATTAAATCCATATAGGGATACTCCAACTTTTATAAATAAGTTTCCTCATCATTATTTTGAATAATAAGGATCATATAATACTTTGTGTATGTAAATTTTCAACCTCGGAGATAACCCGAGGCATTAAGTCGAGATCTGATCTCCATCTGAACACACACGGAAGTTCATCATTAATCTCGGAGATAACCCCGGAGGTATCCGATCTCGATCCCAAACCATGAAATAGCCACCAACCTTGGTGATAACCCCGAGGAATAGCCATTTGGTGATAACCCCGAGGAAATGCTTGTTTAACCGGAAATGCTTGTTTGAAAAGCCCGACTTCAATCTCGGCGCTCATGATGAGATACTGCTGCACCCAACCCGGCAATAACATCGGGAAGACGGGCACACCTCAAAGGTGACAATGAGGACCTTCAACAATTATAGCGGTCCAATCTCGGCGAAGTCGAGCAACGTCTGCTATCGGCCGATCCGGCGATAACACCCGGTGAGGGCAACATCGTCATCTCGTCGACCACGATGCCACATCACGTCTCTATCTCTACAACAATGTCCCCTGAAGACTAACGATCCGAGTGACTATTATGCGGGAGTAGCGGATGAAAGTTGAAGCTTGAAGGCCGGGAGGGCATCGTCCCATCTTGATGACTTCGTACAAACTCTAATCCCATGCCATCGTCTGACTCTCGACAACGGCGGTCAAAAATAGGTCTGTATACCTCAAGCGGATGCGGGATTGCGCTTACGAAAGTTCGAGTGGACATTACGATTACGAGTGCACGTGCTTGAAGACGACCCGACCCAAAAACCCGGGCCCACCGGGTTGCCTCTGGTACACTGCGGCTCGGCCAAACACTGCCTATAAAAATAGATAAATAGGGCTTGGGCAGCCCATTTTGAAAGAAAAAAAGGCGAGGAAGCCACCTTGATTTGCTCTGCACTCACCCCATCTGCGATGTACTTTCCCTTTTTAAACACACAGTGAGCTCATATATAGCCCTTTTGTACCTACAAAAAGTCGGTGTTTACCACTCTCTAAAGATATAGAAGTCTTCTTTAGCGATCGGTTTGTAAGCCTTCTCACACTTTTTAGTCTTTCTCTTCATCTTTGCACACACCCTTCCTACACGTTGAGAGTCGTGTTGCTTGCTTTTGCGGGACTTGATCAGTGGTTTCATTCGATCTGTATATATATATATATATATATATATATATATATATATATATATATATATATATATTGACTAACATTATCGAGTTATGCCTCGATTGAGCCTGAACTTGATGCAGGCGTTTATTTGCTTTAATATATATATATATATATATATATATATATATATATATATATATATATATATATATTAGCGTGTGAACGAACTTTGTTCGATGAGCTGAACTTGATGCAGTGCGTTTATATTTATATATATATATATATATATATATATATATATATATATATATATATATATAATTATGTATATAACTTTGTTAGATGAGCCTGATTTTTGATGATCAGTGCGTTTACTACGCTTTATATATATATATATATATATATATATATATATATATATATATATATACTACTATTTCGATGAGCTGACAGATTTTATATCCAGATTTTTTATTACTATATATATATATATATATATATATATATATATATATATATATATATATATATATATGTGTTAGACTACATTACGATGAGCACAGATTTTATATCCGATGCGTTTATATATTATATATATATATATATATATATATATATATATATATATATATATCGAACTACATTACGATGAGCACAGATTTTACATTAGATGCGTTTATTTTATCGGTGCTTTATATATATATATATATATATATATATATATATATATATATATATATCTGCACACAGTTTACTTACGTGGTGGTTGATAAACTTTTATACTTTTTTTATTTTAATTCATCCCTTGAGTTTCCTTAAGTGGCGGTTGATAAATTATTCTGACTTTATTTACATTTAAATCACTTTGGAGTTTCCTTACGTGGCGGTTGTTGCCAGTATTCTGACTTTATTTATTTTAAATCACTTTGGAGTTTCCTCAAGTGGCGGTTGATAACTTTAACAACTTTATTTATATTTACGATCCCCATGGAGGTGCTTAGTGGTTGGTGATCATGTATATATATATATATATATATATATATATATATATATATATATATATATACCTTTTATTGCTTTTTCATACAAATTGCGGTATCTTGTGCTTTAGGAATCATGTGATCACGCAGATTCATCCCATTGGATCTAGATTCGGTTCCGTGATGGACATTTTTCAATTATGGCGACTTGTAAATTATTACTGCGATTATGCGAATTTCCTCGGATGGTTTCCATACCCACGAGGAAGTCGGCATTATTTTGTACATTATTTTTATACGGATGCCTCGCATTACGTCAAATAAAATCAATCAATAGAACACTTAATAAAATGGGAGTGTAAAGGTCTCAATTACTATTGAGCATCGGGGTTTGAAAAACCTTTTTATAAAACATCATTTGCTATATCTTGCTAAAAAATGAATTTTTACATAAATTCAAACCACATATATATAGGTTCGAGCGAGGCCTCGCACTACTTCCAAATAATAGCACATTGACCCACACACACACATTGGATAATAGTTTCTTGAAAAGAGGCGGTCATAGTAGTAACACGGATGTCGGGGTGCTAACACCTTCCCCAGCATAAACCAAGTCCCGGGACCCTAATGAATCTCGGTTTCATCAGGCCCGTTTAGCGATGTCACATCAACTGGGTCGATGTGCAAAACCTTTTCTCGGTTGTGTTGGTACAATTTTTAAAAAACCAATGGCGACTCTTAACGGTCCATCGTCGACATTATACATATGGGACCTTTTTCACTTGTTTTTTCAAACAAATCTCACCTAAAATGAGAACACCAAAAAACAAATAGCGGAAAGGGACATCTAAAAATCCAGGCGTCGACGGTGGCGACTCTGCTTGGGGACTCGATAAGAGGACTTAAGCCGCTATTTCAATCTTTTCAAAATTGTTATCTGCTTGTGTGTGGATGTTGCATTTACATTTGATGAATGTGTATGCGAATGCATTTCCTTATTGCACTTAGTGCTTCACACCATAAGCGCTTGTGATATTAGTGCTTAGCTTTATATATTATTTGCATATTGTGATATTAGTGCTTCGCACCATATCTCGCTTGTGATATTAGTGCTTCCATGTATGTCATCATTTTCATACGGTGAGGCGATGTATGTGAATGTATGTTGTGTGGTCCCTCCACGGGGAGGCTATCCGTCGGTGTTTGATTCTTTGGACTCGTGAGAAGACTAATTCTCAGAGGCTCGGAAAAACACCACCAAATTCGCTCTCGAGTTGAAAGGCCGGATTAACTTCCGTCAGTAGTAGATTGCGATGATTTGGGAACCTTCATACCAAAAAAAGCCATGAGAGTAACCTAAGATAGGTCGACCTCGATAAACCCAAAAGCGGAGGAAAGTCTCTTCATGCTCTCATTTCAATTACTTGTAAACACAATTACTTGTAATTTCATTCCATATCTATCTCCATGTAATGAAATATGAAGAAATGTGTACATATACATATTTTAATTAACATCTACAAACAGGTGACATCCGTTTATGCGGGATAAAATTCCTAAAATGGACACATCACATAGCATGTTATTATATACATTCCCTAAAGACTAAACTATGCAAGTCTTTTCGCGAGGGAATCAATCGGACCTACTACCCGTTCGAAAGTCGAAAAAGGCAACAAGCTGCGATCGATCATGTCGTCATCAGGCCGTGAACTTAATCCGGTTTCTCATGAAAAATTTGACGGATTAAGCAAACAAATTACTGATTTGGTTGTTACTACTCAAAAAATTACACCGATCTACACGAGGAATTCGAAAAATACCCGTACATCTTGAATCCTCCACACGAGGAGGAATCCGGTCATTACCATACACGCTGCGGTTGGATCGACCAACAAAACTCGTGATCTTGCCCATCCCACTTTGGAGATCCGGACACTTTGGTGACATCAAAAAAAGTCCTCGAATGGAAGAGACCCTTGTTCTTTATCAAAGGAATTGGAACACTGCAGGAGTGTTTCATATCTTGATCTGTGTATTTTTTTCAGGGGTTCATTATCGAGAAAAATTTAAAACTCGACTTTGAAAAATATGATGGGTTAGGAGATCCTTACACACATTTAAAGGTGTTTATTGGAGAACTTGGATCTTATGTAGAGACGAAAAGCTTAGAATGCAATTTTCCAAAAAAGTCTAGCTGGAGAAGCTTGGTTAAGTGGTACACAGATTAAACAACTCAAAATCCATAGGTTGGGAAGAGCTAGCACATGCTTTCCTCACTCAATCTGACTTTCAAACTCGGATGGCTCTGATCGGTATCAAATTACCAAGATCGAAAGCGATCTAACGAGTCTTTCGGAGAGTATGCTCGAAGGTGGAGCGCTTTGGCGCCCCCAGTTAGTCCTTCCATGATGAGAATCGAAATGGTCATGACTTTCGTAGAACATCTGAAGCTCCCTTCTATGAGAGAGTTTTAGCCAAGCATCGGCAAACCATTTTACGAAATGGTCGAACATGGGGGAGATGGTGAGATGGGATTGAAGTCGGGGAAAGATTCAAGACCTAGGCTGCGCTCAAAAAAGCATTCTTGATCACATCGAATCTGGAAATTATGGGAACAACCCGGAGGGTCCATAAAAAGAAAGAAGAAGATGTTTCCACGATCTTCTAGGGGCAAAAAGGCAATCAAACATGCTATTCAAAGGAGAAACTACACTCCCTTTTCGGCCACGATCTCTGAAACCCTCCAATACCAAAAGGTGGAGAAGTCGAATGCCCTCGAGTGTTTACACCCTTAGGGGATACCCTCGAGAACATTCTAAATCTTACGACAACACGGAAGAAAATTACACATCTTCTTCCACCGGCCGACCCTAATGGGCGGGGTTTTAATCTTTGCTAGAAAATGTGCTTATCATCTTAGGGGCACACGGGACATGATACTCGAGGATTATTGGGCCTTGAAACACAAGATCCGGGACACGATAGACAACGGGGAGATCGTGGTCACCAAACGGATCGACCTCACGTATCAAAAACGACCCCTCTTCCTCGACCTGAAGAAGAAGAGGTCAACATGATTAATTGGAGCGATGGGCGAGAGTTCCAATTTCAGGTTGTGATTCTTCCCGAGACCATCAAAGGCGGTGATGACAAATGGGATTATGCGAGTTCCGATTCCTGATGGAGCGAAAGATGAAAGCTCTCTGCAAACAAATTGAACAATTGGCGGAACTAGTGACTTATCGACATCAAGTGACTCGTCGATTAATCGACCGAGAGCATGCCGATCTCTACCTTATTGTCATGAATATTCCTCGTCACTTTCGAGAAAATGAAATCTTTGGAAGACAAAGTGATGAAGAGAAAGCAAATGCAAAAGCCCGTCGGGATTTACCGACAAAAAGGGATTCACTATATGGGCCAACCTATGGAGGAAATCCTTCGTATATTAATCAATGAAGGAAGGATCGGTTCCTTTTACCTCCAATCAACCCCGTTCGGGATGATCTGACTCGATGGAGTATGTCGATATCACTCCCGATCTCGCGGTCACGGCCGCGAGAGAATCTTGGGCACTCATACCACCTTATTCAAAATCTAATCGGCGGTGGTGTCCTGCGCTGGCGGACGGCGATCTTGTGTTACGTGCAAGTGAGAATCACGGGCCTACTAAGTGGAAGAGTGTGGTAGCGGTCATATCCACTGGCCGATGGGATTAATACATTACTCCTGGCCTACCATAATTGACTCGAGGAAGCAACAATCCTTTGAAAGTGGCGGCTCTCGAGCGATCGACTTGCTGTGTGAGCACAATATCCTATTGTTAGCTTGCACACATTCCGTGGAATTATGGAGAAGGTGAAGGATCCACCTCACATCTGGCTTTGCTACTGATGTCGAAGGAAAATCCATTGTATCTTCCCCATGGGTGATGAAGCCTACCACCAAATCAAAGGGAAAATACCCGTGGAAAGATTGAAAAATTCCTCCGCATTTGTGGGTCGTAATAATGAAACTACGGTGGTTTTAAGCTTGAAAGAAGCTCCACAACAAATATCAATTTTGGACTTGGTCCTAACTTTTGAGAATCACCGGAAGGTCTTGTTAAAGGTTTTAGAAGAAGCTATCTCCCGACATCAGTGGATACGGAAAAGTTTCAACATCTGGTTGATCACATTTTCAACAACAATGTGATATCCTTCACTGATGATGACATACCACCCGAAGGGAATGGGTCGTTCTGGCCGTTTGCACATTGCGGTCTTGTCCTCCGGATATATGGTAGCTGGAGTCTTAATAGATGGAGGTTCCTCTCTGAATATCTGCCCATATACTACCTTGGTGAAGATGAACATCAATCTCAACCGAATTCGGAGTAGCCATACTATCATCAAAGCTTTTGATGGAGCCGTGAAAATTCGGTCGGAATAATTGATTGAGTACACCAATCGAAATTGGTCCTCACACATTCTGCGTATCTTTCCATGTGCTCAAGATAGATTAGGGATACAACTTTTCTTGGGGCGACCATGGATTCATATGGTGAGGCGATCCCTCCACTCTTCACCAACAGGTTGAAATACATTATCAACAATAGCACAGTCACGATCGGCTTTGAACAGGAGATTCCTCGGCACGGAGACATGCCATTCATCAATGCCCGATGGAGATGTGGAACCGGTCAGTTTTCATGCTTTGGAAATAAGCAATACCCATTACCATGCTATTGGAGCACCATTGCCCGAACCCAAGATTTCTGCCGAGGTAATGTCGGCCACTCGAAAAATGATGTCATTGGGTCATAAAAAGTCGGGACAAGGGTTGGGTAAAGATTGCGAGGTATCAAGTACCCATTCGATTAACGAAGCAATTTGGAGCAATTTGGGCTAAAACTATTACGCCGATTCTAATCACGAGAATCCTCATAAACATCGGCAGATTCCTTGACTTCAACCATGTGGCGTTTATCTTAGCCTTCAAACTACGAGTCGCCTGACCTCCGTAAAGGTGCCGCCCGATGTAATGGCTATGTTATGTCCCAAGCGGTGCGGTGAAAGGAAAAAAAAATCTTTGTTCCAAATCCAGCGGTGGAAGAAGAGGAACGAAGAATCAAGCAAGGCGTCATCCGAATGATGTCGAGCATCGCGCATCATCGTTCATGATGAACATACCAATAAATACACCCAGAGACGATGATTGCCCGGACGTAATGGCCATCATTCGGGGACGGGGAGGATGATGATCCCTCCCTCCATCACTGCGGTCCACCGGACTTTGCCCTTGCCAATTGGAACAACATTCCTTGCATTGGTCGTCGAGGGTAAAAGCGGTGAAACTCTTTTTGCCCTGTAGATATAATAACTGCTTACTTTTCTGTACAGTATTAGCGTTTATTTTGCTAGATATATGCTAACACTGTGTATGATCAACACATTTCATATATCTTAAGTGAAAGCATATTTTGTTTGAGGACTACGAATTTAGATGTGCACTACTTTTAGCGTCTGATGCCTCTTCTCCACAAGGATTGTACCTTTGATGTAGAGATGAATTGACCTTGATGGATATCTGAGGATGACATTGAGGTGCCTCGAGAAATTCAAGAATGGGTCGAAGACAAACCTAAACCCAACCTTGATCAAACCACTTCTTTCAATCTCGGAACCTTAGAAAGCCCTAAGTTAATCCAGTTGGTTCGGACCTTACCCCAAACCAATGGAATGACATGGTTACGCTATTAACCCATTCGGGATGTGTTTGCATGGTCTCATGAAGACATGGTGGGTTTGTCCATGACATTGTCCTTCATCGCCTTCCCGTTAAAGAGAGGATTTAAGCGGTCAAGCAAAAGCTCGGCGATTGAAACACGAATGGAGTTTAAAGGTGAAAGAAGAAATTGTGAAACAATTTCAAGTTTGGCATCATAATGGTGTCTACATATCACGAGTGGATATCGACATTGTGCCCGTGCCTAAACACGGAGGAAGGTGCGAGTTTGCGTGGATTCTGGGACTTGAACAAAGCTTGCTTAAAAGATAGTTTTCCGTGCCATTTATCCACATTCTCATTGACAATCTTACTTGCAATCTGACATGTACTCCTTTCTTTGATTGCTTTGCGGGGTATCATCGGATTATGGTTCTTGAGGAAGATCGTGAAAAACTACTTTCATCACTCCTTGGGGAACTTTTTGCTATAGACGGTTGTCGTTCGGCCTCATCGATGCTGGAGCTACCTATCAATGAGCTATGATGGCTCTTTTCCACGACTTAATGCACAAAGAGATCGAGATCTCGTGGATGACATCATTGTCAAGTCCGGAAGGAGGATGACCATATAGACCATCTCGAAAAGTTGTTCACGGGTTGCGTAAAATCTGACTTGAAGTTGAATCGACTAAATGCGCCTTTGGCGTTAAATCGAGAAGCAAGTTGCTAGGATTTCTAGTCGACCACAAAGGGATTGGTGGATCTGCCAAAATCAAGCCATCACGAAATGCCCATTCCTCGGATACGAGAGAAGGAAATACGGGGATTTTGGGAAGAATCAACTTCATTAGCGGGTTTATCTCTCGACTCACGGACAACACATGAGCGATCTTCAAGCTATTAAGGAAGAACTCCTCCGTGAAATGGAATGATGAGTGTCGAAAGGCCTTCCTTACAATCAAAAACAACTAGTCAAAGCTCCGTTTTGGTACCACCGGGATGATGTTCCCCTGTTTATGTACATCCGCCATAAGTGACAATGCCATGGAATTTGCGTCTTTGGAGACGAGAAAGATGATAGAGGCGAGAACAAGCTATCTATTACCTCGGCAAAAGATTCATTGACGGTGAACACAAGTACACTCGATCGAAAAGGCGTGTTGTGCTTTAGCATGGGCTTCCATGAGGTTACAACATTACCTCCATGGTCACACACCCATCTCATATCCGTGTGGATCCTCTCAAATACGTGTTCAACAAACCTATGTTAAATTGTCGATTTGTCGGATGGCGATTGATCCTACAACAATTTGACATCGTATATGTGACTCAAAAAGTCCATCAAAGGTCGAGGAATTGCGGATCAATGGCCATTGCACCTTTAAGGAGGATTTCAAACCCTTGAAACATATTTCCTGATGAAGGAGTAATGATGATCTGACAACACCATCATCGATCTGATACGCGATCATGGAAGATGTATTTTGATGGGTATTAATATGGAAGGTTACGGAGGCTGGAAGCGATTCTAGTATCGATATGGGGGAAGCGATATCCGTTGCCATCAAATTACGTTTATCGGCACCAACAATACGGTGAGTATGAAGGCTGTCTCATGGGGCTAAAACTTGCCGTTCGAATGGGCATCGAGCGATTAAGCTGTCTTTGGAGATTGAGTTGGTAATCGAACAATCCACGAATCTATCAAACCAAGGAACTACATTTCTTTGCCTTACCATCGGCGGTTTTGAAGATGGCTTTGGAGTTGAAGAAATCTCCTTTCTACACATTCCTCGTAATAGGAATGACTTTGCGACGCATTAGCAACTTTGGCCTCCTTGATTCGCATATCGAACAAGGAACACTTGCGCGTCGCGATTTCCTGCCTGAGGCCCGGCTATGGGAATTACGTTGGAGAAGTATCGGATGAGCTACCTCCCATCCAACATCCTTGGTATCGACATATCGAGGAATATCTGCGAGATGGATCTACACCGAGAGCGAGCCCGGCCGAGAAAAGGCGGATCCATCGACTTGCTATGAAATTCTACACGAGTGGAGATCGCTCTCTAAGAGATGCGGGACTAGGTCTCCTCGGATGTTTAGACAAAGATCAAGCCCAAAGGCTTATGGATGAAATCCATGGTGGAGTCTGTGGCCCCCACATGAGTGGCCCCCTCCTTGTCGAAAAAAGTCCTCGGGGCGGGACATTATTAGCTATCTCTCAAAAAGCTGATTGCAATGACCACGTCGGGAGATGCTATCGATGCGAGATTCATGAGAATGCTATACCGCCCCTCACGGGAACTCCACAATATGAGTTCACCTTGGCCTTCTCGATGTGGGGAATGGGCGTTATCGGGCCCATTGAGCCTAAAGCCGATAATGGTCATCGATTTATCTTCACCGTGATCGACTACTTTACCAAGTGGGTAAAGCGACCTCCTTCCCGGGGTTACTAAAGAAGTAATCATTGTTTTCATCGAAAAACAATGTGTTTTGTCGATATGGACAACGGAGGTGATTGTGTCGAACAATGCCAAGAACCTCAACAACAAAATGATGGAGGAATTATGCGATAAATTCCACATCAAACATCTTAACTCTGTCATCTATCGTCCAGAAGATGAGCGGTCTTTGTTGAAGCGGCTAACAAAAACATCAAGAAGATTATGCAAAAGATGTCGCTGACCACAAAGATTGGCACGACCTATTGCCTCGACTCTGTTAGCCTCTGAACCTCGATGCATTACTTCCACGAGGCAACCCCTACGCTTTAACCTATGGGATGGAAGCGGTACTCCCCATAGAAGTTGAAATGGAATCCCTCGAGTGTTGATAGGCGCTCGGTTTGGATGAAGACCAATGGGTACAAGGCGGTGTATCACCAATTGTCTCTAATAGAAGAAAAGCGAAGACACGACTATCTTCCATGGTCGATTATATCAACAAAGGATCGCCGATCCTCCTACAACAAAAAAAATCCGACTCTGGCGGTTTAAACAACATGACTTGGTTTTGAAGAAAATCCTTGACAACGAAGATCGTCTAAGGAAAAATTTGCTCCCTAAGCGGGAAGGCCCGTTTGTTGTCAAAAGTATTGACGAGGAGGTGCTCTCGAGTTACAAGAAAAATGGGCGGGCGATGAATTTCCACAACTCATCAACTCGAGACCTTGGTGAAAGCGGTACTATATGCGAAGTAATTATAAACACCACAGTGCATAATCATTAGGTCACCAAATCATTCGGTTCTTTAACCCTTTACCACCTATAACTTTCCTACACTTTGCCCCTCGAGAAACATACCTTTTAAGCCAATGCGACTGGCTTTCTCCTCTGCGTTCCTACAACTTAGGTCATCCCACCGCGGATTGAACCTCTTGCGTTTTGCGGTTTGGCTACCCATACACGGGATCAAACTTCTCGTACCTGCGTTTATCCTCAACCTAGGATTAAACTTTCTCCTCCCCTTTTCGACTGCGCACATGGGATTACGCTTTTCATCTCGCCTTGAGGGGCGAACTACGTCGACTTTGATCTCCTCTTCATAGAGTACGTGGCAACCATTTCATATGGCCCTAGTCATGATAAAACAAAAACAACAAAAACATTTCTACCCTTACAAAAATAAAAACAACCAAAAACATTCCTACATCCTTTCTACCCGTATCTGACGTTGAACCTCTTATACGAGGTTGAACTACGACACTGATCTCCTCTTTCATAGGAGTACGTGGCGACCATTCATGGTGCGGTCTCACCCCTACTAAAAACACAAACCCTTGTCGGTTGATCTTTGGGATCATCCTTGATCCACTACATTTCATTTGGCTTGGACGAAGGGATGGAATTACCTTAACTCCTCCCAAATAGGAGATTCGGCGACCATCTAAGCTGCGGTCATACCTTGAAGAACAACCCCGATCCATAAGAGGTGGAATTAACTAAACTTCTCCTAAATAGAAATCTTGGCGACCATCTGGTGTGCGGTCGATCTCGAGAGAGAAAGCCACACTCCTCTCCAAATTTCCATCCGAAAACAGGTCCCAAGACACCAAAGATGGTAGGGATACACATAGATCGATGATCCATTTTGAACTATCCAGAGACAACTCAATGTCCATCCACCTAGGAGGAATTCAGAATACATCAAGACGACAAGCCACAGAAGCGGCGAGCAAAATATCAAGCAAATAGCAAGGCATATCTAAAAGGGAAGTGATCCAAAATATATATTTCTGTCATATATATAATGTTGTTTTTGATATATACAATATAAATTATACATGACAAAATGGCTAAGCTAGTCTGTGCAGGAAAATACAATCTCATCTACAAGTCAAGATATATGCGAGCTAACAAGCCCAACATGGCGTCCCTCTCAGAGGAAGGAGGTGAAGGCGTGGTCTCTGTGCGAGAATATCCACACGACCCAAAAAGATCAGAGCCATCCATCTGCATGGTGACCATATGATCATCAATATATGCGCTCTGCGCCACCCGGTAAGGGGACCTCATCACTGCGATCTTATCTCTGTGATGGCTACATCCGGTGTAGGGTTTCGACGACGAAAACGCATACGGCGAAAATAGAAGAATTTTAACCAAATTCGAAACCCTAAACAGGATCCATGCGAAAAACAGTTAATTCAGTGGTTATAAATTATACCGATTAAGAAAGCGATTAAACGATGCGGTCGAATCTCCAACGCCTTTCGAACGAACTGCGTCTCTACGGTATCCACACGAACGCTCCACGAATCGTCCTACGATCTGCAGAAGAAGGAATTGCGGTACTAGCCACCAAGGATGAGGATTTTCGAAACTGTTTTCTCTAGTCTCTCTCTAAGAGCGGCTAGGGTTTTTGTTTTTGATTATTATTTTAACTGGCTGCTATATATCATATATATAGTAGTTAAAAGGTATTAATCAAAACCTAATTTCATAAAATCCAAATTTATATATATATATATCTCTTAATTAAGTCTTACTTAATTAATATACATATATACAAATTATCCTTTTAATTTAAATTCGTGAGTTAAATACTATTAATCATATTAATATATTTAAATCCTTAAAATTTAAACTAATTCCCTTTTAAATTACGTTTCTATGTGTGTGACCTTATAGGTTATTATTACGTTGGCAATAATTTTAAAATCATATTATAAAATTATAAGCGGTGAAAGCGGCATCTAGTAATGCATCAACGCTATCCAAGTAATAATAAGATCGATGATTCGATGAACCTTTTTCGTGACCAATGTTTCAATGTAATTTAATCCTTTTAACCTTAATATCCTAGATTAAACTCGAGTCATGGAATGTGTCATACTCTTCATAATTTAATCTGAGTTTTCTTGATCAATGAGTAGACTATATGAAACAAATCACTATTTGAGCATGGCCATGCATTTCATATTCCTACTCAATCAAGAGGCCTATGGATATCACCCATAATATATAGGATAGTTAAATTCCATCTAGATCATTCATATTTCTCACACGATTCATGATGAAACCAATAATCACCTTTATAGTCCACCCTATTAAAGGTGACATTTGATGATATCAAAGTACATAAATTCTCGTGTAGTAATATAGCGATTTCAGGTCGGAGGACCATTACATCATTGTCACTATGAGAATTGCTAATGACACTTCACATAATGCTCCATATAAAATTCTCATGGTGGGTCTGTCCAGTACATCGTTCTCTAACATGTACCTATGCATTGACTTAATATCTCATATATTTATGACCAATGAGATTTGGTCATCAGTCAATCCACATACTAGTCTCAATGCATCATTGTTGTCCCATCAACAATGATACTCGACTAGGGACATTTAAGAACAATGATACTAATTGTAATTATATAATCTCATGTTCAAGTCACATAATTGAAACTATATAATTTGTATCACTATTCCAAGGAATTTTATTATGTTAACAATTATATTACACAGTAAATAAAACCATAATAAAATCATATATTTATTCAATCAAATATAATATCAAAACGTTAAGCAATTATATCAAATAATTGGCCTCTAGGGCATAAACTCTAACACCGGGCAGATATAGCACTATCCCGCTCAACTATCACTGCATCTCTAGCTGATCTGGCCTCATCCCGCTCAACAACAGTGGCATCTCTGCGATCTAATGCATCGTCTCTCTCTAATAGAGCTGTGTCTCTCCCCTCAAGGGCAGTCAACATCATAGATCGAGCACGATCTCTCTCAAAGGTCATCGATGAAGACTCTTGCTAAGTAATCTTGTCTTAAGTCTTTGAATCACAAACGTATTAGTACTAGGAGAATTAGGAAGAAATGCTGGCAACCCAGCAGTGGGCTCCTCCTCGATGTAGGTATCAATGTCCTCCATGGGCTCTGCATCGTCTAACTAGCTATCCCAGATCTTTGCGATCTTTGCTGCGGTAAACAAAACCTCTGTCTCCATCCATGCGGAATACTCTGCAGAACAACCTGGATGACTGACAGAAAAAGAAGCTATCTCACGCTGATCCCAACAAGCATACACACGGGATCGGTCCTCTGCTGAAAGATATCGAGAAGCTGAACGCTGACCTATCGCCCCCTCAAAAGGATGGAAATCTTAGAACTGGTCAAACTGCGACATCACGGCTAGTGGGTGATAAGTAGTCACGCCCCTCAAGCCAGCCAGAGGGAGAAAATCCATGCCCGGAGCGTGAGTAATGAAGCTGTATGGTGAGCAAAGCCCCGAGCACGACAATATGCTGAATGGATCTCTGATATCTGCCAAAAATGTGGACCAAGACAGAGCATCTGTACACTCCGACAGCTGAAAGGAGTATGACATGGCCACATCATGGGAGAAGCAATACCCATGTCGCCTAAGGGTACCAACCGGTCTCAAGTGTGATATAAACCACATGTACAACATGACCAAACTCCCAGTGAACACTCCTGTAGGATACGTGCAACAATAGGATGCCGACTACAGGGTCTCTGCCACAATCATAGGTACAATGGTACGACCCTCTCTAAGAGCTCTCACAGCCATGATCACACCAATGTCTATCTCGTGCATATATCGTGGCATATAGACATACGACAGTATGCACATCAACAGTACATCAACTCTGGCCAAACGCCAATGGTCCTCTGGTGTGGTGAAATCCCCGGAATGTCGTGAGTAGCTATCCTCTAAGCCAAATCTGTCGTACAGAAAATGCTGGGATATCACGTGGCTAGATGTCAGCTCGTCCTGCACTACTCTGCGCCGCAATCCTGTGAGAGTCATGAATCGTCTACTCATGTCTCCCAAAGCCAAATGCACGCAAGGTCTGTCTAAAGGCAGCATCGTCAACCGTGCATACTCCTCCAAAGTAGGAGTCAACTCATGGGTGCCAAATCGGAATACCTGCCTATCCGGTAGCCAATGCTCTAGCATCCCGTCTACAAACCCTGCAGGAACCTGAAAAGGCAATAAAGTCATGGTATGCTGCAGCAACTGATCTACGGTCACCCTATCTGGTGGTGACATGCTATCGTACCACGATCACATACCCAATATCACCACTGACAGTGGGGTATGATCTATACGGCTAACTATCGAATAAGACATCTGTGCGGGTCATGTCATAAGACCATCCAGGGGTTAATGATGAATATCTCTGGACATATATACATATGCATAACATGATACATGCATAACAGATAATGGATGGCAATATGATATAGGGAATGAAAAGACGGTGCATACATTCCTAAGTATATCATCATCTAATACATCATCTCTGTACAGCTACAAATACAGGGAAATGGGGCACAGACGCCCTACTACTAACAGAGGCCTATAAAAAGATATAGCGAGAATGGGGAACAGCCACCCAATATCTAACAGAGGCCTATCAAAAGATATAACGAGAATACACATCAGAAGAAGACAATGGTATCGATATCCACATCGTCAATCCTGTCCACCTGATATAGCTTCTCCTGAGTCACTAGATCTCTATCAACAGGGATGTCAGGCCTATAAAGAGGAGGATCTGCACCGACAAAACTGAATGGGTCATCTGAGGGGCTAGCGCCTAAGCTAGAAGGAACGAATGTCTCCGCCTCTGTTGGATCTCTGCCCAAATACCGGATAAATATATGTGCCTGATCCAACTTTCGGGTCAAGCTATCAATCTAGGTCATATGAGTCGGATCTCGGACACAAGCTATCCAATCCGTCATCATCAAGGATCCTGGAACTATATCCCCCATAAACTGTGTGGCGCGGGACTGGGCTACAATAGTGCGAGGGGACCACCACCCCTGGAACGTCTCTTGAGTGCAAGGACCCTCTGATAATGCAAAATTGTCAACCCCCAACAATGGGATATCGATGAATTGGTGATTGTGATACAGACAATGACGCTGGCGGGGAGGCAAGATCGGTATACGGATCTCCCTTGTGGTGCTCCTAATAGCACGCTCTCCTAAATAGAGCTCCAAGCCTCCATCAGTGAAGAGAGGAACTCTCCTGGTGGAAATCAAATGCTCGACTCCGGTCGGATGTCCATCCTCAAAACCGATGGTTAAGTGTTCCCCTGAGTAGGGAATCCATGTAATGGTATCAGCTGTCAGCAACTCCAGCTGCATACGGCAGTGAGTGAATCCCTCAGCTACAGGGACCTCCGGCAAAATAGAATGGTGCCATCGTCGTTCTCGTGGATAGGTATCTAAACCTAACACACTCACAGGATGCAAACATGGGATCCTCTAATAGGTCCAAAACTACCAACACAATGGCAAAACATCTGCTGTCAGTAAACACTCTTAACCTATGAATGGGAAAAGACAAGAGAAATACTCACCAGCAGAAATGGGTAAAATCCTAGCCAAGCCTCAGTCAAACCCTGTGAGCGCATGCGCATGCCCCGGAGGAAATAGGTAAAGGTATAAGAACCCCAATCATACTCTCCAATACGGTCCACATCACGTGTGGCGCTGATCAAAGCAAAGGATACCGTAGAAGAGTTATCTGCTATGAAGCAGCCTCGAATGATCATCAGGAACAATCGCCGCAGAACACAATCCCTGATCCTGATATCATCAGGCATGGGCTCACTCAAAAGCCCACTCATAGCATCTACGCTCAAAGGTCCTGAACGGACAGTCCTGCCTTTGAGCGCATCCATCGGAACTCTTAATAAGGATCGAACGGCAGTAGGGGTGATATTCGTCATGCAAGGCACCGGCTCCCCTCCAAACTCCATATCTGTGATAAATCGCCAATCCATAAGCGTCATCATCACCTCGCAATCCAGCAGATGGAGTGACTGAGTTTGATGAAACCATCTCTCAAACATTGCCTTGAGGTAACCCTAGGGACAACGACAGGGAAGGATGGAGAAGAATGCCTCGAATCCCCACTCATGCACTATCGCTCTATAGTCAGGATGAAGCACCTGGTACATGGAGTGAATGCTAAACCAGTTCCTAGAGGTCATAAAAACACGGAACCTGCATGAAATGCAGATCAACATCAAAACCCTTTAATCCTCATCAATAGGAAAGAAGGAAGATCAAAGTCTAACGCCATACCTCGTTAGCATGCAAGTACATCGATGGATGTCTGCTCAAATCACCCAGCAACTCTGGGTTTGCCACCTGAATGCTCGGGAGTTCCCTATGAGGAACATGTGTAGCAGGAGCGGGATCCTCAATCGAAATATCCGCCTCCTCGTCCTCAACGTCTGGCACATCTACCCGGACAGGACGAATCACGACCTCCACCAACCGAGCGAGGTACATGCTCGACGAGCATCTGGGCGAGCACTTGGAAGCCCTCCGTTGTATGCGCCGAAAGTGGTCCTATAGAACCGCTTTCAAATTGATCTGGATCCATAATATCTGAACAACAAGTCTCCAAATCACCTCAGAAAGGGTGTGGTATTTCCTTACCTGGAGCTTTTAAAATGCATTTATGACTATATGCATGCATACATTTACTTTAACATATAATAGAGTTAAAATTCATAACTACCCAATGCCTACATTTGAAATTTTTTTGCCATAGTCCCCTTTGAAAATAGGACTATCCACATGCACATAGGCATGTCTAGGTGGCCATTAAGTAGCACACCTACCCCAAAGTCATATACATAATATATGCATTCAAAATCAAAATCATCATGCATAAGGCCAACCTCAATACTAGGAGTACTTTGCCATGCTACCTTTTGCTCATTGGAACTCAAATAGGACAAAAAATAGCAAAAAAAGGTGCCAATTTGACTGTCTCAAAAGTCAAATTTTTTCACATCATTATGTTCAGCATGGTTTAATACTAACATTTACTATGTTGAATATTTTTTATCAAGTCATTTATGCATACATAATCACTAGTATGTGTTTAGATACATTTCGTGCGATAACTCACAATCCAACGGATAGAAACTGGAAAAAATACATGCATACATTACCATGATAGTATAGAACACTTGTACGGTGAACAAAATTTGCAGAAAGCAGCCCGAACTTAGCAGATCTGAAGATGGCTCGCGGTTTTCTCTATGCAAAGCAAGTTGAAAGTGACTTGTGAAGACCAACCTGCAGGATTTATGATCCACGATTGGTAGCGATGCTCACCGTGGTATGGCGGAGTGCACTGCTGCGGCACCCTATGTGGGTCCCACCCTCCCATTCGGTCGATTCGAGTTTTAAAGGAGTTTTTACGGATTAGAAAGGTCAAATCGGGAATAAAAATGCTACGCGATTGAGCAAAATAGCATACAATCCTAGTCTTCTCAGATGAGACTTTGAATCTGTACATCACTCATTGGTAGTCACCTGAACACGAGGTATACCCTGCCAATGATCTCATTTGTCATAAATCACATCCGTGATACCTCGCATGCAGTCCGATGCATGAACTCCGTTGTTACCTAAATGAGTCCCCGACGGGGGTTACAACGTATGTCCCCGATGGGGGTTACAACGTATATCCCCGACGGGGGTTACAACATATGTCCCCGATGGGGGTTACAACGTAAATCCCCGGTGGGGGTTACAACACGTTCATCCGTTGACATGTCTATCAACGAAGGTCAAGCAGCCTTGACGTTATTTCAGCCGATGGCAAGTAAACCCATCGAAGCATTGAGAACCGTTCGATAGTTGCGTACGTACTCATGAGTCCCCAGTAGGTCCCTGAAGGGGGTTACCATGTATATCTCAGGAGGGAGTAACCACACATTCTCAACCGTTGACACACATACCAACGAAGGTCAAGCAACCTTGACGTCATTTCAGCCGATAGCGTTTAAACCTATCAGAGCTCTAGAGCTATTTGAGGTTTTCATACCCAACTGCTCGTATTCCCCAGCGGATCCCCTGCGGGGGTCACAACGCAATGTTCCGTTGATCTACACGACAGCGAAGGTCAAGCAACCTTGACAATCTACTCATAGAGCCTCAACCGCTGATGCACACGACATCGAAGGTCAAGTAACCTTGACAGTATATCCCACAGGATTTTTCAACCGCTGATTCACACGACAGCTAAGGTCAAGCAACCTTGACAGTATATCCCACAGGATTTTTCAACCGTTGATTCACATGTCGGTGAAGTACACATCAACAAAGGTTAGGCATCCCTGACAACATTTGCTGTTGGCAGTAAATCCAACAGAATCTTGACATGTCCTGGTGATACCAACCATGAAGGGGAAATGTTATCGAAGAGGATAGATGATGGAATATGTTATACACATCCTCAAAATAGACCAAGCTTTCTCCCCACAGATCTCTTGCACATAAGAGATTCGGATTACACATCAAATCTGGTCAGTATTGCCAATCCTCAGTTGAAGCAACACGGATCCAAGAATCATCCCCAGCATGTTAGGCTACAACCCTGTACACATGCATCATACATTTGCATCATTTTATTACCCATAATACCACGTTCATCTTGTTGAGTTTCAAGTGTCTAGGATTCTTTATCCTACCCATGCATCGCCATGCATGAGTATGATAAAGAGGGGCATCTGTAGACACTCGAAATTTTCTGTACTACTGTCACTAACATTGCAGGAGGACAGATTCGTCTTTTAAGAGAGAACCCTGAAAGACAATCCATACCGGATACTACCGGAAGTTCATCATCAGCCCCAGATCACACTCTGGAAGTAACAAATCCAACCTCGGATATAACCCCGAGGCATGCAGATACAATACCGGAACACACACCGAAGAAGACCGATTAATCTCGGAGATAACCCCGAGGTATCCAGTCTCAGTCCCAACCATGGGAATAGCCACCAACCTTGGTGATAGCCCAAAGGAATGCAATTTTGGCGATAACCCCGGAAATGCTTGTTTCAAAAGCAACCAACTTCAATCTCGGCGCTCACAACGATATCCACTGCACCAACCCGGCAATAACATCGGGAAGACAGACACACCTCAAAGGTGACAATGAGGACCTTCAACAAATTACAGCAGTCCAATCTCAGCGAAGTTTGAGCAACGTCTGCTTTATCAGCCCAATTCGACAATAACACCGGTGAGGGGCAACATCGTCATCTCGTCAACACGATGCCACATCACGTCTCTACGCAACAATGTCCCATAAGACTAACATATCCCGAGTGACTATTGTGTGGGGTAACAGATGAAAGTTGAAGCTTGAAGACAGGAAGGAATCGTCCCATCTTCAATGACTTCGTACAAACTCTAATCCCATGCCATCGTATAACTCTCGACACCGGCGGTCCGAAATAGGTCCTGTATACCTCAAACGGATGCCCGGATTGCACTTCTGAAAGTTCGAGTGGACATTACAGTGCCTGAGTGCACGTACTTTGAGACGACCCAACCCAAAAAACCCGAGCCCACCCGGGTTGCCTCTGGTACACCTGCGGCTCAGCTGCAGGAACACCTACGGCTAAAATGCCTATAAATAGAGGGTTTGGGCAGCCCATTTTGGAAGAGAAAAAAGGCGAGGAAGCCTTTCCCAATTTGCTCTGCACTCACCCCATGCAGTGTACTTTCCCCTTTTAAACACCTGTGAGCTCATATATAGCCCTTTTTTACCTACAAAAGTCAGTGTTTACCCACTCTAAAGATATAGAAGTCTTCTTTAGCAGTCAGCTGTAAGCCTTCTCACACACTTTAGAGTCTTTCTCTTCATCTTTGCACACACCCTTCTACACGTTGAGAGTCGTGTTACTTGCTTTTGCCCGAACTTCGGTCCGTGGTTTCATTTCAGTCTGTATATATATATATTATATATATTTACATATATATTGACTAACATTATCGAGTTATGCCTCGATTGAGCCTAGACTTCAGTCTGGGTGTTTATTTGCTTGAATATATATATATATATATATATATATATATATATATATCTACATTTATATATATTAACTGTGTGTCGAAATTTGTTCGATGAGCTTAGACTTCGGTCTTATGACGCCCCCAAATCCGGGTACTTGGAACCCGAACTCGGTGCTTCACGATACCATTTCTATAAGTTGAATAATACTAATAATAATAACAATAATATAAAATTCAAACTTAATTTACATATGCATCAAAGTTTACTCCCAGGTACGAGACCTTTAAACATTCATTACATCATAGATAATAAGTATCATTGTCTTAATAAACTATAACTATAACTATTACACAACATAATATAAATCTCATTCGAACAGCTTTCCTTTCCCTTTGTTCTTGCCTGAACCTTCTGGCTGATCATACTTAATTGAAAACATTTAAATTTAAAGCAAGAATGAGCATTGGATTGCCCAAATAAGTAATAACAACAATATATATTAAATTGAAAAAAGAATTAAATGTTTTCTTTGAAAGACACTTCAACAATGAATCAACAAATGTGAAGTAAGTTTGAACCAATAATAACAACATATCACTTCCATATGTAATCTTTGAAACTACGATAGACTATAATCGGAGATCATTCGACGGACTATGAACATTGTTTTTCATTTTCGCTAGGGTTTAGCGAAACTTCATCATGGAACCGTCATAACTAACGGACACGAGGGTGATCTGCCCAATGTGCCCTGTATTGATCAATACTACATGCAAGAACGATATTATCGTTCACTCTATCCACCTTAGGTGCACAAAAGTTTCCTATATTCGGGATGTTCATACTTAGTCGGGAATCTGAACCAAAAAAATCTGGTTGGATACAATAACGTTCTATCTTGTTCAACAATATTTTTATGTCTAGCTGAATCAAATAGCTTAGACGGCTTTTCAGTCAATGTATACATACTTGAAATCGATAAGTATGTATCAACATATGATTAAATAGAATGGTTATCCAAGTGGGGACACTTGTCTAACCCTATATACGAATTAACGAACAGAATAAATATCTGAATTATACAATAATACAAGGATTGGATAATGTAAGAACTTGTACGAATACAAAGATTGGATACATAATGAATAATAATAGAGTTAATAATCTGACACAATAATAATATAATTCTGAAACTTTCTTACTCATGTCCATTGCATAAAGGAAATGCAAAAGTAGGATACTTACAATGTAAATAATAGATCCGATACTTGCTCAATAATAATTGGAGTAAGTTTAGGAAACTTGCATAACATGATATACTGTTTGCATTTAAATAAAAGTAGTATGTAAGTTCGTTTAGATATTTTAAATATCAATCGTATTATTTTCATAGCCTTATAATAATTTTAAATAATTATTATACTTTATCATGAATTTTCAAAACACCTAAATCATTATTAAATGATTTAAATATTAACTAATTCTATTATCATTAATATTTAATTAATATTAAACTATTAATGAAACTATTGCCAAAATATTAAAGTTATTTATAATAACTCAAAATATTTTTAAAGTATTAATATTACCCTTAAATGATTTTTAAAACATCAAAAAAATCATTTTTAAACAATTACCATTAATATTAGAATATTAATTTATTATTTATCAAAATATTAAAAGTCATTAATTATAACTTAAAATATTTTTAATTCATTTATTTCCTTTTTAAATGATTTTTAATTCAATAAAATCATTTTTAAACTATTTATTTAATATAATTATTAAATAAACTTAATATCAACTGTGACGCCCCCAAAATAGGTCTACATCACCTATTCTGAGTTGTCAATACATGGTACAGAAACTACTACAACTTTATTATTACAACAGTAAAACTGTGAGTTTGAATACAAATATTATCTTCCAGATAATATCTATACTCAAATAAATCCTCATCACATTTATTGATACATTATTTTACAAAATGGTGAGGACTACTAACAATCTTTTCTAAAACCTTCATTCCATACCCTACTACGTACTACTCGCTATATTCTCGCCTCACGAGAAGAAAAATGGAACAAAAAGAAAAGGGTGAGCTCAACTAGCTCGATAAAGAATATTATGACTAAGATAATATACAACAAAGTACCGTTAGTCTTCAACAGGAAAAATCTAATAGAATACAATAGACAACAAATTTTAAATCAATATTCGCGAAAAAATAATAATTCATTAGAAGAGTTAAGTAGAGAATGCAAACTACTATCTTCATGTATGAATTTAAAAGTTCATCGCTCATCTTTTATCCTCAGAACATCAATCAATATACATCCGAATCAAATATTCATCTTTGCACTACAGGCCAAAGATATTCATCGATTAGTCATGTTCATCTAAACACTGTTCATCTTTGCACTTCTGACCAAAGATATTCTTCAAAATCATTCATCTTTTTACTACAGGCCAAAGATATTCAATAATATCATCATTTAAGGCGAGGATGATGAAAATATATTTTAAAAAGCGAATCCAATGAAACAAAATGACAATGATTAAGGATTAAGGATTAAGTACTTTGTTTTATCCATGTTCAAAAATACCTCAAAAATAATCATAGTGGTGTAAAATTCAAGAATGATCAAAACATGGATACAATCAAAGCTAGTATCCGAAATAGATATTTTGGACAAAAAGAAGAAATTTTATTTTTCTATGAATAGTCTTAGATATCGTGAATAGTCTTGATATCGTGAATAGTAACTCAGACACCAAAAGATAGAAATTTCCCAAAAAACATCTTCACGCTTCATGAATAGTACTTTTCGTGAATAGTAACTCGTGAATAGTAACTCGTGAATAAGTAACTCATGAATAGTAACTTATGAATAGTAACCCAACATGAAAAAGTTCCAAATTTGATAAAAGTTTCAACCAATATTTCAAACATAATGATATTGAAGAAATAATATCATTTGAGAAGAAAATAACATCCTTACCTCGAAAAATTAGTACTTCTAATTTGGAATCTAGGGTATAGTCTTTGAAGGAACTTACACCGCCTCTAAACAATACTCAAAGTATACTCACAAGAATACGCTCAATATATCGAGAGAGAAATAGAGAGAAACTTGGGTTTACGGTGTGTTTTCAATTCTAAGCTAAGCACCTATTTATAGGAAAATGCTTAGAACACCAAAGCGAAAAATTGAATATAATATTAATATATTTTTCACATTTTCTTTAGCCCACCTGAGACAACTGATCTCAGCCCATTTGAATCACATGTGAGACCAACTTAGTTGCAAAAACATTTTCTCAAAATAATTAACTAAAACTCCCAAAAATTAATTATTTGAACTTGAACTTCAATAATTCATAATAAATAGCCCTTTCATCAGAAAATTCAATCACGCGAGTTTTATAGGAAATTCAATTCTCTACAACTTTGCGGAAGAAAGGTTTTCCAAATTCCAAATAAAAATTGACCAAAAAATCCACAAAAGCAGGCGATTTTACAAGCTATAATCAAATTTCGGTCGATAAATGGGGTCCACCAACATGTTTAACATGTTTTAAACATTTATTGCAACAAAAATACTCTTCCTCCTCGTATACTCATATATCCCACATTCGTTGTAAAAATATCACCATTATTATATTATTAAAATATAATAATATATTTAAATGAATTATTTTATCGAGAAAAGATAAAATTTTAATTTTCAACAATTGTCACATTAAAATTTTTCTCCATCTATATGCACATAAAATCAATATTTTCCTCATCATATGAATCAATAATTAATTATTCACAAATAATATTACGTAATCACAATATTGACAACCGTGCGGTTCCGGGAAAGGGGCTTTCCAATAAGAATTTCTTCTTCTTGGCGCCGCATTGATTAGGTGACCAAACCTCTCCTTAGATGTAACTTTCTAGACATTTCCAATAATGTTATCTAATAATATTATTCGGATAATATGAATTATTGCTTCGATAATGAAAATCTTGTGTAATGACAATTATTGAAATAACGATAATATATAATATCAACGCAGCAATTATTAACTCAATAAAATCTTTGAATAAGTAATTACCAGAACCATTATTGAGTAGTGCCTTCTTACGTAAGAATCAATAATTGGTGCAATCTGGTGTAACTATCACGTGTGTTTTAACCAGGGTATTTTAACGATGATAATTGTAACAACCACGCCGTTATTTTTAAACCACTTATATTTGTCGTTTTCTTCATCCAATCGCTTTCCGTTATGGGGCCCACACATGGCTGCGCCGTCGTACGAATATTCCCCGACAGTACGAATATTCCACGACCAAACGAATATTCCCAAATAACAATGAATATTTTATAACCACTTGCTTATTTTGAAGTATTTATGTATTTTACCCTAACTATCCACATTAATCAAATCAACCCTTACTATTTCAAAATAATCAATAGAAAAATTAAATTTCATTAATAATAAGTTGGGGTCTTCTGAACCTCCTCTCTTATGAAATTTCGTCCTCGAAATTGGCGTGACGACACTGTGTTTGAAAAGGTGAGGATACCTCGCTTTCATTTCCGTTTCCAATTCCCGTGTCATTTCCTCTATAGCATGATTCCTCCACAAAACTTTAACTTGTGGTATGACCTTTCTTGGCGTGGGGCATGCTCCTTCCTATCCAAAATCTTGACAGTACCTCCTCATCGTTAAGTCTTGGCTATATCTCGTCCTGGGTTCTAACTCTATAACATGGTTCGGGTCTTTCACATATTTACTGAAGTACGATATGTGAAACACATTATTATGAACACGAGACATACTCGGAGGTAACGCGAGTCTATAGGCTACATTTCCTACTCGGTCAAGAATTTGAAATGGACCAATAAATCATGGATTGAGCTTTCCTCTCTTCCCAAATCTTGTAACTCCCTTCCATGGAGCAACTCGCAATAATACATGATCCCCTACACTAAATTCCACGTCCTTTCGATGAAGATCCGCATAACTCTTTTGTCGATCTTGTGCCATTGTATAACGTTGTCGAATCATTTGGATCTTTTCCGTAGTCATACGTACCAACTCGGGTCCCAACAGTGTTGCTTCACCCACCTCGTCCCAACATACTGGAGAGCGACACTTTCGTCCATATAATGCTTCAAATGGAGCTACACCTATACTTGCCTGATAACTGTTGTTGTAGGAGAATTCCACCAATGGTAAATACTTATCCCAACCGCCTTTGAAGTCTAGGACACGAGTCTTAATAAATCTTTAAGAGTTTGAATAGTCCTTTCGATTGTCCGTCCGCTTTGAGGATGGTATGCTTGAATCAATCGTATAATCCGTGCCCATAGCTTTTTGCAAGCTAACCCAAAATTTTGAAGTGAATCTTGGGTCACGATCCGAAACTATGGATACAGGGCATGCCATGCAACCTCACAATCTCATTCACGCACATACTAACAAGGCGTTCAAGTGAATAAGTCTCCGTGTCGGCAAGAAATGAGCGACTTGGTTAATCTATCAACAATAACCCAAATAGCATTGATGCTCGAGAAACCGTAGGAAGACCCGTAATGAAATCCATGGTAATGTGTTCCCACTTCCATTTCGGAATCTCAAGTGGTTGCAAATCGGACCCTTAGGTACTAGATGCTCGCTTTTACACGTTGACAAGTTAAACACATTGAGATAAACTTTGCAATCTCTCTCTTCATATTGTTCCACCAAAATGTATGTCAAGATCACGATACATTTTAGTACTTCCAGATGGATTGCAAATGGTGTATTGTGTGCCTCCATCATAATCTTGTACTTCAAATCGTAGTCGTTAGGAACACAAAGTCTAGAGTGGACTCAAGTATTCCTTCTTCATCAATTCTCGCCTTAGAATAGCTCCTTCTTGTACTTTCTTCTTCATACGCATCATCATCTCAGAATTCGTTGGCTGGCTTGAGCAACCTTAACTTTTTCTATTAAAGTTGGCTCTGTCGTATACTTGACATCATCGCTTTTCGTTCCTGCATATGATCTTCTACTTTCAACGCGTCGGCTACCACGTTCGCTTTTCGGGATGGTATTGAATAGTGTGGTCGTAGTCTTTCAATAGCTCGAGCCAACGTCATTTGCCGCATGTTGAGTTCTTTTTGAGTGAAGAAATATTTAAGGCTTTTATGGTGCGAATATATCTCCACTTTCTCCCCATATAGATAGTGCCTCCATATCTTTAAGCGCTAAATCATTGCTGCGCTACTCTGGATCATGAGTAGGATAATTCCTCTCATACTCTTTAAGTTGTCGTGAGGCATAGGCTATGACTTTCCCACGTTGCATGAGAACACATCCTAACCCTTTGCACGAAGCATCGTTTGTAGATAACAAATCCATCCGAACCGGATGGTATTGTTAGAACAGTCTTAAAATAAGTCTCCTCTTAAGCTCTTGGAAACTCTTCTCGCATTCTTCACTCCAAACGAATTTTGTATCCTTCCGAGTTAGTTGAGTTAATGGAGTAGCGATTAGAAAAAACCCTTCCACGAATCTCCGATAATAACCAAATAAGCCCAAAAAACTACGTGCTTGATCACCGACTTGGTTGCTCCCAACTTTGTATTGCTTGAATCTTGGCGGGATCAACGATACTCCATGTTTCGACACCACGTGTGCCCAAGGAATGCTACTTCCTCAAGCCAAAACTCGCATTTCTTCAATTTGGCATATAGTTTGTTTTCACGAAGCCTTTGGAGTACCGACTTCAAATGGTGCTCATGATCTTCACGACTTTTGGAATATATAAGGATGTCATCAATAAAGACAACAACAAAGCGATCCAAATATTTCTTGAATACTCGGTTCATCATATCCATGAAAGCAGCGGGAGCATTAGTCATTCAAAGAGACATGACTAAGAATTCATAATGCCCGTCTCAGAGTTCTAAAAGGCGATCTTTGGAATATCCTCGGTTCTAATCTTGATTGATGATATCAAGAATGAAGATCGATTTTTGAAAAGAATTGTGCCCTTGCAATTGGTCAAACAAGTCATCAATACGAGGTAGAGGATACCTATTCTTGATGGTGACATGGTTCAATTCGATAGTCAATACAAAGTCGCATACTCCCGTCTTTCTTCTTTACAAATAAAACAGAGCACCCCAAGGAGATGTACTAGGGCGAATGAAACCGATGTCCAACAATTCATGTAGTTGGACCTTTAACTCCGAAGTTCAATAGGAGCCATTCGATATGGGGTTTTAGAAATGGACTTTGTACCGAGTTCAAGATCAATAAAGAATTCAACTTCACGTTACGGGGTAGGCGGGAAGTTCTTTGGGAAATCGTCGGAAAGTCAATAACAACGAGAATATTATTCAAATTTGGCGTGTCTTTATTCAAATCCATAACATGGGCTAAGAAAGCTTGACATCCGTTTTTCAATAAACGAATAGCTTTATGATTAGATATGACGATGATTGATTTTAATGGTTTAGTTGCTTGAATTACGTACAACGGGTTGGTTAGGAATATGAAAACTAACAACCTTACGAAAACAATCAATTTTGGCATGATGAGTAGTTAACCAATCAATCCCTAAAATCACATCAAAAGCAAGTATCTTTAAAGAGATAAGGTCAACGGGTAAGGTAATGGTGCCAACTTGAATCAAACAAGATTTATAAGCAGATGGATGTGATGAAAGTTTCTCTAACGGAGTTTCCACAGATAGGTCAAAGTCTAATTTCTCCTGAGTCAAGTTTAAGCGTTGAGCACATGCAGGAGAGATAAATGAATGGGTAGCACCGGTATCAAGTAAGGTATAAACTTCGCAAGAATTTATAAATAGCTTACCCGTGATCACCTCGTTTGGGTTCCTCGCATTATGACCGATCCACAACAAACGCTCTTCCGGAATCGTTGACTTTGACTTTTTGGGACGATCTTTTGAGTCACCGTCCCCATTGAACTAGGTTTCGCTTCTGATCTGATCTCGAAGCGATATGTCCTTCCTTTCCACAATTATAGCATACCTTGAATGTTGTGGGACGGTTTGGTGATATGTCCCTCTTTCCGCATTTATAGCATATAATACCGTGGTCGTTCTCCTCCCTTAGAACCGATTCTTTCTGTGACCTTCGTCGTCTTCACATGGTCATTGTTAAATCTCCTCTTTTAAAATCTCCTCCCGACTTCGCTTCTTCTATTTTCATGGCCATGATTACCACCGAGTGGTTACCATTTTTGTCCGTCTGTTTCTTTCTCCGTTGGTTATCATTATTACATTGATCGCTATCTCTACAGTACGATCCTGGTTGTGGTCCCTCGATTGGCCGTACTTTCGTTATCTCGCTCTAATAATTGAGCCCTGCTTACAACATCCGAATAGAGAAAAGTTTATGAGAAATGAGATCTTGGACGTATCTTGGGTTTCAAACCTCTAAGAAACATCCGCGTCATCGTTCCTCATTCTCCACCAAATGAGGTGCAAACACGGATAACTCTGCAAACTTTGCCTCGTCTTTGAGACACCGTCATGTTGTTTTGCTTTAATCGATGAACTCCACTTCCTTCATATAGCGAACACTTTCGGAAAGTATTTGTCATTAAATAGTTTTGAAACGTTTCCCAAGATATCTTTGAGTCTTGGTGGGATGGAGTACGCTTCACGAGACTCCACCAGATGTCTACCCTGCCACGGAACATAAAGGTGGCGAATGGAACCTTCTGTTCTCTCGTGCATCCCAAGACATCGAATATCTTGGTAATTTGTTTGACCCATGTTTCCGCCGTGATCGGATCGCTTTCCCTTAAATTCTGGTGGTCCCAACTCTTTGAATCTTTGCATTTGTGACAACCCGTGAATTGCTATCATTTCCTCCTGTATTTTTTGAACACGAGTCTCCTCGTCGATTTTGCATGAACTGCAAAAGCTTCTAAACATCCCCTCGTTCATCATCTCGCTTTCGGTGGTGTTGTTCACGGGAGGAACATTGCCACTGTTGCACGTTTTCCTCGTTGGTGAGTCTGAGCGTCTCCACGGTCTCATTTCCATTGTTAATATTCTCGATTCGACATTCTCAAATCTTGTCATAAAACAAGGGTTAATTAAGGAAATCAATATATCACATAATATCCTTATATCTTGACCAACTAAAAAAATAAGCTTAGGTAGGACACACTAGCGAAGGATTTACTCGTCTCTCCCTCTAGTTCTATTCCCCGATCTCCGCCAGAGATCATATCCTAAGCTCGATACCAACCGCGGCGCCCCCAAAATAGGTCTACATCACCTTTTACGAGTTGTCAATACATGATGCGAAACAACTACAACTTTATTATTACAACAACATAAAGCTGTGAGTTTGAATACAAATATTATCTTCCGATAATATCTATACTCAAATAAATCCTCATCACATTTATTGATACATTATTTTACAAAAATGGTGAGGACTACTAACAATCCTTTCTAAAACCTTCATTCCATATCCCAGCTACGTACTACTCGCTATATTCTCGCCTCCCGAGAAGAAAAATGGAACAAAAAGGAAAAGGGTGAGCTCAACTAGCTCGATAAAAAGAATATTATGACTAAGATAATATACAACAAATTACCGTTAGTCTTCAACAGGAAAAATCTAATAGAATACAATAGACAACAAATTTTAAATCAATATTCGCAGCGGAAATAATAATTCATTAGAAGAGTTAAGTAGAGAATGCAAACTACTATCTTCTATGTATGAATTTAAAAGTTCATCGTCTCATCTTTTATCCCCAAACATCAATCAATATACATCTGGAATCAAATATTCATCTTTGCACTACTGGGCCAAAGATATTCATCGATTAATCATGTTCATTTAAACACTGTTCATCTTTGCTTACTGACCAAAGATATTCTTGAAAATCATTCATCTTTGCACTACAGGGCAAAAGATATTCAATAATATCTTCATTTAAGACCGAGGATGATGAAAAATATTTTAAAGAAAGCGAATCCAATTGAAACAAAATGACAAGGATTAAGGATTAAGGATTAGTACTTTGTTTTATCCATGTTCAAAAATACCTCAAAAATAATCATAGTGGTGTAAAATTCAAGAATGATCAAAATATGGATACAATCAAAGCTAGTATCCGAATAGATATTTTGGACAAAAAGAAGAAATTTTATTTTTTCTATGAATAGTGCAGATATCGTGAATAGTGCTTAGTATCGTGAATAGTAACTCAGACACCAAAAGATAGAAATTTCCCAAAAAACATCTTCACGCTTACTTATAATAGTACTCGTGAATAGTAACTCGTGAATAGTAACTCATGAATAGTAACTCGTGAATAGTAACTTATGAATAGTAACCCGACATGAAAAAGTTCCAAATTTGATAAAAAGTTTCAACCAATATTTCAGCATAATGATATTGAAGAAATAATATCATTTGAGAAGAAAATAACATCCCTTACCTCGAAAAATTAGTACTTCTAAATTGGAATCTAGGGTATAGTCTTTGAAGGAACTTACACCGCCTAACAATACTCAAAGTATACTCACAAGAATACTCAATATATCGAGAGAAATAGAGAGAAACTTGAGTTTACGGTGTGTTTTCAATTCTAAGCTAAGCACCTATTTATAGGAAAATGCTTAGAACACCAAAGCGAAAAAATTGAATATAATATTAATATATTTTTCACATTTTCTTTAGCCCACCTTAGACAACTGATCTCAGCCCATTTGAATCACATGTGAGACCAACTTAGTTGCAAAAAAACGTTTTTCTCAAAATAATTAACTAAAACTCCCAAAAATTAATTATTTGAACTTGAACTTCAATAATTCATAATAAATAGCCCTTTCATCAGAAAATTCGAATCTCATGAGTTTTTATAGGAAATTCAATTCTCTACAACTTTACAGAAGAAAGGTTTTCCAAATTCCAAATAAAAATTGACTGAAATCCACAAAAAAGGCGATTTATACGTGTATAATCAAATTTCAAATATAAATGGGGTCCACCAACATGTTTAACATGTTTTAAACATTTATTGCAACAAAAATACTCTTCTTCCTCGTATACTCATATATCCCACATTCGTTGTAAAAATATCACCATTATTATATTATTAAAATATAATAATATATTTAAATGAATTATTTTATCGAGAAAAGATAAAATTTTAATTTTCAACAATTGTCACATTAAAATTTTTCTCCATCTATATGCACATAAAATCAATATTTTCCTCATCATATGAATCAATAATTAATTATTCACAAATAATATTACGAGAATCACAATATTGACAACCGTGCGCTCAGGAAAGAGGGCTTTCGATAAGAATTTCTTCTTCTTGGCGCCAAGATTAGGTGACCAAACCTCTCCTTAGACGTAACTTTCTAGACATTGCCAATAATGTTATCTAATAATATTATTCGGATA
This sequence comes from Panax quinquefolius, assembly GCA_020205615.1. Taxonomy (NCBI): domain Eukaryota; kingdom Viridiplantae; phylum Streptophyta; class Magnoliopsida; order Apiales; family Araliaceae; genus Panax; species Panax quinquefolius. The sequence continues at coordinate 42,410,168 of CM035162.1, read as the reverse complement.
ATATGAATTATTGCTTCGATAATGAAAAATACCGTGTAATGACAATTATTGAAATAATGAAGAATATATAATATCAACAATGCACAATTATTAACTCAATAAAATCTTTGAGCGATAATTCATCGTAACCATTATTGAGTAGTGCCTTCTTACGTAAGAATCAATAATTTGTGCAATACCGTGTGCTACTGTGTTTTAACCACCGGGTATTTTAACAGTATTAACGGTAACAACCACACCGTTATTATTTTTAAACCACTTATATTTGTCGTTTTCTTCATCCAATCGCTTTCCGTTATGGGGCCCACACATGGTTTTACCGCAGTATACGAATATTCTAATAAAAGATCATGAATATTCCACGACCACCAAACGAATATTCCCAAACAACAATGAATATTTTATAACCACTTGCTTATTTTGAAGTATTTTAAGATTTTACCCCTAACTATCCACATTAATCAAATCAACCCTTACTATTTCAAAATAATCAATAGAGAAAATTAAATTTCATTAATAATAAGTTGGGGTCTTACATCATAAATATTAAATTATTAATAAAATTTACCTTTAAATATCAAAAGTTATATTTTATAACTTAAAATATTTTTATTCTATTTATTTTCATTTAAAATGACTTTTATAATATTAAAATCATTTTTAATTAATTTATTTAATATAACTACTAAATAAATCTAATATCATTAATATTTAATAATTAATGAAACTTATCTTAAAATATTAAAAGTTATGTTTTATAACTTAAAATATTATTAAATACTTTATTATTATTTAAAATGATTTTTAATACCATAAAATCATTTTTAATTAATTTATTTAATGCATTTATTAAATAATTTAAATACCAATAATATCCAAATAAATATTAATATTTTTGAAAAATATTTCAAATTGTTAAAAGTTAATTTTTATAACTTAAAATAATTTCTAAAATTGATTTTTTAATTTTTAGGAATTTATTTCTATTTTTAATGTATTTTTTGGAATTTATAAAACAAAAATAATTATAACCGTCGCTATAGGCTATAACGACACTTATCTGTCATGTTAGGTGTTCTTGGCCTCAAGAACACTGACAAGTCAGTGGTCAAGTTGCCCTGTTTGACCGAGTCTATTTCTTATCTCGAAATGTTTTTGGGCTACCTAATGGTCAGATCTTGTAGTGTTAATGTAACACTGCATGAAACAACAAATATCCAGGTCATACTTCATCACAATCAAAATATATTAAGCCTTGAACTAGCTGTCAGGCGTGTTCATCATATTCTGGGCTGCCTAGAAAATTATATTCATGGCCAGTCAACGCTCTTTATGGCCTTAAATCTGACAATCTGTTCATGTTACAAGTTTTCTGCTCGTCGGGCTATCTAGACAAACCATCATAGAACATGTTTCAAGCTATGGTCAAGTCTAAACATAATTAATCAAATCGAGCTAAACTATTGAAAAAGTTGTCAGAATTGTTCTTCATTTTCTGGGTTACCCAGAAATGAAGAACAATTCGTGCAAGCATATTTGGGCTTCCACAACTTGTTGTACTTGCATTGTTTTTGTTGTATAAGGTTTCCAGATTGTAAACAACATGTTGGTAAAGAGTTCTATTACATAAAAACAGTATAACAACAACAGATCAAGCAAATCTAGGCCGGTCAAATCATGTCAGAAGACATGTTCTTGAATTTCTGGAATTTCCAGAAACAGATTTTATGAGCAAGAAGGCTAGTTTGACCTTCCACTGTGTTCAATATATTGGTGATTTAAGGGATCTACAAGCATTTATTCATAGTACCCATAACAAGCTACAACTTAGTTACAATAACAGAATCAAAACAACAACACACTGGCAGATCTAGTCGCTTGAAAACGTTGTCAGGCCCTGTCTGGGCACGATCTGGGTTTTCCAGATTTGTAAAGTCATGCTCGGTCAACTAGGTTTGACCAGCTATAACTTTTAACATGTTCATGATCTGGGCTAGCTTCCAGTTTCAGATCAAAGATCTCATAGCATACTACAACTCCAAAACATAAAACACATCAAATAATAAACAGAGAGAGATCTACAGCCTCTGACTTTTGTTTGTCAGACACAAAAATTATTTTTTCCCAGATTTTGAAAAATGACAAATCTGAGCCTCTAGATGTTATGGATCTAACATCTAGCAACCCAGATCACATTGTTAGACTCCATACTACATATTTAACACAAAAAAACTAACATCTAACATGCAGATCAATGTCAGATTTCTTCTAGGGTTCTTACCTCTTTGTGAACAAATTCTTGATTCTATGCTTCTGATTTGTTAAGTGTGATAGTGGGGCTTGATTTATGACTGATCTAGTAAGGAAATTTCGGAGGTTTTAGAGAGAGAAGTTCTAGGATTAGTGTTTGTGCAAATTAGCATAAATGTAACATTTTCTCTCTCTTGATCTATACAAATAACATGTATGCAATGTATTGGATGATCACATGGCTGAGATTTGTAGCTTGTAGGTTCATAGCTAGGTAGACTAGGGTGGCTAGCAAGATTTGGATAAGATTTGTCTAACCAATAATTCAAGAATGGGACAAAAGGGCATTTTTGTAATTTCCTTTTTAATCTCAAGGGTATTCTTGTCCAAGGTGCTTGAATCTAGGGTTTAATCACTAGATTTTATATTTTAAAGTTTCCTAAATAATTACTAGGGTTTGAAAGATTAAAATTAAAGTGTAATAAAATTTTAAATTAAAACATACTAATTAAATTAGGGTTTTTAATAAAATTAGGGTTTAAATAATTAGGGTTCCTTAATTATCATTAGGGTTCCCAAATTAACAATTAGGGTTTCCTAATTATCATTATAATTTACTAAAACAGTAATTAGGGTTTCTAATTTTGCAATTAGGGTTCCTAATTAGCAAATTAGGCTTTTCAAATAAATAATTAGGGTTTCTCCTAATTACAGAAATTATATTATAGACAGTAAAATTCATATAACACCATTACTACACTGTCTCGAACTATAACCGAGGTTAACAATTAGGATTTAATAACACGATATGAGGGTTATGCCCTAATTTACCACAATTGAATAACCATTATCAGTCTCCACATTTACATTACATATTTATATACTTTGAAAAATTAAAATATAATTAATATTATATTATTATTCTCATCCATTGATCAATACCCAAATTTAGGGTTTGGATTCCATATACGATTTATTCTTCATATATAACATCAATAATTATGCTAAAATAATTAACTTAAATATTACGAACAATTCATATAATAAAATATTTATTATTATAATTCTAATAATCATTTCATATGTTATTTAAATAATATAAAATCATATTTTTCATGGAAAATAATTAATAAAAACATTTCTACTTACAAAATTAATTACTATAGGAATATACTTTATAATGATCAATAATTCTAAAATAAAATTGTTTGAAATTATTCATTAAATAAATAATTTTATTTATCACATATATACATACACATTACTTGACACATATTCTCATCTTTAAAATAAAAAAAATTAATATGCAAAATTTCTTATTTATTTATATAGAAAATATCGGGTTATTACATTCACCCTCCCTTATAAGGATTTCGTCCCCGGAATCACCGTTGTAAAAACTCATACTTATAAGGGTATATAACATACATAGTCATTTCAAATAGATCTCGATCAGATTTGATCGAACTGATCTTTAACTATTCATATAAAGTTTATCTTTCTGATTAAACGGAAGCTTGATTTCTAAAAGAACTCAAATTCCTCCTTCAAAATATTTTTATAAAATAATTTATTATATATTGGAAAATCATATATATCGAAATATACAAGTTATACGAATAATACCTGGAGTTGCATTCTCAGCTGCCACCGTATACTAGACCGTCATATTGAAAACTCTTGTGGTTGATTCTGTTGGTTTGTTTGTTGAAGTAGGTTCCGTTGTCATTAGAGTCCCGCTGCCTTTTCCTTTATTCGCGCTTCCTGTATTCCTTCCCTTTTTCGGACAGTCTTTCACCTTATGCTCCGTTGATCCACACTTGAAACACCTCTTGTTCATCCTTGGATTGGGGCAGTTAGGAGAGATATGTCCCTCCTGCCCACACTTGTAACACACAAACTTACCCTTAAGACACTCCCCTGAGTGATTCTTTCCACAATTCCAACACTGCGCAACCTGTTTCTTTCCACCTCCTGGCCTACTTTTGGTATTCCCGAAATTATCTCCTTTTCTTTTCCCAGATCTTCGCCACTATTTTCTTCTCATACTCTAGCTTGATTTGCTTCCCACTGAAAAATCGTCGTCTCCCTTTCATCGTATAGGTGACAAAAGTCGTCTTTTGCCCATCCGTTACTCTAGTATGTCACAAACATCTCTCTGAGGTCGATTGATCCTCTAAATCTGGTATTCGATTTTTTGAAGTCTTTGACGTTTGTTGATCGATTACTTGGTTGATTTCCATGGTGGTATTCCGATTCTGCGTAAGCTTGAGCGTCCACATTCGCCAAGTTTTGTGTTGGGTCTAGTTGTCTTTCGACTTTGTTGATGAGTTCTTCTTCGCCTTTTGGTTTCGTTTTTCGTCTTGGCGGCATTATCTCGATTAAATAAGATCATGTTCATCTAACTAATCCCGTCGTACTTTTCATTGCATATCACATACTTCTTTAAACATCTGTTATCCCCTTTGTGACATAAAAGTCGAGAATCGTTGCCACAACTTATACAAAAGTTGAGAATACTACTTTACACAGACATACTTATCATATACTTATCATAGAATCATACATATTCAAATAACACTAATACTACTCATTTCATACGCCTTCACTAAGGATCAATTACTTAGCATTCTATATATTTCTATTATCCTCAATAATCCATTCTCACATAACTATACCTAGTTAAATCAAACCTTCCTCACCATATATGAGTTTAAGAACTCACCACAAACATATATGAGTTCAAGAACTCGAGCTTGATCTTTATCCTGTAACTATACTACACTATCGGTCATATACTATAATTTCTAGGTCGATTTACACTTTCTCTGTATAATCACCTCATTGAGGTAGCTTTTCAATGTGAGCCTCTATTTCAAATTTATTGGCTTTGATATTGGCTCGGTTATGGAGGTTGACTCCTTCTTTACGACCTGAGGGTATGCTAATTCTTATCTCACATAACATCTACACACTAACTATCTTGATTAACATATAGTATATACACACAACAATTAGTAGTTTTATAAGAGTTATCTTTTATTTTGTTTAACGATGAATTTATTCAATTCATCTCCTTTTAAACTCTAAATGAGTTATTTATATTTTCAACGTTTCCCCACATTTCTAAGGTTATAGCCTAAGGTCGATCCCACCTAAGGTTTCTAACCTAAAGCTTTGATACCAACTTCATGGACGCCCCAAATCCGGTGGTGCTTGGAACCCGAACTCGGTGCTTCACGATACCATTTCTATAAGTTTGAATAATACTAATAATAATAATAATAATATAAAATTCAAACTTAATTTACATATGCATCAAAGTTTACTCCCAGGTACGAGACCTTTAAACATTCATTACATCATAGATAATAAGTATCATTGTCTTAATAAACTATAACTATTACACGACATAATATAAATCTCATTCGAACAACTTTCCTTTCCCCTTGTTCTTGCCTGAACCTTCTGGCTGATCACACTTAATTGAAAACAGTTAAATTTAAAGCAAGAATGAGCATTGGATTGCCAGCGAGTAATAACAACAATATATATTAGCTGAAAGAATTAAATATTTTCTTTGAAAGACACTTTAACAACGAATCAATCAACAGGTTGTGAAATAAAATTTGAACCAATAATAACAACATATCACTTCCATATGTAATCTTTGAAACTAAGTATAGACTATAACTGGAGATCATTCGACAGACTATGAACATTGTTTTTCATTTTTGCTAGGGTTTAGCAGAACTTCATCCGCAAACCGTCATAACTTACTGGACACGAGGGTGATCACGCCCAATGTGCCTGTGTTGATCAATACTACATGCAAGAACGATATTATCGTTCACTCTATCCACCTTAGGTGCACAAAAGTTTCCCATATTCGGGATGTTCATACTTAGTCGGGAATCCGAACCAAAACAATTTGGTTGGATACAATAACGTTCTATCTTGTTCAACAATATTTTTATGTCTAAATTTGAATCAAATAGCTTAGAATGACTTTTAAGTCAACGTATACATACTTGAAATCGATAAGTATGTATCAACATATGATTAAATACAATGGTTATCCAAGTGGGGACACTTGTCTAACCCTATATACGAATTAACGAACAAAACAAATATCTGAATTATACAATAATATAATGATTGGATAATGTAAGAACTTGTATGAATACAAAGATTGGATACATAATGAATAATAATAGAGTTAATAATCCAGCACAATAATAATATAATTACGAAACTTTCTTACTCATGTCCATTGCATAAAGGAAATGCAAAGGTAGATATACTTGCACAATGTAAATAATAGATCTAATACTTGCTCAATAATAATTGGAGTAAGTTTAGGAAACTTAATAACATGATATACTGTTTTACAAAATAAAAATAAAAGTATTGCATAAGGTTTAGATATTTTTGAGTTGCTTTAACTTTAATAACGAACTTAGATTAATCTTTTATACAAATACCTATCGTTAATAAGATCATTCGTTCGATTAGAATAATATATCATAACACAAAACACCGCTTCTATTTATACGATCGACACATAACCTAATCACTTTATCACACATATCTAACAAATATTGATTCACTAACAAACACATATCTAGTCAATTTATCTATGTCCGGATCAATTTAAAAATATTTCTATATCTGAAGCGACTTTATCGGGTAAATATCGAGTCTAAGACTCTATCGTGTGAGTTCAATATTCGTTTAGATATTTTAAATATCGGTCATATTATTTTTCATAGCCTTATAATAATTTTTAAATAATTATTATACTTTATCATGAATTTTCAAACACCTGAAATCATTATTAAATGATTTAAATATTAACTAATTCTATTATCATTAATATTTAATTAATATTAAACTATTAATGAAACTATTACCAAAATATTAAAGTTATTTATAATAACTCAAAATATTTTAAAAGTATTAATATTATCTTTAAATGATTTTTAAAACATCAAAAAAATCATTTTAAACAATTACCATTAATATTAGAATATTAATTTATTATTTATCAAAATATTAAAAGTCATTAATTATAACTTAAAATATTTTTAATTCATTTATTTCCTTTTAAATGATTTTTAATTCAATAAAACCATTTTTAAACTATTTATTTAATATAATTATTAAATAAACTTAATATCATAAATATTAAATTATTAATAAAATTTACCTTTAAATATCAAAAGTTATATTTTATAACTTAAAATATTTTTAATCTATTTATTTTCATTTAAAATGATTTTTATAATATTAAAATCATTTTTAATTAATTTATTTAATATAACTACTAAATAAATCTAAGATCATTAATATTTAATAATTAATGAAACTTATCTTAAAATATTAAAAGTTATGTTTTATAACTAAAAATATTATTAAATATTTTATTATTATTTAAAATGATTTTTAATACCATAAAATTATTTTTAATTAATTTATTTAATGCATTTATTAAATAATTTAAATACCAATAATATCCAATAAATATTAATATTTATGAAAAATATGTCAAATTATTAAAAGTTAATTTTATAACATAAAATAATTTCTAAAACTGATTTTTTAATTTTTAGGAATTTATTTCTATTTTAATGTATTTTTTGAATTTATAAAACAAAAATAATTATAACTGTCATTTATAGGCTATAGCGACACTTATCTCGTCATGTTAGGTGTTCTTGGCCTCAAGAACACCGACAATCGATGGTCGAGTTACTTACTGTTTTACCGAGTCTAATTCTTATCTCGAAATGTTTACGGGCTACCTAATGGTCGATCTTGTAGTGTTAATGTAACACTTGCATGAAACAACAAATATCCAGTCATACTTCATCACAATCAAAATATATTAAGCCTTGAACTAGTATCATCGAGCGTGTTCATCATATTCTGGGTTTGCTGAAAAATTATAGTAAATGGTAGGTTCAGCGCCTACTTTGTGGCCTTAAATCGACAATCTGCTTCATGTTACAAGTTTTACGCTTTCATCAGGCTATCTAGACAAACCATCATAGAACATGTTTCAAGCTATGGTCAAGTCTAAACATAATTAATCAAACCGAAGCTAAGCTATTGAAAAAGTTGTCGAAATTGTTCTTCATTTTACGGGTTACCGAAAATGAAGAAACGATTAATCTAACATATTTTGGGCTTCCACAACTTGTTGTACTTGCATTGTTTTTGTGATATAAGGTTTCCAAATTGTAAACAACATGTTGGTAAAGAGTTCTATTACATAAAAACAGTATAACAACAACAGATCAAGCAGATCTAGGCCGGTCAAACCATGTCAGAAGACATGTTCTTGAATTCTCTGAATGTCCGAAATGATTTTTATGAGAGTAAGTGAGGCTAGTTTGACCTTCCACTGTGTTTAATATATTGGTGATTTAAGGGATCTACAAGCATTTATTCATAGTACCGTAACAAGCTATAACTTAGTTACAATAATAGGATCAAAACAACAACACACTGGCAGATCTAGTCGCTTGAAAAACGTTGTCGAATACATCGTCTGGGCACGATCTGGGTTTTCAGTTTCAGAAAGTCATGCTCATCGACTAGGTTTGACCAGCTATAACTTTTAACATGTTCATGATCTGGGCTAGCTTCTAGTTTCAGATCAAAGATCTCATAGCATACTACAACTCCAAAACATAAAACACATCAAATAATAAACAGAGAGAGATCTACAGCCTCTGACTTATGTTTATCAGACACAAAAATCATTTTTTCCCAGATTTTGAAAAATCACAAATCCGAACCTCTAGATGTTATGGATCTAACATCTAGCAACCCAGCTCACTTTGTTAGACTCCATACTACATATTTAACAAAAAAAACTAACATCTAACATGCAGATCAATGTCAGATTTCTTCTAGGGTTCTTACCTCTTTGTGAACAAATTCTTGATTCCATGCTTCTGATTTGTTAAGTGTGATAGTGGGGCTTGATTTATGACTGATCTAGTAAGGAAATTTCGGAGGTTTTAGAGAGAGAAGTTCTAGGATGAGTGTTTGTGCAAATTAGCATAAATGTAACATTTTCTCTCTCTTGATCTATACAAATAATATGTATGCAATGTATTGGATGATCACATGGCTGAGATTTATAGCTTGTAGGTTCATAGCTAGGTAGACTAGGGTGGCTAGCAAGATTTGGATAAGATTTGTCTAACCAATAATTCAAGAATGGGACAAAAGGGCATTTTTGTAATTTCCTTTTTAATCTCAAGGGTATTCTTGTCCAAGGTGCTTGAATCTAGGGTTTAATCACTAGATTTTATATTTTAAAGTTTCCCAAATAATTACTAGGGTTTGAAAGATTAAAATTAAAGTGTAATAAAATTTTAAATTAAAACATACTAATTAAATTAGGGTTTTTAATAAAATTAGGGTTTAAATAATTAGGGTTCCTTAATTATCATTAGGGTTCACAAATTAACAATTAGGGTTTCCTAATTATCATTATAATTTACTAAAACAGTAATTAAGGTTTCTAATTTTGCAATTAGGGTTCCTAATTAGCAAATTAGGCTTTTCAAATAAATAATTAGGGTTTTTCCTAATTACAGAAATTATATTATACACAGTAAAATTCATATAACACCATTACTACACAGTCTCGAATTCATAACCGAGTTTAACAATTAGGGTTTAATAACACGATATGAGGGTTATGCCCTAATTTACCACAATTGAATAACCATTATCAGTCTCCAGATTTACAGTACATATTTATAGCACTGAAAAATTAAAATATAATTAATATTATTTTATTATTCTCATCCATTGATCATTACTTAAATTTAGGGTTTGGATTCCATATCTGATTTATTCTTCATATATAACATCAATAATTAAGCTAAAATAATTAACTTAAATATTCTCGAACAATTCATATAATAAAATATTTATTATTATAATTCTAATAATCATTTCATATATTATTTAAATAATATAAAATCATGTTTTCATGGAAAATAATTAATAAAAACATTTCTACTTACAAAAATTAATTACTATAGGAATATACTTTATAATGATCAATAATTCTAAAATAAAATTGTTTGAAATTATTCATGAAATAAATAATTTTATTTATCACATATATACATACACATTACTTGACACATATTCTCATCTTTAAAATAAAAAAAAAATTAATATGCAAAATTTCTTATTTATTTATATAGAAAATATCGGGTTATTACAGTGTCTGTATGTTTCATTGCTTTAATATATATATATATATATATATATATATATATATATATATATATATACACATTTATATATATATAACTATGTGTCAACTTTGTTCGATGAGCTTGACTTCTGGCCTCGAGCGTTTACTTTCGCTTTGTATATATATATATACATTTATATATATGAATCGTGGTCTAACTCGCTCGATGTGCTCGATTTTATATCCTATATACTATTTCTTTTGTATATATATACATTTATATATATGAACTGTGACTGCTCGATGAGCCCGATTTTATATCCTATATGCGTTTTCTACTTTTGTATATATATATATATATATATATATATATATATATATATATATATATATATATATACTGTTATTGACTCTACGATGAGCACAGATTTTATATCCTATGCGTTTACTACTTTTTTATATATATATATATATATATATATATATATATATATATATATATATATATATATATATATAACTGTCATTTACTTACGATGAGCCCGGATTTTATATAAAGTGCGTTTACTCTGCTTTTATATATATATATTTATATATATGAACTGTTGTCGGACTCTGTTCGATGAGCCTGGATTTTACATCCGGTGCGTTTATTGCTTATATATATATATATATTCGTCCTGCCTGGAGTTTCCTTCGTGGCAGTTGATCGCTTTTATAGCTTTATTTACATTCCGTCCCGCCTGGAGTTTCCTTCGTGGCGGTTGACTGTATTTACAGCTTTATTTATATTTCGTCCCGCCTGGAGTTTCCTTCGTGGCGGTTGACCGTATTTACAGCTTTATTTACATTTCGTCCCGCCTGGAGTTTCCTCCGTGACGGTTGATAGCTTTTAACAGCTTTATTTATATTTCTGATCCCCCATGGAGGTGCTTCGTGGTTGGTGATCCATGTCAGATATATATATATATATATATATATATTTACTGCTTTATATATATACCGCCATCGCTTTCATACAAATTGCGAGATCTTGTGCTTAGGAATCATGTAATCACATTCAACCTATTGGATCTACATTCGGTTCCTCGTGATGGACATTTTCAAATTTATGTGACTTGTAAATTATTATCGCGATGTCTCAATTTCCTCGGATGGTTTCCATACCCACGAGGAAGTCGGCATTATTTTGTACATTATTTTCGTATGGATGCCTCGCATCTGTCAAATAAAATCAATCAAGCCGAACACTTAATAAAATGGGAGTGTAAAAGGTCTCAATTACTATTGAACATCAGGGTTTGAAAAATCTTTTTTATAAAACATCATTGCTATACCTTGCTAAAAACTGAATTTTTACATAAATTCAAACCCTGTTTATATAGGTTCGAACGAGGCCTCGCACTACTTCCAAATAAAAGCACATTAACCCACACACACACACATTCAGATAATAGTTTCTTGAAAAGAGGCGGTCACCGTGGTAACACGGATGTCGGGGGGTGCCTAACACCTTCCCCCCGCATAACCAAGTCCCTGGACCCAAATAAATCTCGGTTTCACCGACCCGTTTAGCAGTCACTGGGTCAATGTGCAAACCTTTTCTCGGTTGTGTTGGTATAATCATTTAAAAAACCAACTGGCGACTATTAACAGTCCATCGTCGACATTATACATGTCGGACCTTTTTCACTTATTTTTTCAAACAAATCTCACCTAAAATGAGAACACCAAAGAACAAGTAACGGAAAGGGACATCTAAAAATCCTGACGTCGACACTTTGGTTATAGGTGAAATATGTAAATTTTTCAAAATAAGCAAGTGGTTATAAAATATTCATTGTTGTCGGGGAATATTCGTTTGGTCGTGGAATATTCTTGCTGTCGGGGAATATTCGTACGACGGCGCAGCCATTTGTGGCTCCCATAACGGAAAACGATCGGATGAAGAAAACGATAAGTTTGAGTTTTTACAAATAACGGCGTAGTTGTTATCGTTAACCCTGTTGGAATACCCGACGGTTAAAATACAGTAATACACGTGGTTGCACAGTAGCACACGGTATTGCACAGTATTTTTGAATTATTAATTCTTATGTGAGAAGGCACTACTCAATAATTGTTATAGTAATTACTGTTCAATATTTTATTTTATTGATTCAATAATTGTTGCGTTGATATTTTATATTATTGTTATTTCAATAATTGTCATTGCACAATATTTTCCATTATCAGATCAATAATTTATATTATTTGAATAATATTATTAGATAGCATTATTGGTAATGTCTAAGAAAGTTCTGTCTAGGAAAGCGGTTTGGTCACCTAATTGCGCGCCAATAAGGAGAAATTCTTATCGGAAAGCCCCCTCTTTCTTGAAAACGACCTGGTTGTCATAACTATGATTCTGTAATATTATTTGTGAATAATTAATTATTAATTTATATGATAAAAAAATATTTATTTTTATGTGGATATAAATGAAGGAATTAATGTTGAGGTGTTTTATCAGTATTTTGTCAGACTAGAGGTGTTAAAAATCATTCGTATGTGGATTTCAGACATTTTCTGATTGGAATTTGGAAAAAAAAAAATTCTACAAAGTTGTAGAGAATTAAATTTCCTATGGAATAAAAATAAGATTCAATTTTTTTGATAAATGAGCTATTTATTACAAATTATTGAAGTTTCGAAAATAAATATTTTTTATTAAAAACATGGGTGGGCCCCACTTTTGGTTGGGGTGGAAAATTGTATTTTGGTGGGCCCCACTAGTGGTGGTTGAATTTTGGTCCAAGAGGTGTGCATAGAAAAAATTTGAAAAAAAATTATTTTATTAATTTAGTTTGCTTTGGCGTTCTAACATTTTCCTATAAATAGGGTGCTTAGTTAGAATTGAAAATCACACTAGAATCATAAGCTTTCTCTCTCTATATTATCGAGCGTATTTTGTGAGTATTTAGATACTTTGAGAGTTGTTATTAAGTGCAAGTTTCCTTCAGCACTATATCCGATATTCTAGTCAGAAGTACTGTTCTTTTGAGATAAGAGATGTTATTTTCTTCGTAAATGATGTTATTTCGTTCATTATCATTATGCCAAAATATTGGTATGAATTTTATTATGAAAATTTAATTTTTTTTATGTCGAGGTTACTATTCAAGTATACAGTACTATTCACGTATACGATACTATTAATGAATACGGTACTATTCACGAAGTGTGATTTTTCTTGTGAAATTTCTACTTTTTTGTGTCGGGGTTACTATTCATGTATATGGCACTATTCACGTATACGACACTATTCACAAATACGGCACTATTCACATAAAAATAAAATTTTCTCTTCTTTGTCCAAGATGTCTATAATAGTTACTATCTTTGATTGTATCCATGTTTTGATCTTCATTATTGAATTTTACCCCACTATGGTTTATTACGGAGTATTTTTGAACTTGGATAAACTAAAATACGAATCCCTAATCTTTGATCTTTTATCTCACTGAATTCATTTTCTTTAAGATATTTTTCATCATCCTCAGTCCTAAATAATGATATTACTGAATATCTTTGGCCTGTAGTGCAAAGATGAATGATTACATGATGAATATCTTTGGCCCGTAGTGCAAAAATGAACAGGTATTGAGATGAACATGACCAACTGGTGATATAAATGAATATCTTTGGCCCGTAGTACAAAAATGAATATTTGGTTGAAGATGTATATTGATTGATGTTACAGGGATAAAATATTGATGATGGAATTTTAAATCGTAGAAGATAGTAGATTTCATTCTCTACTTAACTCTTCTAATGAATTGTTATTTTCGCTGCAAATATTGATCTAAAACTTGTTGTCCATTATATTTTATTTGAATTATTGAAGGCTAACGATAATTTGTTCTACATTATCTTAGTCATAATATTTTTTACTAGGCTAGTTGAGCTCACTCTTTTCCTTTTTGTTCCATTTTTCTTCTCAGGATGCGAGAATATAGTGGGAACTAGTCGGGGTGTGGAGTGATGTTTCCAGTCAGTTATTTTAGCAGTTCTCACTATTTTGTAAAATAGTGTTCAATAATTGTAATGATGACTTATTTGAGTTTGAATAATATCTAGAAGACAATATTTGTATTTAAATTCATAGTATATGTGTTGTCGTATTTTGCACGACAATTGTAATAATGAAGTTGTAGTTGTTTCTGTACCATATATTTGGCGACTCAGAATGAGTGTTGTATACCTATTTTGGGAGCGTCACAGTTGGTATCAGAGCTTAGGGATATGGTCTCTGGTGGAGATCAGGGAATAGAACTAGGAGGGGAGAGACAAGTAAATCCTTCGCTAATGTGTCCTACCTAAGCTTATTTGTTTGGTCGATCATAATATAGGAATATTACGTGGCATGTCAATTTCTTTAATTAACCCTTGTTTTATGGCAGTATTTGAGAATTGCAGTTAAAATTTTAACAATGAAGTGAATGAGACCGTGGAGACACCTTTAATCACCAACCAGGGGAACGTGCAATAGGAAGGCAATATTCCTCCTATAAACAACACTACCGAACAAACGATGAATGATGGAATGTTTAGAAGCTTTTTGTAGTTCATGCAAAATCAGACGAGGGAGACTCATGTACAAATTACAGGTGGAAATGATAACAACGCGCGGCTTATCACAGCTAAGCAGTTCAAAGAGTTGGGACCACCAGAATTTGTGGGAAAGCCGGATCCGATCAAGGCAGAAACGTGGGTTAAACAAATTACCAAGATATTTGATGTCTTGGGATGCATAGAGGAACAAAAGGTTCCATTCGCCACCTTTATGTTCCGTGGTGAGGCAGACTACTGCTGGGAGTCTGTGAAGTATACCCAGCTAGCCGTACTCAATATGTCTTGGGAAACATTTCAAAACTGTTCAATGACAAGTACTTTCCTGAAAGTATTCGTCATATGAAGGAGGTAGAGTTTATTAGACTGGAGCAGAACAACATGACTGTGTCCCAGTACGAGACTAAGTTCGCAGAGTTATCTAGGTTTGCACTTCATTTGGTAGAGAATGAACAATATATGACGCGGATGTTTCTGAGAGGTCTGAAACCTGAAATTCGGCAATATCTTATTTCTCATAAATTTTCTCTATATTCAGATGTTGTGAACAAGGCTCAATTATTAGAGTGAGATAATGAGTATGTTCAACCGAGGAACCACAACCGTGGTCATATGCGGTGGCGTGAATCATCGAGCAATGACAACCAAATGAGGAGGAAAATATTCTACAAAAAACAGAACCACTCTGGTGGTAATCGTGGCCATGATAGTAGAAGAAGCGAGTCGGGGGAGATTTCAAAAAGAGAAGGTACAACAATGATAACGTAAAGACGTCAGCACCAACTGTTTCTAGGGGAGGAGAACGATCACCGGTCATATGTTATAAATGCAGGAAAGAGGGACACATCAGCCCAAACTGCCCATAACAATCCAAGGTGTGTTATAACTATGGAAAGGAAGGTCATATAGCTAGAGATTGTCTTGTAGTGAAACCAAGTTCAATGGGGATGGTGACTCCAAAGGCTGTCCCGGATAAGTCAAAGTCGGTGGTTCCTGGAAGGGCGTTTGTCGTGACTGCCCAAAATGCGAGGAACCTGAACAAGGTTATCACGGGTAAGCTAATCATAAACTCTTGTGAAGTTTATACCTTATTAGATACCTGTTCTACCCATTCTTTTATCTCTCCTACTTGTACTCAACTTTTGAACTTGACTCTGGAGAAATTAGATTTTGACTTATCTGTTGAGACTCTGTTAGGAGAAACTTTCATTACATCTACTATTTATAAATCTTGCTTGATTCAAGTTGGAACCATCACATTACCTGCCGATCTTATTTTGTTGA
The DNA here is from genome assembly GCA_020205615.1 of Panax quinquefolius. Taxonomy (NCBI): domain Eukaryota; kingdom Viridiplantae; phylum Streptophyta; class Magnoliopsida; order Apiales; family Araliaceae; genus Panax; species Panax quinquefolius. The sequence continues at coordinate 42,393,796 of CM035162.1, read as the reverse complement.
AAATACTTGCATTTGATGTGATTTTAGGGATTGATTGGTTAACCACTCATCATTATAAAATTGATTATTTTCGTAAGGTTGTTAGTTTTCATATTCATAACCAACCTGCTATGCGAATTCAAGTAACCAAACCTCTAAAGTCAATCACTGTCATATCAAGCCATAAATCCATTTGTTTATTGAAAAACGGATGTCAAGCTTTCTTAGCCCATGTCATGGACTTGAACAAAAACACGTCAAATTTGAATAATATTTCTATTGTTAGTAAATTTCCTGGTGTATTTCCTGAAGAACTTCCCGGTCTACCCCCAGAACGTGAAGTTGAATTCTTTATTGACCTTGAACCCGGTACAAAACCCATTTCTAAAACCCCATATCGAATGGCTCCTATTGAACTTCAAGAGTTAAAGGTCCAACTACAGGAGTTGTTAGACATCAATTTCATTCGTCCTAGTACATCTCCTTGGGGTGCTCCTGTTTTATTCGTAAAAAAGAAAGACGGGAGTATGCGACTTTGTATTGACTACTGGGAATTGAACCGTGTCACCATCAAGAATAGGTATCCGCTACCTCGCATTGATGACCTGTTCGATCAGTTGCAAGGAGCACAATTTTTTTCAAAGATCGATCTTCGTTCTGGATATCACCAGCTGAAGATTAAAACTGAGGATATTCCGAAGACTGCTTTTAGAACTCGGTACGGGCATTATGAATTCTTAGTCATGTCTTTTGGACTGACTAATGCTCCTGCTGCTTTCATGGATATAATGAACCGTGTGTTCAAGGAATATTTGGATCAGTTCGTTGTTGTGTTTATTGATGACATCCTCATCTATTCCAAAAGCCGTGAAGATCATGAGCGCCATTTGAAGCTGGTACTTCAAAGGCTTCGTAAAAATAAGCTATATGCCAAGCTAAAAAAATGCGAGTTCTGGCTTGAGGAAGTAGCATTCCTTGGGCATGTGGTGTCAAAACATGGAGTATCTGTTGACCCAGCGAAGATTGAAGCAATACAAAGTTGGGAGCAACCGAAGTCAATGACTGAGGTTGTGACGCCCACAAAATAGGTATACATCACCCATTCTGAGTCGCCAAATATATGGTACAAAAATCAAATACAAACTTCTTTATACAATACGACAAAAGCGTAGCTTAGAGTTTTTACACGAATAGTGTCTCATAGACAGTATTCAAACTCAAATGAAGTCCTCATTACATTTATTATCACACTATTTCATAAAATAGTGAGGACTACTATAGCCACCATCTTGGACCGTCACTTTGTTCCCCGACTAGTCCCAGCTATATTCTTATTTCCTAAAGAGAACATGTGACGCCCCCAAAATTAGGTATACGTCACCCATCTTGGGTCGCCACTTACATGGTACATAAATTCAAATACAACTTACTAACCTAACTGTCGTGTGCAATAATACACATAAACCGTGAGTTTGAATACAAATATTGTCTACTAGATATTATACAAACTCAAAAGGAGTCCTCATTACAACTATTATCACACTATTTCACGTAATAGTGAGGACTACTAATGCTATCCTCTCGGACCATTACTTCGTTCCCGACTCGTCTCCAAATTATGTTCTCATTTCCTCAAGAGAATAAAGGAAAGAAAAAGGTAAGCTCAACTAGCCCAAAGAAGAAATATTATGACTAAGATAATGCGAGAATAAATTATCATTAGCCTTCAACAAAGTTGTTAAACCGATAAAATACAATGGACAACCAGCTTTAATCTGCAATGGAATAAGCAATCCATTAAAAGAGTCAAGTAGAGAATAAAGTCTACTATCTTTTAGGTTTTAAAAGGTTTTCATCAATTTTATCACGAGACTCACTTTAATAATAAACCACCACATCTAATCATCCCCACGCATCTACTACAAGGATTTTCATCAAATTATCAATGGTCATGACTATACCGAATCACCCCCGGTCATAATCATACCAAAAACTATCCATCACAAAGATTACAAAGCCATCGAGGACTTTTGTCACATCATTTATATCAAGTCACGATTATACCGAATGATCCTCGGTCATAATCATACTAAGTTCATCTATGCACGTAAGCCAAAGATAACATAATATAACATGAGGATGATGACAATGACATAGTAATTCAATAAAACAAGTTCAAGAATTATTTAATCCATGAATTATTAACGTCCAAATTATCAACATGATCTTGCTTTCGTAGAGTTAAATTCAAGAATGATCGTAAGAATATTTCCATGAAAAGATATCGGATGAAACGCAAATATCAAGGATATTCTACTAATTTCATGGAGTATAGAAGTCAAAGTTTTAACCAACCGGGTATAATAAAGAATGGAATAACAAAAGAAATCACCACGCATGCGGACTTCGCGATGTATGGTTATTCCAACAGAATAATAATAACGGAACCAGTCGTGAAATTCACACACGGCAGTGATGTTCCAATGAGAATAATAAAGATGGAACCAGATCCGTAAAACACACAGATAGGATATTCCAACAGTAATGATAAAGATTTTAACCAGTCCGTGTAAAACACACGCATGTGATGTTCCAATGTATTAATAAAAAACCGAATCAGTCCTGTAAAACACATGCATGTGATGTTCCAATGTAATAATAGAAGAATGTCACCAAGTATAGGGTAAACCACAGATATACGAGTTATTCTAATGTAATAATAAGCAATGGAATAACATAAGGATTTCACCAAGTATAGGGTATGCCACAGATACAAAAGTTATGTATAGGTATGCCACTTTTACAAAAGTTATTCCAATGTAATAATAGTGAATGGAATAATGTAAGTTCTCTTCAAGAAGAAAGAATAACACCCTTCACCGTAAAAGAACCTAATATAGAAGTAGTGAAGTAGCGTAATACTCTTCTTCTTTCTATAACTTTCTCTCTATAGCTTCTCTCTATAATTTCTCTCTCTAGAGTTTCAATGAATTCGTAAGAAAATAATGAAGGAATGAGCTTCTATTTATAGGAAAATGGAATGCATAGTAACTAATCCATGAACGGTCCAGATTGATTTACTTTAATCTGACGGTCCATATTTAAAGAAAAATCTTTTAAATAAAATATAATATATTCTATTTATATAAAAATATTTTACTATGCAAACACTATGCAATACTATGCAAATCACTATGCAAAACACTATGCAACACTATGCATAATAAAATATAATATATTCTATTTATAGAATAACTTTAATAAAGTATTCTATTTTATATAAAAGATGTTTCGCTTTATTACGTTAATAATACGAATAAAAACAAACGTCATTATCGCTATAATAATTCATATTATTAATCGAATGATAATGGAATCAAACCGGTGACTTCTCACATAAGCATCAATAATCAATACCGGTAGCTACTATGCAACCACACGATTATCATCGCATTTTTACTACCGAGTAGTTCAACAAGAACTACTAGTAAAACTTCCGCCGTTATTTCAATAAAATATTTTTGTCGTTTTCTCGATCCGACAATAATTCATTAGGGTCCACCAATGATTAAGCCATTGTACGAATATTCCCACGCTAAACCTAATATTCCCCACCAATCGAATATAATATAACCACTTGCATACTTTGCAAAATTTATAAATACTACCCACAACTATAATATTATCTTAAATTCACACCATAATATTAAAAAATTATTTCAACAAAATTTAAATCTTTATTGATAAAATCTGGGGTCTCACAATCTCCCTCCTTATGGAATTTCGTCCTCGAAATTAGGGGTACGATACTGATATGATAAAGAGATGAGGATACCTTGAATACCTTTTATCGCTTAAAAATATTAAATTCATCTTTGAAATCGCGCCAAAGCTATTCATTAACAATTCATCTTTGCACTTCAAAGCTAAAGATATACAACTCAGAAAACCAATAATACCGAGACTCAAATTAATAGTATCACGACCACGAATTATCCATGCACCACCGGCTAAGGATATTCGTGTTTTCAATTACTGATTATGATTATACCCAACAATCCTCGGTCATAATCATACCAAGTCCATCTATGCACGTAAGCCACGAGATGACTTTGAACGCATCCATGAATTAATATTTCATTCTTTGAGACTCACCAATAATTAATCCACATCATCGAATCATCCCCGCACTACAGTGCCAAGGATATTCATTAGTATCACGACCACAAAATTATCCATGCACTACTACCAAAGATAATTGTGTTTTCAATTACTACATTATGATTATACCGAACAATCCTCGGTCATAATCATACCAAGTCCATCTATGCACGTAAGCCACGTGTATGACTTTGAACGCATCCATGAATTAATATTTCATTGTTGAGACTCAAATTTCAATAATTAATCCACATCATCGAATCATCCCCGCACTACTGTGCCAAGGATATTCATTAGATCATCGCGACCACAAATTATCCATGCACTACTACGGCCAAAGATAATTGTGTATTCATTTACTGATTATGATTATACCGAATAATCCGTGGTCATAATCATACCAAGTCCATCTATGCACTACAGAGCCACGTATGACTTTCAACATAATATAAACATGAGGATAATGATATAAAGAATCAATCAAATGAGATAAAGGATAAATATTAAACATTTATAATATAATTTATCCAGATTCAAGAATATCCCCATGTTATCAATCACTTAATAATCTCATAATCTAATATCATTAATATTATAACAATATTTTAATCACTTTTTAAATTTATAAACAATTTATCTTAATTGTTTACGCTTTACCATATAATGCATTTAATCATTCAAAATGTCATACTCATAAAATATCATCACCAATTATCAAATCCTCATCAAAAATATGCATATACTCTATATAGGATTCTCTAGCCATAATATCCTATTTTCAACTTTGTTTACTTCACATAACATATTTAACTCATATGTTCAGTAATTAAACTATTTTCATGAAAAATACCAAATCAGTCCCAAAAATATTTCTTTTCTGGGATTTAGCATAATATAGTCCCATAATAAAATATATATTTTTCTAATTTTTTAAAATTCATTTACTATTTTTAAAAATCAATTTCCACTTAATTCCTTAAGAAATTAGCTACCTCAAGTTTAACTCCAAAATTCCCAAATCTTGGCAGGACCTTACACATGTTAACGTGAGCTTCTAGTTTAAATTTCATGGTCATCTGAGTTATAGAACTCCTAAGTTATAGCGTTTTTCGTCGAGAAAAACCTAAATATTGAAATAGTCATAACTTGCTCATTTTAAGTCAGAATGAGCTCATTTTTGGACAGGATGTACTTTATACCATATACTTTCATGTCCCAAAAGGCCAGAATTTTTCTCATAAATTAAGTGGCCGAAACAGCCTCTCTAAAATCATGGCGAGAAGCTTTTTTCGATTTTTACAGCTTTGCACTCCTTTGCTAAAATCAGTCCACACAAAATCTACAACACCTTTTCCAGTAATTCCACTTGGATTAGTTAGGTAACTCATAGATCTAACTCTAGGACTTGACCACATTCAAAAATTCAAAATATAACAGGAGATATGGTCAATTGAATTTCATGTTACGCTTTTCACTAAAATCGATTTTCAACTCTTTGTGATTTCTAAGAAACTTTCATGTTTTCACATACTAACCAACATAACTCATCATAAAACTTACTAATACTTCATATACCCATGATTTTTATTAGTTCTATACTTTTATTATGACTTTCATCATAATCCACGTAAATGATCCTTTTAGTTGAAGAAATATTTGAGGGTTTAAGAAATAGGTTTTGTCTTTCAATAATACAAAATTCGATTTCACGCCTAGGGTAGGCTAGAAGTCTTCAAGAATACGCCAAGAAATTTATTAATGATAGAAATATCATTCAAAACTCATTACTCTCGTCCAAGACTTGGATAGTATCGTCACATTAATACCAATCGTGACTTCTATCCCTTAACCCGATAAAGACCTCACAATGATACCTATTAACTTGCCATCTTCAAATCATGACGTCGCCTACGTAAAGTCCGCTTTTCGCATTCCACACAAGGAAGTCAACAACGAAAGGATCGGGGCTCTTTACTTATAGCTTGATATAACAAAGATTAACTTTAGGATTTGGTTACTTTGAATTCAGATAACAAAGTTGGTTAGGTATATGAAAGCTAACAACCTTACAAAAAGAATAATGAGTAGTTAATCAATCGCTTTTCAAAAATTACCTCAAAGGCAAGTATTTTCAAAGAGATAAGATAGACAGTAATGTGAAAGTGTTTATTTGAAACAACAAGATTAATAAATGTTGGAGGTAACGAAGGTTTCTCCCAACGAAGTTTCAATAGATAAATCAAAGTCTAATTTCTTCAGAGTCAAATTTAAACGCTTGAACGCAAAGCAAGCAAGAGAGATAAAAGAATGGGTAGAACCAGATTCTAATAAGGTATAGACTTCGCAAGAGCTTACGATTAACTTACCCGTGATAATTTTATTCAGGTTCCTCGTCACGAGAAAAAAAACGCTCTCTCTTAAACTACCGGCTTTGGCTTGTCTTCGGGACATCCTTTGGCATCACTATCTCAACTGGACTTGACTTCACCATACGACAAAATCGAGCTAAGTGACCTTCTCTTCCGCAATTAAAACACGCTTTGGATTGCTGCGTACAGTTTGGACGGATGTGTCCCTCCTGTCCGCATTTGAAACATACGACCGGTGGTCGTTCTTCTTCCTTTGATACGGGTCTTTGATCGCCGACGTCTTCACGCCATTGTTGAACCCTCTCTCTTGAAATGTCCATTCTTATTATCTTGGCCATGATTACCACATCAAATGGTTACCATTCTTGACATGATAATTTCCCCACGATGGTTATCATTGTTCATGACCGCTGCTTACCCAGTATGATTATTATCGTGTTGTTGCTCATTACCTTTTGGTTGAAATGACTTCAACTGGCCTCATGTGCTTCATTGCTTATCTCAATATTTTCAGATGTCATTTTCAAACACTGTCACAAAACAAGGATTAATTGACATTTAACAAATTATCCCTATATTCGAATTCGACCAATCAAATACCAAATAAACTTAGGTAGGTCATACTAGCGAAAAGAATTCCCGTCTCTCCCTCCTAGTTCTTATCTCGCATCTTAGCCAGGATCATATCCTAAGCTTTGATACCAACCGTGACGCCCCCAAAATTAGGTATACGTCACCCATCTTGGGTCGCCACTTACATGGTACATAAATTCAAATACAACTTACTAACCTAACTGCGTCAGTGTACAATACGACATAAATCGTGAGTTTGAATACAAATATTGTCTACTAGATATTATACAAACTCAAAAGGAGTCCTCATTACAACTATTATCACACTATTTCACGTAATAGTGAGGACTACTAATGCTATCCTCTCGACCATTACTTCGCTCCCCGACTCGTCTCAAATTATGTTCTCATTTCAAGAAGAGAAAGGTGAAAGAAAGGGTGAGCTCAACTAGCCCAAAGAAGAAATATTATGACTAAGATAATGCGAATAAATTATCATTAGCCTTCAACAATGTTAAACCGATAAAATACAATGGACAACCGGCTTAAATGCAATGGAATAAGCAATCCATTAAAAGAGTCAAGTAGAGAATAAAGTCTACTATCTTTTAGGTTTTAAAGGTTTTCATCAATTTTTATCATTTGAGACTCACCTTAATAATAAACCACCACATCTAATCATCCCCGCACTACCACGGCCAAGGATTTTCATCAAATTATCAATGGTCATGACTATACCGAATCACCCCCGGTCATAATCATACCAAAAACTATCCATCACAGACATTACAAAGCCATCGAGGACTTTTGTCACATCATTTATATCAAGTCATGATTATACCGAATGATCCCTGGTCATAATCATACTAAGTTCATCTATGCACGTAAGCCAAAGATAACATAATATAACATGAGGATGATGACAATGACATAGTAATTCAATAAAACAAGTTCAAGAATTATTTAATCCATGAATTATTAACGTCCAAATTATCAACATGATATCGCTTTCAGAGAGTTAAATTCAAGAATGATCGTAAGAATATTTCCATGAAAGATATCGGATGAAACGCAAATATCAAGGATATTCTACTAATTTCATGGAGTATAGAAGTCAAAGTTTTAACCAACCGGGTATAATAAAGAATGGAATAACAAAAGAAATCACCATGCATGCGGTATTGCAGATGTATGTGTTATTCCAATGTAATAATAATAACGGAACCGTGTCGTGTGAAATTCACACAAGCCGGGTGATGTTCCAATGAATAATAAAGATGGAACCCGGATCCTGTAAAAAACACGCGATAGGATATTCCAATGTAATGATAAAGATTTTAACCAGTCCGTAAAACACATGCATGTGATGTTCCAACGTAATAATAAAAATCGGAACCGGTCCTGTAAAACACATGCATGACGTGATGTTCCAATGTAATAATAGAAGAATGTCACCAAGTATAGGGTAAACCACAGATAAAAGTTATTCTAATGAATAATAAGCAATGGAATAACATAAGGATTTCACCAAGTATAGGGTATGCCACAGATACAAAAAGTTATGTATAGGGTATGCCACTTTTACAAAAGTTATTCCAATGTAATAATAGTGAATGGAATAATGTAAGTTCTCTTGAAGAAGAAAGAATAACACCCCTTACCGTAAAAGAACCTAATATAGAAGTAGTGAAGTAGCGAATAATACTCTTCTTCTTTCTATAACTTTCTCTCTATAGCTTCTCTCTATAATTTCTCTCTCTAGAGTTTCAATGAATTCGTAAGAAAATAATGAAGGAATGAGCTTCTATTTATAGGAAAATGGAATGCATAGTAACTAATCCATGAACGGTCCGTATTGATTTACTTTAATCGACGGTCCATATTTAAAGAAAAATCTTTTAAATAAAATATAATATATTCTATTTATATAAAAATATTTTACTATGCAAACACTATGCAATACTATGCAAAACACTATGCAAAACACTATGCAACACTATGCATAATAAAATATAATATATTCTATTTATAGAATAACTTTAATAAAGTATTCTATTTTATATAAAAGATGTTTCGCTTTTATTACGTTAATAATACGAATAAAACAAAACGTCATTATCGCTATAATAATTCATATTATTAATCGACAATAATGGAATCAAACCGAGTGACTTCTCACATAAGCATCAATAATCAATACCGCAGGCTACTTATGCAACCACACGTGACATCGTATTTTTACTACCGAAGTAGTTCAACAAGAACCACGGTAAAACTTCCGCCGTTATTTCAATAAAATATTTTTTGTCGCTTTCTCAATCCGACAATAATTTCGCTATTGTAGGGTCCACCAATGATTAAGCAGGCAGATTTAATATTCCCTGCTAAACCGAATATTCCCCACCAATCGAATATAATATAACCACTTGCATACTTTGCAAAATTTATAAATACTACCCACAACTATAATATTATCTTAAATTCACACCATAATATTAAAAATTTATTTCAACAAAATTTAAATCTTTATTGATAAAATCTGGGGTCTCACAGAACAATGAAAGAAAAGGGTGAGCTCAACTAGCCCAGTAAGAAATATTATGACTAAGATAATGCGTAATAATTTATCGTTAGCCTTCAATGATTGTTAAACTAATAAAAACAAGTTTACTCGTGAGAACAAGCAATCCATTAGAAGAGTCAAGTAGAGCATGATATCTACTATCTTCTATGATTTAAAAATGTTTTTCATCAACTTTATCACTGAGACTCAGCTTAATAAATAAACCACATCATCAAATCATCCCTGCACCACGGCCAATGATATTCATGTAATCCTCAATGGTCATGATTATACCGAATAATCCCTGGTAATAATCATACCAACAACTGTCCATCAATGCACTACAGGCCAATGAGGACTTTTACCACATCATTTGTAACATTACGGGTCATGATTATACCGAATGATCCCTGGTCATAATCATACCAATCAATAGTTCATCTATGCACGTAAGCCAAAGATGACTTTCATCATAATATAAGCATGAGGATGATGACAATGATATAAGAATTCAATTAAAAGAAGTAAAGGATAAATTTTAAAGATTTATAATTTAATTTATCCAGAATTCAATAATGTTCAAATTGCCAACATGATACTGCTTTGTGGAGTAAAATTCAAGAATAATATTGTATCATAAATGATTTGGACAACAAAGAAATCAATTTTTGTCATGAATAATTCCCCGGGTGAATATTACCCAAGTGAATAGTACTTCAGGAATAGTACCCCGTGAATAGTACTTTGTGAATAGTACCCGTGAATAGTATTTTGTAAATAGTACCTCGTGAATAGTACTTTGTGAATAGTACCGTAAAAATGAATACTACTCATGGACAGTACTCCGGCATGAAAAAATTAAAATTTAACAAGAATGTGCGTAAAATATCCTTGTGAAAACTAAGATTAGATGAAGCACAAATTTCAAGGATATTCTACTAATTTCACGGAATATAGAAGCAATACTTTAACAAAATGAGGGTATAATCGAGAATATGAGACGAAATAATATTACTCACATACTACAGAGTGTGGAAAAAATATTATTCCTTATGAATCTTCGAAAAATAATATCCCTTACCTCGTAAGAAGACTGATATCTTGGAATAGTGAAGTAGCGCACTTCTTTCTTCTCTCTCTATAGCTTTTCTCTCTATAATTGCTCTTGTGAGTCTTAGTGAATTGGTGAGAATGAAAGAAGAATGAGCTTCTATTTATAGCAAAATATAGTTTCGATAATTGCACGTTTTGGGGCTCAAAATATTACAATATAATACCTTCATCTTTTCCTTCAGTTTTGATTTAGTCCTGCAAGTATTATCAAACTTGCACCACCTCCCCTAATAGTACATCATGTGAATCAATAGTACATTCATGTGAATCAACAGTTCTATACAAGTAAAAAAAAAATAATTACAGTATAGTACATTCATCTATACCTCCATTTTTAATTTAGTCATGCAAGTATTATCAATCTTGCACCACCTCCCCTAATAGTACATGCATGTGAATCAATAGTACACACATGTGAACAAATAGTTATAAGCATGTGAATTAATAGCAATTAATTGCTTATTTATCCGATTAATTACCCGATTGGTCAATATAACCTCCAGACATCTATTATTATCGAAATAGATGTCGATTTCCACTAACACTAATAATCCCAACACAATGGAAATATCAATTCCATCTTTAATCAACACGAACTTATTCATCATTAATAATATAACTCAAAATATTTAACAACCAGATCATTCCCAGGAAAGAGGGGGCTTTCCGATAAGGATTTCTCCCTATTGGCGCCCAATTAGGTGACCAAACCTCTCCTTAACAGAACTTTTTAGACATTGTCAATATTGTAAATAATAATATGAATAACTTTTTCGTCTCAATTATTGATTTAATAATATAAAATATTATGCAGATGATACTGTGATAATAATTGAATCAGTAATATGAGAGATATTATGTAGCAATTACTGTAGCAATAATTGAGTATAACTGAGTGACTTCTCACGTAAGCATCAATAATCAATACCGTGTGCTACTATGCCACCACGCGTATTACTGTACTTTTACCACCGGGTAGTTCAACAGTTTAACAGTAAAACTTTCGCTGTTATTTTTATAAAAAGATAATTATGCCGTTTTCTAACCCTGACAAAAATTCCGTTTGTGGGGTCCACCAATGATTGTGTCATCGTACGAATATTCCCTGTTAAAACGAAAATTCCCCGACCAATCGAATATTTTAAAACCACTTGCTTACTTTGCAAAATTTGTAAATATTACCCACACCTATAACATTATCTCAAATCCACACCATAATATTCAAAAATATATTTCGAGAAAAATAAATCTTTATTCATAAAAGTTGGGGTCTTACAACCTCCCCTTGTTATGGAATTTTGTCCTCGAAATTAGGTTGCGTACCTGGTATGTCGAAGAGGTGAGGATACATTGACTTCATTTCAGATTCTAACTCTCAGGTCATTTCCTCAACATTGTGGTTTCTCCACAAAACTTTGACTTGAGGTATAACCTTGGAGCGTAGAATATGATCCTTCTTATCCAAGATTTTAATAGGTACCTCTTCATACGTTAAATCTTCTGCTATCTCGTCGGGTTCTAATTCAATAATGTGGTTTGAGTCTTTCAAATATTTACGTTACATAGATATGTGAAAAAAGTTATGAACACGAGACATACTTAGCGGTAAGGCGAGTTTATAGGCTATAGTTCCTACTCGATCGAGGATTATAAATGGGCCAATTAATCGAGGATTGAGCTTTCCCCTCTTTCCAAATCTCGTAACTCCTTTCCATGGAGCAACACGTAACAACACATGATCTCCAATATTGAATTTCACGTCCTTTCGATGAATATCAACATAACTCTTTTGTCGATCTTGTAAGGTTTTTATGCGTTGTCGGATCGTTTGAATCTTTTTCGTCGTACCAACTCTGGTCCCAATAATGTTGCTTCACCCACCTCATCCCAGCATACTGGAGAATGACACTTTCTTCTATACAACGCCTCAAATGGAGCCATGCCAATACTTGTTTGATAACTGTTGTTGTAGGAAAACTCCACCAATGGTAAGAACTTGTCCCAACTTCTTTTGAAGTCAAGGACACAGAGTCTTAATAAATTTTCAAGAGTTTGAATAGTTCTCTCCGACTACACGTCCGTTTGAGGATGATATGCCGAACTAAATCGTAAATCTATGCCCATAGCTTTTTGTAAACTAACCCAAAATCATGAAGTGAATCTTAGGACTCGATCAGAAACTATGGATACTGGCATACCATGCAATCTTATAATCTCATTTATGTACATATGAGCAAGACGTTCAAGTGTATAAGTTTCTCGCATCGGTAAGAAATGAGTAGACTTGGTTAATCTATCAACAATGACCCAAATCGCATCTATGCCTTGAGATACCTTGGGAAGACCAGTAACGAAATCCATGGTAATGTGCTCCCACTTCCATTCTAGAATTTTAAGGTGTTGCAATGGTCCTTTTGGCACTTGATGCTCCGCCTTGACTCATTGACAAGTTAGACACCTTGAGATAAACCCCACTATCTCTCTCTTCATATTGCTCCACCAAAATATATGTCGAAGATCACGATACATTTTGGTACTCCCAGGATGGATTGCAAACGGTGTGTTGTGCGCCTCCATCATGATTTTATACTTCAAGTCAGAATCGTTAGGAACACAAAGTCTAGAGTTGACTCGAAGTATTCTTTCTTCATCGATTCTTGCTTCCGGAATAGCACCTTCTTGCACTTTCTTCCTCATACACATCAGCTCCAGGTCTGTAGCTTGAGCAGCTTTAACTTTATCGATTAAAGTTGGTTCTACTCGTATATTCACCATCATCACATGGGTCCCTGGAGTCTTTAACTCTATCTCCATCCTTTGTAAGTCATACAAAATGGGCCTTTGCATTGACAATATCGCACTCGTACCCGAATATAATCTTCTACTCAATGTGTCAGCTACTACGTTTGCTTTTCCAGGATGGTATTGAATGGTATGATCGTAATCTTTAAATAGCTCAAGCTATCATCGTTGCCACATGTTGAGTTCCTTTTGAGTGAAGAAATATTTGAGGATTTTATAATCCGTATAGATCTCCACCTTCTCTCCATATAGGTAATGCCTCTAAATCTTAAGCGCCAAAAAAGACAAATTTATGACTCTAGATCATCGTAGTAGGATAATTCCTCTCATATTCTTTGAGTTGTCATGAGGCATAGGCTATGACTTTCCCATGTTGTATGAGAACACATCCTAACCCTTTGTTAGGTTTGTAAAATTCATGAGCGCAATCAAATTCTATAAAAAGTGCGGAAGCGTGTAAAATCAGAGTTTAAAAAAATTTACAAACCATATACCCGGATCACCCTTTATGCATAATTATTAATTAAACGAAAAGATAAAGAATAAAACCATACCCTTGAAGATCGAACTTCCTCAGGTACAAGTTCACCTCCAAATCCTTTCGCGTTCAACTTGAATCCACCGGGTTTGGTTCCTTCCTTTGATCAACGTTAGCCACCTATATGTTTGGCCTCTAGAGGTGATCCACCAAGGAATAATAAGAATTCAAGAAGATGGGGTGTTTTGCTAAACCCTAGTTTTTCTATCTCTATAGAAAAGGCGTACTCTCCCAACAATTGGAATTATGTCGTATGTTGAAAAAGTGAACAACCCCCTCCACCCATAATAAGACTCCTCTTATTTATAGATGTGGGCAACCCATCTTAACAATTAAGGAATTGGGTTTTATTTAATTAATTAAATTCTTTTAATTAATTAAGCTCCCTAATCTTATTAGGGATAATTAATTAAACTCCTTTAACTAATTTTCCTTCCTAATCCAATTAGGAATAAATGAGAGTACTTATATTAAATTAATTCCTAAACTCTTTTAGAAATTAAAATAATAATAATTATAATAATATTAATAAGACTCCTCTTATTAATTTATATTTAATATTTCTAAAATATTAAATAATAAATATTAAGTTATTTAATTTATTCTATCACCATAGATTAAATTAAACATACATAACATATTATTACGATTATGCCATTAACTTCTTAAATAATTATTCTTCCTTTTATGGTGTGACCCTTTAGGTTCTCCATATTAAACCTATTGTGAATAAATCAATTAGAACAATTCTAATCTTATTTAAATAAATAAATTAAATAATTAATTTATTTAAATAAATAATATTTATTCTACAATAGGGATAAGCCTCCCTAGCGATCAACGACTTTCCGGATAATATAGATTTCAACATTAATCATAAAAGAACCTTTGAGTAAATAGTTACTGCATAATTCAATCCTTCCACCATACAATGTCCCAATTAAATATAAGACATGAAATTATTGTCACAAGTCTTATTTTATTTAATTATATGTATTTCGATCCTTAAATGCATAACTCCAAATAATGCAAATTAGAAACTCCTTTCTAATTTCATTACGCCTTAACCCAAGGACTATTGGGTTGTCATTTATCGAATCACATAGGACATTTCTCTTCTTTTATTAAAGTGGTAGATTCTTTATTGATCATACATTATCTCCATGTATAACTTATTATACCCAAGCATACCCTTTGATATACCCTAAGGGTCTTAAGGAATAAGTCAAAGTATAACTCATCATACATAAGATACTATGATGATCTCAAGTCCAAGGATTACTTGTAGTACTATCACTACAGGAATTCCTATTGACAGCAAACAAAAAACTCCATTAGGTATTCCTTAGCGAGCCACGTTCGGTGAACTTATTCTCTAATAAGCACCTACATACTTGCTTTAGTGTCTCCACACAAATGATCATGAGATCAATCATCCTCATCCAATGAAAAGCAAGCAACGTATGTACCAATCTATCCGGATTCATTAATCCCCAATTTAGTAATCCAATGATTGGGAACTATTTTAGTTTTAAGCTTTCTAAGAATTTAGATCTCATTAGAATGATCATCATCATTATTCTAAAAGCATTGCTTAAAACTATGGGTTTATCACATATTATAAAAACAAGATCATGTAGATAATTAAAAGCCTTTAATAAATTAATACTTTTTATTAATAAATGAATAAGATTGTTATAAAGTATATGCTTTATCATCAAACATGATTGGCTTGTGTGCATATTACTTTCAATCTCCCACTTGCACTAAAGCCAATCGCCATTGTATCTTATACTCTTCTTCTCTAAGTGACGATTATCCTGCTGTTGGATAAGCTTTAGTTAATGGATATGTAATGTTGTTCATGAGATTCCACTATCTCTATAGTGATTTCCCATCTTTCATGATTTTAATAATCAAATGAAAGTGCCACAACACATGTTTAGATCCAAGATGAGACTTAGGAACTATTCCTAGTTACGTAATAAACTTTTAATCCAAACAATCAACTTGCGACTTCATTTATAGCTATATACTTTGTCTTTATCACTAAACCAAAGAACTCTTTCTTTGTTTGGAACCTTTCCATTCACTACACCACTTGCTCAAGGTAACCCTTTACCTTAAAGTGGATTTTTCTGTCATCTTGGTGCATCGAAAAAAAACTTGAGTCATTAAGCCCTCTAGTTTTAATTTAGACCCACCATGAATATGATCACATCCTTAGTGCTCGGTTAAGCACTTTAAGATGTTTTCAGCGACTCATAGTGAACTTCTCCGAATATAACCGATCAACATCGGTCTCGTACATTTCATTGCATACATGATTGTCACTCATGCGACCTCTCTTTTCGAGAGTCTGTGGGGACTATTAAGAGATACACTCCATAGCTCATCGACATGAGACATCTCTTGAGTTTGCCATGCTAAACAACTTTAGCATCAAATGAATATACGTTCCTTGGGTTAAGTCGAGCATCCTTTTGTATCTATCTATATAGATTTTATCCCCAATTAAGATACTCGTCCCAAACCATTCATGGAGGAATGTTTAGACAACTTTATCATTACTGATTGTAGCATTAGTATGTCATTCCTTATCCGTAGTATATCAACATATAATATTAGGAATGTCACGACGCTCCCACTGACCCTTTTGTACACACTAGAACTCTTACCTCATCGTATGTAACTCGATCATCATCTTCTATCTTTGCGTACCTCATCATCATCATCCATGATGAATCCATACCTCCTAGGTATCTTCGGTATTATTCCAGATTTACGATTCGGTTGTGGTACAATAGGTAATCTATAGGTTCCTCTTATTTGATTTATAGTGTTTTGTGGTTCTTGAACTTTTCAAGATCTATTATCCTCCCACTAGCCCCTTCAATGATAAACGCCTTTATCTTAGAAGGCAGCGTGTTTCGTAACAAACACCTTTTGCTAAGTAGAATTATAGAACATATACCCTAAACTTACTTTAGGATGTCCCACAAATCGACACTTGTCAAATCTTGTCCCAAGCTTATCCTTTTGAAACCTTTTCACATAAGTTGGAACCCTTATCTTAACATACTTAAGATTAGGAATCCTCCCATCCCATAACTTTTATGGAGTCTTGAAATTTGGATTTTGAGGTTACCTTTTTAGTAGATATCTTGACCATTTCTAGGACAAGACCTGTAAGGATCTTTGGAATGTCGGTAAAATCATTATGGATCCCATCATGTTCAAATAGGTACAATTTTTCCTTTCGGATACATCAATCAATTATTATGTATCGAGAGGCGTCCATTATGAGAAAACCATTTGAGATGATCTAGAAACTTATTGCACAAGTATTCCTTCCTTGATCCGATCAAAGAATTCTAATACTTTGCCAATTTGTTTCACTTTTGAATTCTTTGAACCTTTCAAATAATTCACACTTGTATTTCAAAGAAATACACACATTCAACTCTTTGAATGATCATCTCCTTTTCTTATAATAGTTTGTTCAATTTGTAAAATTATTTTCATGTAAGTCAAGTATACAAAATTTATTAAGTAATATTCCAGTTCTATACAAAACATTATTATTATAAATAGAACAACAATTGTTCTTAATTATAATACCAAAGATTTTATTGTCCAACAATAAAATGGAAATAATATTTTAACAAGAACCGGAATACAATAATAACTTATTGACTTAATAGATTTGCCCAGTAGGCATTGCTAAACTATAAGTTTCTATGGCTAATATGGCAACCTTTGCTACATTTCCCTTACATAGGATTACTTATATTTGTTTAGCTTTCCACTTCGCTGGGTCCTTCATAAATCTATATTTATGATAACCAAAGTCGGTATCCAATACCCAAGTAGAACCTTGACTTAAAGAAAATTTATTTTAAATCATGAACAAATTTATATTTATAACCAAACTTCACTAAGCTTCTTTTGGTTAGCCTCTGCAAGATGCTTCTCATGAGCTTTCTTTCCATTGTCCAGGGCTTATTGCAGTGGAAGCAAACTCCTTTGCTATCCGTATCAGTTTTGTTCTTATTATCCTATGTTTTTGCCTTTTCATTCACCTTCTTTGAATCGTTCTTCTTTTCAGAAGATCCTTTAGCCCTTACCAGTAAGACTTGGTCTTTCTTGGTTGGAAAGTGACTCTCAACATTTTTCAATATGTTAAGCAAATCAGCGAGGCTGATATCTAGCTTGTTCATATGAAAAATTCACAACAATTGTGAAAGGAGTCCGGGAGTGAGGGAAAGATCAAATCTTGGCTCAACTCTCCATCCATGACAAAACCTGTTGTCCTAATTGATCAATCAAATTGATTATGTTAAGAACTTTTATCTGTACTGTAGTGTCATCGGTCATTCTAGATCGGAAGAGCTCCTTAGATATCTGATATCTATCAGTCCTACTTTCTTTACCATCAACTACTTGATGTGCAGGAATATAGTAGGAGCATCCATAGTTTCATGCTGACGCTGAAGCTCATTATACATAGATGCGAGCATGATGCATTGAGCCAACTGTGCATCATCTTGCCACTTTCTAAAAGTAGCAATGTCTTCCTCGGAGGCATTATGCGCAACCATTGCGAGGGATAGGCGTATTAAGGACATAAGATAGCTTTTCGTAAATATGAGAACTTTTCTCGATTTCCTTAACCAATCCGCTTAATTCATTTGATTAATTTAGCATCTAATATGCTTGTGATGATAGTAATTTTAGACATTGTAAAATTACGTAAATGAATTTGTAATTAACAACATTTTAACATACATTCTATTATTAATTACCAAAATAAATTAGGTCTTGTTTTAAATTGGTATCTCCCACTATTTTCTTCAAACTATATTACCCTCACTTATATAGTTCTAATAAAAATCTAATTAAAGATTTGCTAGTGAGAATAAGGATCCCATTTCAAATGTATATAGCCTTGTGGTGACACAACAAACTATATATAAATAAATAGGTAGACAACTCTTGTCAATTACATCAACTATGCAACTCCTTGTATTTTGCCTCTTAGATTATTTTGATCAGTGGTGGCACATCCAAACCAAAATTATCCAAGTTAAGTCCAACCTAGCACTCCATATATTCAAAAAAAGAAAAATATCATCCTTGTGGTGACACAACAAAAATAATATTGTTCAATTTTCTTTATAAGCATCAAATGTGATAAATTAACATCTTAAATACTTAATACTTGCCTTGTGGTGACACAACAAACTCATATTAAATATTTAATACTCTATTAATTTTATCATGCTAGAAGGCGACGTTCGATATTCCAAATATCTTTGAGCGCTTAGGACTTAATATAAAAATTGAGGGTTTGTTATTAATTTGTCTCATCTTGTTTAGCGCATGCATATATATATATAAAATACGCGTCATATTAATTAACATGCGAAGCATGTTTGCATAATATATAATATATATATAGTATAAGCATGCATATATAGAATACTATATTCTACGGATTGATTATGGACTTTTATTCTAGTTTGGTTCACTAGAGCCACCAAGTGAACCAAAAGGTCAAACCTAAGGGTGCAAAATTAATATTTAAATATAACTATTACATTTAATTACGGGCTCCATTACAAACTGGTCTTCAAGCGCTCGTTGCTCCTTGCTCCTTGATCTCTAATTCTTCAAAATTAATTCTAACTATTCCTATTACAAAACTATTTAAAATAAATAGAAACCTTGATCGCTGATCGAGGGAAGTACATAGGAGGAGATAGAATTTACATTAAGAAAAATTAGAAGAAGACGAAATCTGTGATCCCCATTTAATAAAACCCATACATTCATGCATCCAACTAAAATAAAATCCAATCATATTGGTCAATAGTCCATAATCAATCCCATTTATTATCATACACATCATCATATGCATCAATAAATAACATTCATCTCATGAATAATAAACATTTAATATATATATTGATATCATTTAATGGGCAAAATTAGTTAGTATAAAATCTAATTTTGAATCAAAATAAACTCCTTTATTTTAATCCAAATTTAAATCAAAATAAAACCATTTTATTTTAATTTATCTAATTTTGAATAAAATAAACTATTTTATTTTAATCAAAATATTTAATCAAAATAAACTCCTTTATTTTAATTAATTATGGAATCCAATTCCAAGTAATAAAATAATCTTTAATTAAAATAAACTCTTTTATTTTAATTAATTATGAGAATCCAATTCCATGTAAAAAAAATATTAAAGGAAACACGGATTATCTTTCCTATTCACAAATAAACTCCTTTATTTTGAATAATATGAAATCTTATTCCATATTTAAATAAACTCCTTTATTTAAGGAAACATGGATTCTCTTTTTCATTATTCACAAATAAACTCTTTTATTTTGAATAATATGAAATCCTATTTCATATCTAAATAAACTCCTTTATTTAAGGAAAGATGGAATACAATTTCAACTCCAATTAGTTATCATGGAATCAAATTCCAACTCTAATTAGTTAGCATGAAATTCTAATTTTAAAATTAAAATAAACCTATTATTTTAAAATTAAAATAAACTTTTTATTTTAAGATTAAAATAAATATTTTATTTTAATTATATAAAATTATTATATATATATAAATATATATTACGTAATAAATATAAATATATATTACGTAATATATTATATATATATATAATACCAAATAAATGAAAATGGTTAAGCCACGTAAATCATGTAACTTTTAAATCAAGATGTGCTCCCCGATTTCCGTGCATTGCCTTAGCCACGAATTGTAACATTTTTTTTTTTAAATCTGTTAGCAGCAGGAAACATAAAAACAAAAAAAAAAATGAATCACTTGCACTTTTAAAAAAAAGGGAAAAGCCGAAAGTGATTGCTAACCTGTTATTCAATATTACACGGAAATCATGTAAAGATTAGTCATTCTTCCGCAATGTAATTAAATAACGAGATCCATGACGATTCTTGCGAACAACTTTTGATTTCCATTTTTTATTTATTTATTTATTTATTTTTAAAATTTTATACTGATAAAATTATGCCCAATTAAATTGTTCTAAACACATATCAATATACATATTAAATTTGAACAATTAATAATTTGCATAAAGGTTTGGCTCGATGCCATTTATTAGGTTTGTAAAATTCATGAATATGAATCAAATTGCATAAAAAGTGCGGAGCGTGTAAAATCGAGTTTAAAAAATTTACAAACCATATACCCGATCACCCTTTATGCATAATTATTAATTAAACGAAAAGATAAAGAATAAAATCATACCCTTGAAGATCGAGCTTCCTCAGGTACAAGTTCACCTCCAAATCCTTTCGCGTTCAACTTGAATCCACCGGGTTTGGTTCCTTCCTTTGATCAACGTTAGGCACCCATATGTTTGGCCTCTAGAGGTGATCCACCAAGGAATAATAAGAATTCAAGAAGATGGGGTGTTTTGCTAAACCCTAGTTTTTCTATCTCTATAGAAAAGGCGTACTCTCCCAACAATTGGAATTATGTCGTATGTTGAAAAAGTCAACAACCCCCTCCACCCATAATAAGACTCCTCTTATTTATAGATGTGGGCAACCCATCTTAACAATTAAGGAATTGGGTTTTATTTAATTAATTAAATTCTTTTAATTAATTAAGCTCCCTAATCTTATTAGGGATAATTAATTAAACTCCTTTAACTAATTTTCCTTCCTAATCCAATTAGGAATAAATGAGAGTACTTATATTAAATTAATTCCTAAACTCTTTTAGAAATTAAAATAATAATAATTATAATAATATTAATAAGACTCCTCTTATTAATTTATATTTAATATTTCTAAAATATTAAATAATAAATATTAAGTTATTTAATTTATTCTATCACCATAGATTAAATTAAACATACATAACATATTATTACGATTATGCCATTAACTTCTTAAATAATTATTCTTCCTTTTATGGTGTGACCCTTTAGGTTCTCCATATTAAACCTTTTGTGAATAAATCAATTAGAACAATTCTAATCTTATTTAAATAAATAAATTAAACAATTAATTTATTTAAATAAATAATATTTATTCTACAATAGGATAAGCCTCCTAGCGATCAACGACTTTCCGGATAATATAGATTTCAACATTAATCATAAAAGAACCTTTGAGTAAATAGTTACTGTGCAATTCAATCCTTCCACCATACAATGTCCCAATTAAATATAAGACATGGAATTACTGTCAAAGTCTTATTTTATTTAATTATATGTATTTTCGATCCTTAAATGCACAACTCAAATAATGCAAATTAGAAACTCCTTTCTAATTTCATTACGCCTGTAACCAAGGACTACTTTGGGTTGTCATTTATCAATCAAATAGGACATTTCTCTTCTTTTATTAGAAGTGGTAGATTCTTTATTGATCATACATTATCTCCATGTATAACTTATTATACCCAAGCATACCTTTTGATATACCCTAAGGGTCTTAAGGAATAAGTCAAAGTATAACTCATCATACATAAGATACTATGATGATCTCAAGTCCAAGGATTACTTGTACTACTATCACTACTGAGAATTCCTATTGACAGTGCAAACAAAACTCCATTAGGTATTCCTTAGCGAGCCAATGTTCGATGAACTTATTCTCTAATAAGCACCTACATACTTGCTTTAGTGTCTCCACACAAATGATCATGAGATCAATCATCCTCATCCAATGAGCAAGCAAATCGAATGTACCAATCTATCCGGATTCATTAATCCCCAATTTAGTAATCCAATGATTGGGAACTATTTTAGTTTTAAGCTTTCTAAGAATTTAGATCTCATTAGAATGATCATCATCATTATTCTAAAAGATCATTGCTTAAAACTATGGGTTTATCACATATTATAAAAAAGCAATATCATGTAGATAATTAAAAGCCTTTAATAAATTAATACTTTTTATTAATAAATGAATAAGATTGTTACAAAGTATATGCTTTATCATCAAACATGATTGGCTTGTGTGCATATTACTTTCACCCTTTACCTGAAGCATCACTGTAGATGACAAATCCCTCCGAGCCAGATGGTATTATCAGAACAGGTGCTGAAATGAGTCTCCTCTTGAGTTCTTAAAAACTCTTCTCACATTCCTCGCTCCAACCGAATTTTGTATCTTTTCGAGTCAGCTGAGTTAATGGAGTAGTGATTAGAGAAAACCCTTCTACGAGTCTCCAATAATAACCAGCTAAGCCGAGAAAGCTACGTACTTCGGTCATTGACTTAGGTTGCTCCCAGCTTTGAATTACTTCAATCTTTGTCGGGTTAACAGATATTCCGTGATTTGATATTACGTGCCCAATGAATGCTACTTCCTCAAGACAGAACTCTCATTTCTTCAACTTGGCATATAACTTGTTTTCACGAAGCTTTTGGAGTATCAGCCTCAAGTGTTGCTCATGATCTTCACGGCTTTTGGAGTAAATGAGGATATAATCAATAAAGACGACCACAAAGTGATCCAAATATTTCTTGAATACTCGGTTCATCATATCCATGAAGGCGGCAGGAGCATTAGTCAATCCAAAAGACATGACTAGAAATTCGTAATGCCTGTACCGAGTTTTGAAAGCAGTCTTTGGAATGTCATCAGTTTTAATCTTCAACTGATGATATCCAGAACGAAGATCGATCTTTCAAAAGAATTTGGCGCCTTGCAACTTGTCAAACAGGTCATCAATGCGAGGCAACGGGTACCTATTTTTTACGGTGACATGATTCAACTCCCGATAATCAATACAAAGTCGCATACTTCCATCTTTTTTCTTCATGAATAGAACAGGAGCACCCCAAGGAGACGTACTAGGTCGAATGAAACCGATGTCTAACAATTCCTGCAGTTGGGTTTTTAACTCCCGAAGTTCAATAGGAGCCATTCGATATGGGGCTTTGGAAATGGGTTTTGTACTGGGTTCAAGGTCGATACCAAACTCGATTTCACGCTCCAAGGGTAGGCTAGGAAGTTCTTCAGGGAATACGTCAGGAAATTTATTAACAATAGAAATATCATTCAAATCTGACATATTTTTGTTTAAATCTGTGACATGGGCTAAGAAAGCTTGACATCCATTTTTTAATAAACGAGTAACTTTATGGCTTGATATGATAGTGATTGACTTTAATGGGTTGGTTGCTTGAATTCGCATAATAAGTTGGTTAGGAATATGAGAGCTAACAACTTTACTAAAATAATCAATTTTTGCATGATGAGTGGTTAACCAATCAATCCCTAAAATCACATCAAATGCAAGTATTTTTAAGGAAATAAGATCGATAGGTAATGTGAGGGTACCGATTTGAACCAAACAAGACTTATAAACAGTGGATGTAATGAAGGTTTCTCCCAACGGAGTTTCAACAGATAAGTCAAAGTCTAATTTCTTCGGAGTCAAATTTAAACGTTGAGCGCAAGTAGGAGAAATAAAAGAATGGATAGAGCCGGTATCAAATAAGGTATAGACTTCGCTAGAGTTTATGATTAGATTACCCGTGATGACTTCGTTCGGGTTCCTCGCTTTTTGGGAGGTTGCGACAAACGCTCTCCTTGAACTACTGACTTTTGACTTCTGGGACTGACCTTTGGTGCCTCCATCCCAAATTTGGACTTGGCTTTCTTCATGATGACAAAATGAGGCTAGGTGACCTTCTCTTCCAATTATAACACACTTTGGATTATCGTCAGTGATTCGGGACTAATATGTCCCTCCCTCGCATTTGTAACATACTGATTGGTCATCGTTCCCTTCCTTAACAACATGTACTGGTGATGACGTCTTTCCATCATTGTTGAATCTCCTCTTTTTGAAATTTCCACTTTTTGAAATTTCCACTTCTATTATCTTGACCATGATTTCCACCGAAGTGGTTACCATTTCTGGTATGTTGATTCCCTCCACGTTTGTTGTCACCGCTTCGATGACTGCTACCACTAGTATTATCATTTTACCGGATGCTCTCTCTTAGTTGGGTTGACTCGTTATCGCGTTTCAATAACTGAGCCCTATTTACAATATCTGAATACAAACACAGTTTGTGAGAAATTAAGTATTGACGTATCTCGGGTTTCAAACCTCTTAGAAACATCCGCGTCATTCTGTCCTCATTATAAACCAAGTGGGACGCAAACCGAGACAACTCGGCAAACTTAGCTTCGTACTACGACACGGTCATATTGTTCTACTCAAGCTTGATGAACTCTACCTCCTTCATGTGACGAACACTTTTGGGAAAGTACTTATCGTTGAAAAGTTCTTGGAATTTCTCCCAAGACATCTTCAGTGCGGTAGGTTGAGTACGCTTTATAGATTTCCAACAGTAATCTGCCTCTCCTCACAACATGAAGGTGGCAAAGGGAACCTTTTGCTCCTCGTAGCATCCCAAGACATCAAATATCTTGGTGATTTATTTTATCCATGTCTCTGCCTTAAGTGGTTTTGGCTCTCCAATAAACTCCGGTGGTCCCAGCTCCTTGAACTGTTTAGCGGTGGCCGTCCAAGAGTTGCCAGTGTTTCCACCTATATTTTGAACAGGAGCCGCTCTCGCCTGATGTTGCATGAATTGCATAAAACCTCGGAACATCCCATCGTTCATCATTTGACCGGTGTTATTGTTTACCTGAGGATTAATGTCTTCTTGTTGCACATTATCCTGGGTATTGATCGTTGGTGACTCAACGGTCTCATGTGCTTCATTGCTGATCTCAACATTTTTAGATGTCATTTTCAAACACTGCCACAAAACAAGGGTTAATTGACATGTCACATATTATCCCTATACTCTGACCAACCAATTAAATACCAAATAATCTTAGGTTGGTCATACTAGCAAAGGAATTCTCCGTCTCTCCCCTCCAAGTTCTTGTCTCACATCTCAGCCAGGGATCATATCCCTAAGCTTTGATATCAATTGTGACACCCCCAAAATAGGTATACATCACCCATTCCGAGTCGCCAAATACATGGTACAAAAATCAAATACAAACTTCTTTTATACAATACGACAAAAGCGTAGCTTAGAATTTTTACACGAATATTAATTGTCTCATAGACATTATTCAAACTCAAATGAAGTCCTCATTACATTTATTATCACACTATTTCATAAAATAGTGAGGACTACTATAGCCACCATCTCGGACTGTCATTCTGTTCCCCGACTAGTCCCAGCTATATTCTTATTTCCTGAAGAGAACAAAGAAAGAAAAGAGTGAGCTCAACTAGCCCAGTAAGAAATATTATGACTAAGATAATGCAGAATAAATTATCGTTAGCCTTCAACAGTGTTAAACTAATAAACAACAAGTTTAACTGCAGCGGAACAAGCAATCCATTAGAAGAGTCAAGTAGAGCATGATATCTACTATCTTCTATGATTTAAAAAGGTTTTTCATCAATTTTATCGCTGAGACTCAGCTTAATAAATAAACCACATCATCGAATCATCCCTGCACCACGACCAAGGATATTCATGTAATCATCAATGGTCATGATTATACCGAATAATCCCTGGTCATAATCATACCAACAACTGTCCATCAATGCACTACAGGCCAATGAAGACTTTTACCACATCATTTGTAACATTACGGGTCATAATTATAACGAATGATCCCTGGTCATAATCATACCAACCAACAGTTCATCTATGCACGTAATGTGAGACCCCAAATTTTATCAATAAAGATTTAAATTTTGTCGAAATAATTTTTTAATATTATGGTGTGAATTTGAGATAATATTATAGTTGTGGGTAGTATTTATAAATTTTGCAAAGTATCACAGTGGTTATATTATATTCGATTGGTTAGGGAATATTCGGTTTAGCGAGGGAATATTAAATATAACCTCAATCATTGGTGGACCCCACAGCGAAATTATTATCGGATTGAGAAAACGACAAAATATTTTATTGAAATAACGGCGGAAGTTTTACCGGTGATCTTTGTTGAACTACTCGGTAGTAAAAAATACGATGTCGTGTGGTTGCATAGTAGCACACGGTATTGATTATTGATGCTTATGTGAGAAGTCACTCGGTTTGATTCCATTATTGTCGATTAATAATATGAATTATTATAGCGATAATGACGTTTTGTTTTATTAAGTATTATTAACGTAATAAAAGCGAAACATCTTTTATATAAAAAGCGAATACTTTATTAAAGTTATTACATAAATAGAATATATTATATTTTATTATGCATAGTGTTGCATAGTGTTTTAGTGTTTTGTTGTAGTGTTTTTTGCATAGTAAAATATTTTTATATAAATAGAATATATTATATTTTATTTAAAAGATTTTGCTTTAAATATGGATAAATCAGTTAAAGTAAATCAATACGGATCGTTCATGGATTAATTACTATGCGTTCTATTTTCCTATAAATAGAAGCTCATTCCTTCATTATTTTCTTACGAATTCACTTTGAAACTCTAGAGAGAGAAATTATAGAGAGAAGCTATAGAGAAAATCTATAGAGAGAAAAAGAAGAGTATTACGGTACTTCACTACTTTGATATCTAGTGTCTTTTCTACGGTAGGGATATTATTTGTTGTACCGTAAAGGGGTGTTATTCTTTTTATTCATGAAGAGACTTACATTATTCCATTTCATTATTCCATTCTTTGGATTAACTTTTAAAAAATAACTTTTATATATAACTTTTGTATACCCTATACTTGGTGAAATCCTTATGTTATTCCATTCTTATTTATTACATTGGAATAACTTTTATACGTGGACTCCCTATACTTGGTGAAATCTTTATATTATTCCATTCTTTATTATTACATTGGAATATCACATGCGTGTGTTTTTTACACCTGACTTATTACTGTTAAAATCTTTTATCATTACATTGGAATATCTATATCTGTGTGTTTTACACGGATCTGGTTCCATCTTTATTATTACATTGGAACATCTCATCGGTGTGTGAATTTCACGACTGGTTCCGTTATTATTATTACATTGGAATAACTTTGTCTGTCTCAAATCGCATGCATGGTGATTTCTTTTGTTATTCCATTCTTTATTATACCGAGTTGGTTAAAACTTTGACTTATACTCCATGAAATTAGTAGAATATCCTTGATATTTGCGTTTCATCCAGTATCTTTTCATGGAAATATTCTTCTGATCATTCTTGAATTTTACTCTACAAAATAGTATCTTGTTGACAATTTGGACGTTAATAATTCCTAGATAAATTAATTCTTGAACTTGTTTTATTGAATTATTATATCATTGTCATCATCCTCATGTTTATATTATGTTATTATCTTTGGCTTACGTGCATAGATAAACTTAGTATGATTATGACCAGGGTTCATTCGGTATAATCATGGCTTGATATAAATGATGTGACAAAAGTCCTCAGTGGCCTGTAATGCAGTGATGGATAGTTTTTGGTATGATTATGACCAGGGGTGATTCGGTATAGTCATGACCATTGATAATTTGATGAAAATCCTTGGCCAGTGATGCGAGGATGATTAGATATTATGGTTTATTCATTAAACTAAGTCTTAGTGATAAAATTGATGAAAACCTTTTAAAACCTAAAAGATAGTAGACTTTATTTTCTACTTGACTCTTTTAATGGATTGCATATTCATTGCTTGATTAAACTGGTTGTCTATTGTATTTTATCGGTTTAACATTTTGTTGAAGGCTAATGATAATTTTATTTCTACATTATCTTAGTCATAATATTTCTTCTTTGGGATAGTTGAGCTCACCTTTCTTTCATTTTCTCTTGAGAAATGAGAACATAGGCGGAGACGAGTCGGGGAGCGGAGTAATGGTCGAGAGGATAGCATTAGTAGTCCTCACTATTACGTGAAATAGTGTGATAATAGTTGTAATGAGGACTCCTTTTGAGTTTGTATAATATCTAGTAGACAATATTTGTATTCAAACTCACGGTTTATATCGTATTGTACCACAGCAGTTATATTAGTAAGTTGTATTTGAATTTATGTACCATGTAAGTGGCGACCCAAGATGGGTGGCGTATACCTAATTTTGGGGCGTCACGGTTGGTATCGAGCTTAGGGATATGATCCTGGCTAAGATCTTGAGATAAGAACTAGGAGGGAGAGAGAGGAATTCCATCGCTAGTATGATCTACCTAAGTTTATTTTTTATTTAATTGGTGGGTCGAGTATAAGGATAATATTTGATATATTAATTAACCCTTGTGTTGTGGCGGTGTTTGGAAATGGCGGTTTGAAAATATTCACAATGGAGTGAATGTGACCGTTGTGAGACCTTTAATCACTAATCGAGTTAATGCGATTATCGGGACGAGGAACAAATTAGAGATGTCCACGTAGTGAATGAAGAACTAATTGTTGCACCCGAGAGCTTTAGTTCTGAGAGAGGTAGCGGTGAGAGTGAGGAAGAAGAGGAAGAAGAGAGGACACGAGGAGAATTGGTTAGAAGAAGTTTATGATCAAAACTTAGAATTACAAAATCGTGTTCGTGAGCTAGAAGAACAAGTTGAAGAATGGCAAGCGGTCAGTGGAACAAAGGGATACAACAATTCAAAATTGGGTTACCCGATATGTGATGCTCGAACAAAATCACGCTTTGCGCGGTGTAAGATATTAAAGTTGGAATCGAGAATTTAAAAATCAAAGATCAATTTGAAAGAAGAAACAATGAAACGAAGGAGAATAGGCGATGCATGGGTAAAAAAGGCACTGTAACGTTGATAGTGTAGAAAAAAGGCGTCCGATCCAATAAAGCGAAAATAGATGAAATGGACTTTGTTTTTGGACAACAATTGGGAGAACCCAACATCGAATTGAATTACCACATGCATAGCGGTCAACCCGAATTCGATATGGATCGAGAATAATGATTCAAATCATGGATCGAGAATGTGAAGAAGCACTTAAGGGTGGAATGTACCTATAGTAAAGTCAAACTTCGGTAATTTAAGCGAGGCGTTTGTCGAGAAACGAGCGAAGTTATTACGGGTAAATTAATTATAAATTATTACGAAGTCTATACTTTATTCAATACAAGTTCTACCCACTCTTTTATTCTACCTAGTTGTGTTCAATGTTTAAATTTGACTCAGGAAAATTAGACTTTGATTTATCTATTGAAACTTCGTTGGGAGAAACCTTCGTTACCTCCTTTGTTTATTAATCTTGTTGTTTCAAATAAACACTTTCACGATCTTATCTCTTTGAAAATACTTGCCTTTGAGGTAATTTTTTGAAAACTATTGATTAACTACTCATTATTCTTTTGTAAGGTTGTTAGCTTTCATATTCTAACCAACTTTGTTATCTGAATTCAAAGTAACCAAACCTAAAGTTAATCAACTGTTATATCAAGCCATAAGTAAAGAGCCCGATCCTTTCGTTGTTAACTTCCTTGTGTGGAATGCATCGAAAGCGGACTTTACGTAGGCGGCGTCGTGAATGAAGATGGCAAGTTGATAGGTATCATTGTGAGGTCTTATCCGAGGTTAAGGGATAGAAGTCACGATTGGTATTAATGTGACGTACTTATTCAAGTCTTGGACGAGAAATATGATTTTGAATGATATTTCTATCATTAATAAATTTCTTGGCGTATTCTTGAAGATTTCCTAGCCTACCCTAGGCGTGAAATCGAATTTTGTATTGACCCGATCTGAAAACCCATTTCTTAAACCCTCAAATATTTCTTCAACTAAAAGGATCATTTACGAGGATTATGATGAAAGTCATAATAAAAGCATTGGACTAATGAAAATCATGTGTATATGAAGTATTAGTAAGTGTTATGATGAGTTATGTTGGTTATTATGTGAAAACATGAAAGTTTCTTAGAAATCACAAAGAGTTGAAAATCAGATTTTGGTGAAAAACGTAACATGAAATTCAATAGACCATATCTCCTATTATATTTTGAATTTTTGAATGTGGTCAAGTCCTAGAGTTAGATCTATGAGTTACCTAACTAATCCAAGTGGAATTACTGGAAAAGGTGTTGTAGATTTTTGTGTGGACTGATTTTAGCAAAGGAGTGCAAAGCTGCAAAAAAACCGAAAAAACTGCTGCCATGATTTTAGAGGGGCTGTTTCGGCCACTTAAATTATGAGAAAAATTCTGGCCTTTTGGGACATGAAGGTATATGGTATAAAGTACCTCCTGTCCAAAAATGAGCTCATTCTGACTTAAAATGAGCAAGTTATGACTATTTCAATATTTAGGTTTTTCCGACGAAAATGCTATAGCTTAGGAGTTCTATAACTCCGATGACCATGAAATTTAAACTGGAAGCTCACGTTAACATGGGTAAGGTCCTGTCAAGATTTGGGAATTTTTGGAGTTAAACTTGAGGTAGCTAATTTCTTAAGGAATTAATTAGAAATTGATTTTTGAAAAATAGTAAATGAATTTTAAAAATTCCGAGAAAAATATATTTTCATTATGGGACTATATTATGCTAAATCCCAGAAAAGAAATATTTTTGGGACTGATTTGGTATTTTTCATGAAAATAGTTTAATTCTGAACATATGAGTTAAATATGTTATGTGAAGTAACAAAGGTTGAAAATAGGATTTTATGGCTAGAGAATCCTATATAGAGTATATATATATTTTGTTTTGAGGATTTGATAATTGGTGATGATATCTTATGAGTATGGCATTTTTGAATGATTAAATGCATTATATGGTAAAAGCGTAAACAATTGAGATAAATTGTTTATAAATTTAAGAAGTGATTAAAATATTGTTATAATATTAATGATATTAGATTATGAGATTATTAAGTGATTGATAACATGGGGATATTCTTGAATCCTGGATAAATTATATTATAAATGTTTAATATTTATCCTTTATCTCATTTGATTGATTCTTTATATCATTATCCTCATGCTTATATTGTGTTGAAAGTCATCTACATGGCACATAGTGGACTTGGTAGATGGACTTGGTATGATTATGACCGAGGATTGTTAGGTATAATAATAGTGGTGTAATCATCATTATCTTTGGTAGTAGTGCATGGAATTGATCTTAATGAATACCACGATTATCTTTGGTAGTAGTGCATGGATAATTTGTGGTCGTGATACTAATGAATACGATTATCTTTCTTTGGTAGTAGTGCATGGATAATTTATTGGTGCGTGATACTAATGAATACCACGATTATCTTTGGTAGTAGTAATTTATTGGTATGATATTATGGATAATTTGGTGGTAGTAATTTTGTGGTCGTGATTATCTTTTAAGTCATGGATAATTAAGGCAATGAATTCCTTGGCACGTAGTGGTGATTCGATGATATGGATAATTATTGAAATTTGGCTCGTGATGAAAATATTAATTCATGGATGTAATAAAAAGTATCTTTGGCCGTAGTGCATTGATAGACTTGGTATGATTATGACAAAGTTATTGATGTATAATCATGTTTTCAATTGAAAACACGATATCCTTGGCGATTGGTGCATGGATATTCAAGGTTTACTTATAAAATCTGCGTCTCGACATTATTGGTTTCTGATTTGTATATCTTATTGGCATTAGGCAAATGAATTGTTAATGAATATCTTTGTATTTAATGTTTTCAACGATAAAAGTATTCAAGGTATCCTCACCTCTTTATCATACCTGTGCGTCCCTAATTTTATCAAATTCCATAAGGAGGAGATTGTAAATTTTATCGAAATTTAAATTTTTCGAAATAATTTTTTTATTATGGTGTGAATTTGAGATAATATTATAGTTGTGGGTAGTATTTATAAATTTTGCAAAGTATGCACAGTGGTTATATTATATTAGATTGGTGGGGAATATTCGGTTTAGCGAGGAAATATTAAATACAATGACTCAATCATTGGTGGACCCTAGCGAAATTATTATCGGATTGAAAAACGACAAAAAAAATTTTATTGAAATAACGGCGGAAGTTTTCTGGTGAATCTTTTGAACTACTCGGTAGTAAAAGAAATACGATGTCGTGTGGTTGCATAGTAGCACTTACGGTATTGATTATTGATGCTTATGTGAGAAGTCACTCGGTTTGATTCCATTATTGTCGATTAATAATATGAATTATTATAGCGATAATGACGTTTTGTTTTATTCGTATTATTAACGTAATAAAAAGCGAAACATCTTTTATATAAAGCGAATACTTTATTAAAGTTATTACATAAATAGAATATATATATTTTATTATTATGTTGCATAGTGTTTTGCATAGTGTTTTGCATAGTGTTGCATAGTGTTTGCATAGTAAAATGTTTTTATATAAATAGAATATATTATATTTTATTTAAAAGATTTTTTGCTTTAAATATGGATAGTCAGATTAAAGTAAATCAATCTGGATGGTTCATGGATTAATTACTATGCATTCTATTTTCCTATAAATAGAAGCTCGTTCCTTCATTATTTTCTTACGAATTCATTTGAAACTCTAGAGAGAGAAATTATAGAGAGAAGCTATAGAGAGAAAATCTATAGAGAAAGAAGAAGAGTATTACGGTACTTCACTACTTTGATATCTAGTGTCTTTTACTTAAGGGATATTATTTGTTGTACGCGTGAAAGTGTTTATTCTTTTTATTCATGAAGAGAACTTACATTATTCCATTCTTTATTATTACATTGGAATAACTTTGTAAAAAGTGGCATACCCTATATAACTTTGTATCTGTGGCATACCCTATACTTGGTGAAATCCTTATATTATTCCATTCTTATTTATTACATTGGAATAACTTTTGTATCACGTGGAATCCCCTATACTTGGTGAAATCTTATATTATTCCATTCTTTATTATTACATTGGAATATCACATGCATGTGTTTTACACCGACTGGTTCCGTCTTATTACTTTATCATTACATTTGGAATATCCTATTTATCGTGTTGTTTCCTACACGTGTTTTATGGATTCCATCCATCTTTATTATTACATTTGGAACATCACATGGGTTGTGAATTTCACGACACAGTTCCGTTATTATTATTACATTGGAATAACTTTTATCATCTGCAATCTGCATGCATGGTGATTTCTTTTGTTATTCCATTCTTTATTATACCCAGTTGGTTAAAACTTTGACTTCTATACTCCATGAAATTAGTAGAATATCCTTGATATTTGCGTTTCATCGAGTATCTTTTCATGGAAATATTCTTCTGATCATTCTTGAATTTTACTCTACAAAAATAGTATCTTGTTGACAATTTGGGCGTTAATAATTCCTAGATAAATTAATTCTTGAACTTGTTTTATTGAATTATTATATCATTGTCATCATCCTCATGTTTATATTATGTTGATTATCTTTGGCTTACGTGCATAGATGAACTTAGTATGATTATGACGAGGGATCATTCGGTATAATCATGGCTTGATATAAATGATGTGACAAAAGTCCTCGATGGCACATGTAATGCGATGATGGATAGTTTTGGTATGATTATGACCGGGGGTGATTCGGTATAGTCATGACCATTGATAATTTGATGAAAATCCTTGGCCAGTAGTACGAGGGATGATTAGATATTGTGGTTTATTCATTAAACTAAGTCTTAGTGATAAAAATTGATGAAAACCTTTTAAAACCTAAAAGATAGTAGACTTTATTTTCTACTTGACTCTTTTAATGGATTGCATATTCATTGCAGATTAAACTGTTTGTCTATTGTATTTTATCGGTTTAACAACTTGAAGGCTAATGATAATTTATTACGCATTATCTTAGTCATAATATTTCTTCTTGGGGCTAGTTGAGCTCACCCTTTCTTTCATTTGTTCTCTTGAGAAAATGAGAACATAGCTTTGGAGACGAGTCGGGGAGCGGAGTAATGGTCCGAGGATAGCATTAGTAGTCCTCACTATTACGTGAAATAGTGTGATAATAGTTGTAATGAGGACTCCTTTTGAGTTTGTATAATATCTAGTAGACAATATTTGTATTCAAACTCACGGTTTATGTCGTATTGTACCACCTGACGATTATATTAGTAAGTTGTATTTGAATTTATGTACCATGTAAGTGGCGACCCAAGATGGGTGGCGTATACCTAATTTTGGGGGCGTCACGGTTGGTATCGAGCTTAGGGATATGATCCTGGCTAAGATCTGAGATAAGAACTAGGAGGGAGGCGGGGAATTCCTTATTAGTATGATCTACCTAAGTTTATTTTTTTATTTAATTGGTGGTCGTAGAGTATAAGGATAATATTTGATATATTAATTAACCCTTGTGTTGTGGCGGTGTTTGGAAATGGCGGTGAAAATATTCACATGGAGTGAATGTGGCCATTGTGACACCTTTAATCACTAATCGAGTTAATGCGATTGTCGAGACGAGGAACAAATTAGAGATGTCCACGTAGTGAATGAAGAACTAATTGTTGCACCAGCTAGTTGCGAGAGGTAGCGGAGTGAGAGTGAGAAGAGGAAGAAGAGAAGAAGAGAACACGAGGAGAATTGGTTAGAAAGAAGTTTATGATCAAAACTTAGAATTACAAAATCGTGTTCGTGAGCTAGAAGAACAAGTTGAAGAATGGCAAGCGGTTAGTGGAACAAAGGGATACAACAATTCAAAATTGGGTTGCCCGATATGTGATGCTCGAACAAAATCACGCTTTGGCGGTGTAAGATATTAAAGTTGGAATCGAGAATTTAAAAATCAAAGATCGGTTTGAAAGAAGAAACAAGCTGAGCGAAGGAGAATAGGCGATGCATGGGTAAAAGCTGCATTGCTGTAGCGTTGATAGTGTAGAAAAAGGCGTCCGATCGATAAAGCGAAAATAGATGAAATGGACTTTGCTTTTTGGGCGACAATTGGGAGAACCCGACATCGAATTGAATTACCACATGCATAGCGGTCAACCCGAATTCGATATGGATCGAGAGAATAATGATTCAAATCATGGATCGGGAATGTGAAGAAGCACTTAAGGGTGGAATGTACCCATATAGTAAAAAGTCAAACTTCGGTAATTTAAGCGAGGCGTTTATTCGAAAGAAAACCCGAGCGAAGTTATTACGGGTAAATTAATTATAAATTATTACGAAGTCTATACTTTATTCAATCTGAGTTCTACCCACTCTTTTATTCTACCTAGTTGTGTTCAATGTTTAAATTTGACTCAGGAAAAATTAGACTTTGATTTATCTATTGAAACTTCGTTGGGAGAAACCTTCGTTACCTCCAATTGTTTATTAATCTTGTTGTTTCAAATAAACACTTTCACGATCTTATCTCTTTGAAAATACTTGCCTTTGAGGTAATTTTTGAAAACGATTGATTAACTACTCATTATTCTTTTTGTAAGGTTGTTAGCTTTCATATTCCTAACCAACTTTGTTATCTGAATTCAAAGTAACCAAACCCTAAAGTTAATCATTTGTTATATCAAGCCATAAGTAAAGAGCCCCGATCCTTTCGTTGTTAACTTCCTTGTGTGGAATGCATGAAGCGGACTTTACGTAAGCGGCGTCGTGAATGAAGATGGCAAGTTGATAGGTATCATTGTGAGGTCTTATCCGGGTTAAGGGATAGAAGTCACGAGTTAGTATTAATGTGACGTCTTATTCAAGTCTTGGATGAAATAACAGATTTTGAATGATATTTCTATCATTAATAAATTTCTTGACGTATTCTTGAAGATTTCTAGCCTACCCTAGGCGTGAAATCGAATTTTGTATTGACCCGATCTGAAACCCATTTCTTAAACCCTCGAATATTTCTTCAACTAAAAGGATCATTTACGAGGATTATGATGAAAGTCATAATAAAAGCATTGGACTAATGAAAATCATGGGTATATGAAGTATTAGTAAGTGTTATGATGAGTTATGTTGGTTATTATGTGAAAACATGAAAGTTTCTTAGAAATCACAAAGAGTTGAAAATCGATTTTGGTGAAAAAGCGTAACATGAAATTCAATAGACCATATCTCCTATTATATTTTGAATTTTTGAATGTGGTCAAGTCCTAGAGTTAGATCTATGAGTTACCTAACTAATCCAAGTGGAATTACTGGAAAAGGTGTTGTAGATTTTTGTGTGGACTGATTTTAGCAAAGGAGTGCAAAGCTGCAAAAAAGCCAAAAAGCTCTTGCCATGATTTTAGAGGGCTGTTTCGGCCACTTAAATTATGAGAAAAATTCTGGCCTTTTGGGACATGAAGGTATATGGTATAAAGTACCTCCTGTCCAAAAATGAGCTCATTCGACTTAAAATGAGCAAGTTATGACTATTTCAATATTTAGGTTTTTCCGAAAAAATGCTATAACTTAGGAGTTCTATAACTCAGATGACCATGAAATTTAAACTGGAAGCTCACGTTAACATGGGTAAGGTCCTGTCAAGATTTGGGAATTTTGGAGTTAAACTTGAGGTAGCTAATTTCTTAAGGAATTAATTAGAAATTGATTTTTGAAAATAGTAAATGAATTTTAAAATTCCGAGAAAAATATATTTTCATTATGGGACTATATTATGCTAAATCCCGGAAAAAATATTTTTGGGACTGATTTGGTATTTTCATGAAAATAGTTTAATTCTGAACATATGAGTTAAATATGTTATGTGAAGTAACAAAGTTGAAAATAGGATTTTATGGCTAGAGAATCCTATATAGAGTATATGCATATTTTGTTTTGAGGATTTGATAATTGGTGATGATATCTTATGAGTATGGCATTTTTGAATGATTAAATGCATTATATGGTAAAGCGTAAACAATTGAGATAAATTGTTTATAAATTTAAGAAGTGATTAAAATATTGTTATAATATTAATGATATTAGATTATGAGATTATTAAGTGATTGATAACATGGGGATATTCTTGAATCCTGGATAAATTATATTATAAATGTTTAATATTTATCCTTTATCTCATTTGATTGATTCTTTTGATTCTTTATATCATTATCCTCAAAGTAATACATGGCTATATGGTATGATTATGACGAAGAAAGTCAATAATCATGTATAATGGCTGAAAACACGATTATCTTTGGCGTAGTGCATAGATGGACTTGGTATGATTATGACGAGGTAGTAGTCATGGATTTTATGGTGTGTATAATCATAGTAGTAAGTAATTGAAAACTAATGATTACGATTATCTTTGGTAGTAGTGCATGGATAATTTGTGGTGTAATACTTAATGATACGATTATCTTTGGTAGTAGTGCATGGATAATTTATGTCTTAATGAATACGCGATTATCTTTGGCGTAGTCGTGGATAATTTGTATCGTGATAAATGAATACCACGATTATCTTTGGTAGAATGCACGGATTATCTTTGGTGATAATAATGAATATCCTTGGCACCGTAGTGCGGGGATGATTGATGATATGGATTAATTATTGAAATGAGTCTCGGATGAAATATTAATTCATGGATGTGTAATAAGTAAATAATTGATAGACTTGGTATGATTATGACTTTGGTTATTGGTATAATCATGGTATGGATAAATATCCTTGGCGATGGTGCATGGATAATTGAATTATTATACTATTAAAATTGCGTCTCGGCATTATTTGGTTTCTGATTTGTATATCTTTGGCTGTAGTGCAAAGAAAAATTGTTAATGAATATCTTTGGCGGATTACAAAGATGAATTTAATGTTTTCAACGATAAAGGTATTCAAGGGTTTACCCTATACTTGGTGACATTCTTCTATTATTCTGTTGGAACATCCTGTTTGTGTATTTTACAATTTGGTGGTTCCGCTCTTTAATATTATTCTGTGGAGATCCCCGTGATTTTATCGATAAAGATTTAAATTTTGTGAATAATTTTTTAATATTATGGTGTGAATTTGAGATAATATTATAGTTGTGGGTAGTATTTATAAATTTTGCAAAGTATCAAGTGGTTATATTATATTCGATTGGTGGGGGAATATTAGGTTTAGCGAGAAATATTAAATGCAATGACTCAATCATTGGTGGACCCTAGCGAAATTATTATCGGATTGAAAAAGCGACAAAAAAATATTTTATTGAAATAACGGCGGAAGTTTTACTGTGGATCTTTGTTGAACTACTTTCGGTAGTAAAAAATGCGATGTCGTGTGGTTGCATAGTAGCACACGGTATTGATTATTGATGCTTATGTGAGAAGTCACTCGGTTTGATTCCATTATTGTCGATTAATAATATGAATTATTATAGCGATAATGACGTTTTGTTTTATTAAGTATTATTAGCGTAATAAAAAATGAAACATCTTTTATATAAAAATGAAATACTTTATTAAAGTTATTACATAAATAGAATATATTATATTTTATTATGCATAGTGTTTGCATAGTGTTTTTGCATAGTGTTTTGCATAGTTTGCATAGTGTTTGCATAGTAAAATGTTTTTATATAAATAGAATATATTATATTTTATTTAAAAGATTTTGCTTTAAATATGGATGAAATCAGATTAAAGTAAATCAATCTGATCGTTCATGGATTAATTACTATGCATTCTATTTTCCTATAAATAGAAGCTCATTCCTTCATTATTTTCTTACAATTCACTTTGAAACTACAGAGAGAGAAATTATAGAGAAAGCTATAGAGAAAAATCTATAGAGAGAAAGAAGAAGAGTATTACGGTACTTCACTACTTTGATATCCGATTGTCTTTTACGGTAAGGGATATTATTTGTTGTACAAGTAAAGGGTGTTATTCTTTCTTATTCACGAAGAGAATTTACATTATTCCATTCTTTATTTACATTGGAATAACTTTGTAAAAGTGGCATACCTACATGCATGCTTTTGTACCCCTATACTTGGTGAAATCCTTATATTATTCCATTCTTATTTATTACATTGGAATAACTTTTGTATCGTGACTCCCCTATACTTGGTGAAATCCTTATTATTATTCCATTCTTTATTATTACATTGGAATATCACATGCGTGTGTTTTACACACCGACTGGTTAAAATTTTTATCATTACATTTGGAATATCCTATCATGTGTTTTACAGGATGCAGTTCCATCTTTATTATTACATTGGAACATCCTTGGATCATCACAGTTGAATTGTGAATTTCACGACTGGTTCGTTATTATTATTATTACATTGGAATAACTTTTATCTACATCTGAAATCTTGCATGCGTGGTGATTTCTTTTGTTATTCCATTCTTTATTATACCCAAATGGTTAAAACTTTGACTTCTATACTCCATGAAATTAGTAGAATATCCTTGATAATTTGCGTTTCATCCGATATCTTTTCATGAAAATATTCTTACGATCATTCTTGAATTTTACTCTACAAAATAGTATCTTGTTGACAATTTGGGCGTTAATAATTCCTAGATAAATTAATTCTTGAACTTGTTTTATTGAATTATTATATCATTGTCATCATCCTCATGTTTATATTATGTTATTATCTTTGGCTTACGTGCATAGATGAACTTAGTATGATTATGACCGAGGATCATTCGGTATAATCATGGCTTGATATAAATGATGTGACAAAAGTCCTCGATGACTTGTAATGCGATGATGGATAGTTTTTGGTATGATTATGACCGGGGGTGATTCGGTATAGTCATGACCATTGATAATTTGATGAAAATCCTTGGCCAAGTAGTACGGGGATGATTAGATATTGTGGTTTATTCATTAAAAGCGAGTCTTAGTGATAAAAATTGATGAAAACCTTTTAAAACCTAAAAGATAGTAGACTTTATTTTTCTACTTGACTCTTTTAATGGATTGCATATTCATTGCAGATTAAACCGGTTGTCTATTGTATTTTATCGGTTTAACATTGTTGAAGAAGGCTAATGATAATTTATTACGCATTATCTTAGTCATAATATTTCTTCTTGGGCTAGTTGAGCTCACCTTTCTTTCAACTTTGTTCTCTTGAAAATGAGAACATAAATTTGGACGAGTCGGGGAGCGGAGTAATGGTCCGAGAGGATAGCATTAGTAGTCCTCACTATTACGTGAAATAGTGTGATAATAGTTGTAATGAGGACTCCTTTTGAGTTTGTATAATATCTAGTAGACAATATTTGTATTCAAACTCACGGTTTATGTCGTATTATTACCACGACGCTTATATTAGTAAGTTGTATTTGAATTTATGTACCATGTAAGTGGCGACCCAAGATGGGTGACGTATACCTAATTTTGGGGGCGTCACACGTAAGCCAAAGACGACTTTTATCATAATATAAGCATGAGGATGATGACAATGATATAAGAATTCAATTAAAAGAAGTAAAGGATAACTTTTAAAGATTTATAATTTAATTTATCCAGAATTCAATAATGTTCAAATTGCCAACATGATACTGCTTTGTGGAGTAAAATTCAAGAATAATATTGTATCATAAATGATTTGGACAACAAAGAAATCAATTTTTGTCATGAATAATTCCCCGGGTGAATAGTACTCGAGTAAATAGTACCCCGTGAATTGTACTTTAGGAATAGTACCCCGTGAATAGTATTTTGTGAATAGTATCCCGTGAATAGTACTTTATGAATAGTACCATAAAAATGAATACTACTCATGGACAATACTCCGACATGAAAACCTTAAAATTTAACAAGAATGTGCAGAAAATATACTTATGAAACGATACTAGATGAAGCGCAAATTTCAAGGATATTCTATTAATTTCACGGAGTATAGAAGCAATACTTTAACAAAATGAGGGTATAATCAGGAATACGAGACGAAATAATATTACTCATATACTACAAAGTATGGAAGAAAATATTATTCCTTATGAATACTAAAAAAAATAATATCCCTTACCTCAGAAGAAGACTGGATACTGGAATAGTGAAGTAGCAGACTTTTCTTCTTCTTTCTCTCTATAGCTTCTCTCCCTATAATTGCTCTTGTGAGTCTTAGTGAATTGGTGAGAATGAAAGAAGAATGAGCTTTTATTTATAGGAAAATATAGTTTCGATAATTGCACGTTTTGGGGCTCAAAATATTACAGTATAATACCTTCATCTTTTCCTTCATTTTTAATTTAGTCCTGCAAGTATTATCAAACTTGCACCACCTCCCCTAATAGTACATGCGTGTGAATCAATAGTACACACATGTGAACAAATAGTTATAAACATGTGAATTAATAGCAATTAATTGTTCATTTATCCGATTAATTACCCGATTGATCAATATAACCTCCAGACATCCATTATTATCGAAATAGATGTCGATTTCCACTAACACTAATAATCCCAACACAATGAAAATATCAATTTCATCTTTAATCAACATGAACTTATTCATCATTAATATTATAACTCATAATATTTAACAACCAGATCATTTCGAGGAAAGAGGGGGCTTTTCGATAAGGATTTTATCCTATTGGCGCGCAATTAGGTGACCAAACCTCTCATTGACAGAAGTTTTTAGACATTGTCAATATTGTAAATAATAATATGAATAACTTTGTCGTCTCAATTATATATTTAATAATATAAAATATTATGTAGATGATCTTTGTGACAATAATTGAATCAATAATATGAGATATTATTAAACACAATTCATGTAGCAATAATCGAGTATAACTGGTGACTTCTCACGTAAGCATCAATAATCAATACTGTGTATTATTACTATGCCACCACGCCAGACATCGTAGACTTTACCACCGGATAGTTCAACAGTTTAACGGTAAAACTTTCGCCGTTATTTTTATAAAAAGATAATTCTGTCGTTTTCTAACTCCGACAATAATTCCGTTTGTGGGGTCCACCAATGATTGTGTCGTCGTACGAATATTCGCTATTAAAACGAAAATTCCCCGACCAATCGAATATTTTAAAACCACTTGCTTACTTTGCAAAATTTGTAAATATTACCCACAACTATAACATTATCTCAAAACCACACCATAATATTCAAAAATATATTTCAAGAAAAATAAATCTTTATTCATAAAAGTTGGGGTCTTACAGAGTTACGTAGTTTTTTGGGCTTAGCTGGTTATTATCGAAGATTCGTGGAAGGATTTTCTCTAATCTTTACTCCGTTAACTCAGCTGACTCAGAAAGATACAAAATTCGTGTGGAACGAGGAATGCGAGAAGAGTTTCGAAGAGCTCAAGAGGAGACTCATTTCAGCACCTGTTCTGACAATACCATCTGGTTCGGATGGATTTGTTATCTACAGCGATGCTTTGGGCAAAGGGTTAGGATGTGTTCTCATGCAACATGGGAAAGTCATAGCCTATGCCTCACGATAACTCAAAGAATATGAGAGGAATTATCCTACTCGTGATCTGGAGTTGGCAGTAGTCGTTTTCGCATTGAAGATCTGGAGACACTACCTGTATGGGGAGAAAGTGGAGATCTATACAGATCATAAAAGCCTCAAATATCTCTTCACCCAAAAGGAACTCAACATGCGGCAACGACGTTGGCTCGAGCTGTTGAAAGATTACGATTATACCATCCAATACCATCCTTGAAAAGCAAATGTGGTAGCTGACACATTGAGTAGAAGATCATATGCGGGTACGAGTGCGATATTGTCAATGTAATGGCCCATTTGGTATGACTTGCAAAGGATGGAGATAGAGTTAAAGACTCTAGGAACCCACGTGATGATGTCAAATATACGAGTAAAACCGACTTTAATCGATAAAGTTAAAGTTGCTCAAGCTACGGATCTGGAGCTGATGCGTATGAAGAAAAAAGTACAAGAAGGTATTGTTCCAGAAGCAAGAATCGATGAAGAAGGAATACTTCGAGTCAACTCCAGACTTTGTGTTCCTAACGATTCTGACTTGAAGCATAGAATCGTGATGGAGGCACACAACACACCGTTTGTAATCCATCCTGGGAGTACCAAAATGTATCATGATCTTCGACATACATTTTGGTGGAGCAATATGAAGAGAGAGATCGCAAAATTTATCTCGAGGTGTTTAACTTGTTAATGTGTAAAGGCGGAGCATCAAGTGCCAAAGGGTCCATTACAACCACTTGAGATTTCGAAATGGAAGTGGGAACACATTACCATGGATTTTGTTACGGGTCTTCCCCAGGTTTCTCAAGGCATAGATGCGATTTGGGTTATTGTTGATAGATTAACCAAGTCTGCTCATTTCTTGCCGATACGGGAGACGTATTCTCTTGAACGTCTTGCTCGTATGTACGTGAATGAGATTGTTAGATTGTATGGCATGCTAGTATCCATAGTTTCGTATCATGA
Organism: Panax quinquefolius; assembly: GCA_020205615.1. Lineage (NCBI taxonomy): Eukaryota > Viridiplantae > Streptophyta > Magnoliopsida > Apiales > Araliaceae > Panax > Panax quinquefolius. The sequence continues at coordinate 42,349,404 of CM035162.1, read as the reverse complement.
CCCAAGATTCACTTCACGATTTTGGGTTAGCTTGCAGAAAGCTATTGGCACGGATTTACTATTCAGTTCGGCATACCATCCTCAAATGGACGAGAAATCAGAAAGGACTATTCAAATTCTTGAAGATCTATTAAGACTCTATGTACCTACCATTGGTGGAATTCTCCTAAAACAACAGTTATCAGGCAAGTATTGGTGTGGCTCCATTTGAAGCATTGTATGGACTAAAGTGTCACTCTCCAGTATGTTGGGATGAGGTGGGAGAAGCAACGTTGTTGAGACCAGAGTTGGTACATATGACTACAGAGAAAATCCAAATGATCCGACAACGTATACAAACGACACATAATCGACAAAAGAGTTATGCGGTTCTTCATCGTAAGGACGTGTAATTTAATATTGGCGATCATGTATTGTTACGTATTGCTCCATGGAAGGGAGTTACAAGATTTGGGAAGAGAGGAAAGCTGAATCCAAAATTTATTGGTCCATTTGAGATTCTTGACCGAATAGGAAATGTGGCATATAGACTCGCATTACCTCCAAGCATGTGACAACCCGAGAATTTTGAAAATTTTTAAACATTTTAATTAACTGATTTAAGGTTCAAAATTAGAACTTAGATAGAAAATTAGTGTATGCGTTTGATATTTTTAAGATAGAATTTTGAGGATTTCAAAATTCTGTGAAGGATTTAAGTGAATTATTCAGGATTAAGTGTTTATGTAAATATGTTCTGCGTATATGTGTACAGTATGTGGTTAAGGGTCAAGGGTTGACCAGATAAATGATATCTGTAACAAACCCTGAGTATATATTAAGAACGTCAACGTTCGGTTAGAAAACCCTAACAATTAACAAGAAACCCTAGAAACCGGTTCTAGAAACCCTAATTTCGATTCCGGGGATCCAAAACCCTAATTCGGAATTTAAAACCCTAATCTGGGAACTTAAAGGATAATTATAATTCTTAAGTGATATTAATTATAATCTTAATTAGGGTAAAGCTTAATTATTTAATAAACACTAATTTCAAATTTAGAAAATCCTAATTTCGGGATAAGAAACCCTAATTTATAATTCGGGAAAAACCTAAGTGTTAATTAAATAGTTTTAATGTTAATTAGGAAATATTAATCCTAAATTTTCAAGTTATGAGTAATTAGAAAATCTTAATCTAATTTCGAAATCTAATTTCTAAAATTAGAAAATTATTTTTCTATTAGAAAACCCTAATTCGTGGGTTATAAACCCTAATGACCATTTTGACCCTAATTGCTTAATTAGCAATTTTAATTAGGATATATTAATCCTAATTAACAAGATTTAAGTTACGATTGGTAAATTTTAATATAATTAAAAATTTTAAATTATAATTTAGAAATATTAATTTTATATTTTTTTAAAAATTGAAATTCGAAAATGTTAGAAACTAATTTGCTAAACTTGAGGGTTCAAACCCTAAACCCTAAACCCTAACACAAACCCTAAACCCTAAGGGTTTGTCCAATTGACAAGTTTGCCATTTAATTAAAAATCAAAATGACTATAATGCCCTTTTTGCATTTTTTTTAAGGTAACTTGTAAATCTTATTAAATGAGGAGTTGGTGACCAACTCATTTGACCTTGGTGACTTATAACCTCCAGCAGATCAGCCCCACTAGCTCAGCTACATTATTGCATTAAATCTTATATAGATTAAAAAGAGAGAAAATGTTCACTTTCCATTTTATTTTGTCCAAGTCCCTTCTCTCTCTATATTTTCGGATCTTAGAGTGAGAGAGTGTGAGAAAACAAGCCAAGATCATGTAATAATACAACAAGATCAGATCATCAAAGTCAGAAATCAAGATCAAGCTTTAAAGGTATAATAACCCTAATTTCAAAAATCTTTTGATTTTATGTTATAAGTTGTAATTTGTTGGCTAGATATGTGTAATAGGATGTCCATAAGTGATCTGGGTTGTAAAATCCCAGATCCATAACATCAAAGTCCTCGAATCTAGCATTTTTTAAAATCTGGAAATGTTAAAAAAATGGCCTGACAGTCTAATGTTAGAGGCCTTAGATCATTACGTGTTAACTGTTTTGGGTGTTTTATATTTTGGATCTCTTCTATGACATGAGTACTTTGATCTGGAACTTGAATCAAGTCCAGATCATGTGTATACGGAAAGTTAGGAGCAGTCAAACATGGTTGGCCGACCATGACCATCTGGATCTGGGCAACCCAGACTTCCCAGATGGCTCTGACAAGACATTTAAGGTCTCTGATCTTGCTCATGTTTGATTTTTTGGGCAGGTTGTTGTTTTAATGTTGTGTTATGATATACGTACTACATAATCATGCTTCTAGACTACCCATTTCATGTTTAGGATTGAAGATAAGGATGGTCAAAGTAGGGTGCAGGGAACTGCCGGATGAAGATTCTGGGTAACCTAGAAATCTTCATAAGCAGTTTCTGGCCACTACTTTAACCAGCCATAATCTCTTATATATGATGTTGTTAGACTAGGTTAGTGATATATTAGCGTACCCTGTCATGACTACTACATGTTGGAACCTTAGTATTTCACTGAAAAAGTCTAGAACGCTAGATTCAAGGCTTACAATATAGGTACCTTGTCTATTCTTCATTTCTGAAAAACCCAGAAATGGAAGAACAATCCTGACATGATTTTGTATGGCGAATAAATCTCTGATTTGTTGTAAATTGGTCATGATTTTAGTTTATAGTTGTAGTATTACACTTATACTACATTACTAAACCATCAGACTGTCCACACGCATTGTGATCAAAGATCTAACTACGGTCAAACCACCTACCTTGTTAATTGTGTATGAAGATCTAAGCAGGCATCAAGAACACCTATAGCGACTGTTCTGTCGCTATAGGGCCCTTTTAGCGATAGTTTAATTAAGAAATTAATTATTAATTTTTGAAAATAATTTATTTAAATTAATAAATCGAAATAAATAGATTTTAATTATTAAAAATACTAAATAAATTCTGAAAAATTATTTAAATTCTGAAAAATAGTTTTTAATTATTTAGAGTATATTTCATAAATATTTATTATTTTGGAATATAAATGGTATTTAATTTATTTAATTATAATATTAAATAAATGATTTTAAAATGATTTAAATACATGAAAAATAATATTATGGTAAAAGAAAATATTTTAAGTTATTTTAAGTAACTTTTAATATTTTAGGCTAAATTTCATTAATTAATCAATATTAATGATAATTAGTTTATTTAATAAATATATTAAATAAATTATAGAAAAAGAGAATTAATGTTTTATAAATCATATAAAAATGATTTAAGTGTTAGAAAAATATTTTAAAGTTATAAAATATAACTTTTGATAATTTGTCATGAAAATATTAATATTTTAATATTAATAGTAATTACTGGATAATGAATTTAAGTGTTTTTAAAGTATTAAAAATATTTTGTGATATTATAAAATATATTATAATATTATGACATGTATTTCATTAATATTTGATATTAAATAAATATTAATGATAAAAGAATTATGTGGTATTTAATTTAGTTAAATACATTATTAATGATTAAAAATTTACGATAAATAGTAATAATTACTTAAAAATTATTACAAGACTTTGAAAAATATTTTGACTGTTATTAAAATTATCTGAGATAATTTTTTAGTGTTAAGTCAGAGTTTAATTGAACTTAGACTCGATAAAAGTCCGACTAGACTGTCGGGACGTTAGAACTTTGTCGAACTCAAGTCAGACTGAAATAGTTTGACCTGATACCGAGTCTTATGTGTGTTATAGACTGATAGGATTATGTGTTATGTGTTTAGGTTATTCTATGTTTATATATATAGTAATATTATATTGTGATGATATTATTCTAATATTGGAGATCTATATTACTAATATTAGGTCTTCGGATAAAGCGTTATAAATTGCATTGCGGTAATCAACAGTTCAGGCAAGTTTGTTTTTACTTAACTCTACTAAGAGTTGTTTTATTCGGATAAGCTTATGGTTAATCATTGTTGGTTGCCATGAATTGTACTCTGTACATATTGCATGTATAAGTCAGGTATGAAAGGCTGATCACCTTCATTACCAGTTGTTTTAGATATATTTGTTCATGTATAATACTTGTTCAGTCATAAATTTGTTCCTGCTAGTTCATAATTATATTGTTGAATTATAGCCAGCCAATTATTCAAATCATTTCAATCATAATATATCGTTATATTGTTGAATTTAAACTTGCTGGGCAATCTTATGCTCACCCTTGCTATATCATGATAAAACATTGCAGATTAAGACGAACGCGTCGGATACAAGGAAAGGTCCAAGACAGTTCCAGCTTTAGTTTACGTGCAAGATTAGTTTTGTAATAGTGCTGTATGATAATAATGTTATGTATTAAATAAGTTATGTATTGTGTATTAAGTTAAGGTTACTCGACCTTGGAGAATAGTGTGTAAGTTTAATGTATAAACAATTTATGTTTATATCTTCCACAAATAGTAATAGTTGTATAGAATGATTGAACCGGATCCGCGGTGATTCGGGACCTCGGATTCGGGGCCGTCACAAAGCATGTCTCGTGTTCATAATATTTTTCACATATCTATGTTTCGTAAATATGTGAAAGACCCAAACAACATTACTGAGTTAGAACTAGACGAGATAACCGAAGATTTAACGAACGAGGAGGCACCTATCAAGATTTTGGATAAGAAGGAGCATGTCTTACGCACAAAGGTTATACCACAAGTTAAAGTTTTGTGGATGAACCATGCTATTAAGGAAATGACCTGGGAGTTAGAATCGGAAATGAAAGCGAGGTACCCTCACATTTTTGAAACACCAGGTACGTACGTCAATTTCGAGGACGAAATTTTATGAGGGAAAGTTGTAAGACCCCAACTTTTTATAAATAAAATTGAATTTCCTCTAATTATTATTTTGAATAATAAGGTGTTAATTTGATATAATACTTTGGTTATGGGTGAAATGTGCAAATTTTGCAAAATAAGCAAGTGGTTATAAAATATTCATTGTTGTCAGGGAATATTCATTTGGTCGTGGAATATTCTTGCTTTGCGTGGAATATTCGTATGCAACTGCCTATGACCATTTGTGGGCCTTATAACGGAAAAAACTACTCGGGATGAAGAAAATGACAAGTTTGAGTTTTTACAAATAACTACGTAGTTATTCTTATTAACACCGTTGGAATACCCTATGGTTAAAATACGAATACGCGTTGTGCTTGCAGATAGCACACTGCAGTATTGCATAATATTTTTGAATTATTGATTCTTACGGTGAAGACACTACTCAATAATTGTTATAGTATTTACTTTATCAATATTTTATTTTATTGATTCAGAGATTTTTGTAATTTAATTTTAATATTTATTGAATTAAATAAATATTTTTGATGATTTAATTATTAGATTAAATAATTAATTGATGCAATTGTGATAGATTAATTTAATTATATGTGTTATATTTATTAAATTAATGTGGAGAATAATTTTATTATTCAAAGTATGTAATTATGTGAGTTTATTAAATTAAAAGAAATATTTAATAAACCTAATGTTATTTTAATTAATTTAATAATTAATTAGAGATTTAATAATTTGATATAATTAATTAATGAGAAATTAATTATGTGATTATGTGAATTAATGAGAAATTATTATATTTTATTTAAATTAAATTAAATAAGATATTTGAATTATTGTATAAAGGGTGTGACATGATTTTAAACTATAGTATAAAGAGATTTATTAAATTAAATGATTTTGAAAATTTATTCAAGCTTAGCTAGCAAACATGGGCCTAAGTGGAGTTATTAGCGATTTAACCCATGATGGAGTAAGCCCGACCTCCTGATCTCGTCGTCATTTCTTTTCCTTTTTATATGATCTTCTTCTTTTCATTCTTCATTTTTTTAAAAGTCTAGAAAATAAGAGAGAGAGAGAGAGAGTTCGAGAGAAAAATTGAGAGAGAAAATTGTGAGTGTGTAATTAACAATTATTTGTGAAAGGATCATCATTGATCATCTCTTACGAAACTATACTTTGGGTAATTTCTCCAAACTCAAATTCTCTTTTTCGTTATTTAGTTTTTTATAAAAATGGCTTTCACCTTTTGTAAAGTCTTTATATTTGGGAAAAGGGTATGATTATGAGTTTGTATATGTGTTAAATGTTACCAAATCGTATTTGATTATATATATATATATATATATATATTACCAAACCATATCATCGTTTCATAATATTAATATATGATATGGCCTCAAAAGTTCTGAGTTTAGAATATGGCCATATGGCCTTATATCGTGATTTTAATATATCAAACATAAATGTTTTTGTAAAATTTACACTCTTATATTATTATGCATGTTAATCTGAAGAGACCAAACTTTAAATGAACGGATTGATTGTTATAACGAATCCGTAGTAGTATTAATTTTCATGATTTATGTTCAAAACCTTCAAAAACATCAAAACGATGAAATTTACATATTTTAATTACGTAATTATATGTTTTAATGGGTTAAAATCATTACTATAATTGTTGGGTAATGATTATGTATGAATTCTAGCATGTGGGTATGTTAAATTTAGTGAAATTAATGATCATGGAGTGTTTATTTCATTGAACTTTGTGTTTTTTCTGAGAATTGGAATCTGAATCAAAATCTGAGTTTCAGTTTGTGTGCAACTCAAAAATCTCAACTCATGATCTCATCGCCAAGTCTCAGCATGTAGTATCAGCAAGCCATGACCTAAAGTCTGAAAAAAGTAAAAGTGTAAGCAATGCTGCTCTCTGAAATATTCGAAAAATGAATTTTTTTTTAAATGTTTAAGTCTAGCAATGTGGTATTAACCTAATTTAATAAACATAGAAATATGTTAGAAGTATAATGAGATGTTAAAATAGATACTTAACATGTAAATAACATAATTGCATGTGGATTGAATTATTGAATACATAATTAGCTTGTTATTAAGTGAAGTGTAAATTATGTGACAATGAATGTGATAAATTGACTAAGTATAGTCATAATCAAGTTAGACAAAAAGAATGAACTTATGATGATTAGTTACATTATAATTAACTATAGTTGTGAATGGAAATGATATGTAGGATTAAATTCAAGGAACGTGTTTAATTAACGTGTAATCTCATTGCGAGGCAAGTTTCTAACCTACTTGTTATCATTATTCAAGTTTATAAATCAAGTTCATTTGTTATGTTAAAAGATTTATTATCTTTTCAAAGTATGATTACATTATACAATAATTGTTCTATTGTATACCTATTGAGATTATTATTCATTATAAATATCATTTATTGTTGAACCTTGTTAGACTAGCGAATCCTTATTGATTCAACTAGTCCATAGTTGATGAACGTTCTAAATTCGAACCCTTATTGATTTATCGAAACCAAACTTCCTTTGGTGCGGACTCTAATGTCAATGAGATGAACAACCTGCATATAGGGATTACTTATGCGTTAGCGTTAGATATATTGTGCACATTATGGTACTAAGGGCTGATCCCCTAAAATGCGAGTAGAAAGGTCCATAGTCTTATATATTAAAAGGTTTCAAGTATAACCCTTGATAACCTAGGACATAGTTCAAGTCTTATGACCCTCGAAAATCTTTTGATTCTTGTTATTCATTCTTGATTCAAAAGTTGAGCTTTTATTTGAAAGTCTTTGATTCATTCGCATGTTATTATACATTGTTATTTCATTATTTTACTTGTGGGTAATCAGTGCTCACTCTTGCGTAATAATAACATTGCGATTAAGAACGAAAGAAGCAAGCGAGCCTTCTACTAGTAAAAAGCGAAGGCGAAGATTAACAAATGATGAAGACTTGTTGTTATATATGATGTTGAATTTATGTTTAAGACTTAAGTTAATGATGTTGTTTAAGACTTATTAATTGTTTATGTTTTTTGCATAGATGTTTAAGGTTAGTATGACTTTGGGATTATGTTTATTATTCAGATGTTGTAACCCCATAAGGGGAAGATTTATTTCTATCTATTGCATGGTTTGCATTTATTATGGGTAGATAGATAGATGATATTTATACAGTGAACACCAAATCCTGTGGAATCGAAGTACCCAGATTTGGGGGTGTCACAGGTTGGTATCAAAGCCGTAGGTTATGAACCTTAGGTGGGGGAACAACCTTAGGTAGTAGCCTTATAGGAAGAACATAGTGATGGAAAACTCTTATCGAGTTCTAGGAAATGAATTTTTGTAATTCATTGAAGATAATAAAAGACTTTATGTGCTTATGTGTTAAATTATGTGCTCACTAGTACGACTTAGTAACTAAAACTTGAAATTTTGTTGTCAGGATGTCTGATGTTGGAGGAACTAGTCGAGATGGGGAGGAGGAACCCCAGTACCTCACAGTTACTATAGAGGAGGAGCCCGAGACATTCATGTCGTTAGGGAACAGTTAGTGCAGAGAGGAGTCATCTCCGTTGATCACCAGTTGTTGGTCGGGAGCATGAACACAGGGCCCGATCTGAGGAGGATCTGAGGAGGAATTTGAAGAGGAAGAGGAAGAAGAGGAGTTTCCACAACACTCCATTGATCTTTGAGATGTCTGACACGTTATCTGACCAATGTAACGTGAAGTTTCTGAGATGAGTCTGAGGATCTGTTGGCGAGGCGATTATTCAATGATTACTCTCGAAGCGAAGGAGAGGAGATTTCGACTCTTCACTCACGGTGGAGGAAATGTAGAATGGGATTTGGTCCACGAGAAGGGTCAAACCAAAAGATAAGATCGCAGAGATAGAAAAGTTGAAGAAGGAGGCGAAGAAAAGCTCGAAAAGTGATTATAGCGAGGAGGAAGGCTTTGGGTAAGAGAGTCACGTCGTCTTGATCTTGCGAAGAGATGATGGTCGTGCTGAAAGAAAAGCGAAGCTTGGGGAGACGTACTCTACACTTAATCATCTGATGGATGAGGCCCAGGATCGAGTTTTGAGGTACCCCATCCGATTCGAAGGACTTCCATCGTACATGTCTTTGGATCGCGGGGCGATGTCTCGCATCATGGAAGAGGGCGTAGCAAGGCTATTCGGCGCCTTGACGCATGACGATGATAGAATTTGTTTAATTATGTGATAAACTTATCTAGTACTTAGATGTAAATTCCGATGTGTTTATGAACAAAGGAATATTTTAATATTTTAAATCACACTTGGATTCTTTATCTCGGGATAGTTGATGTAAATAGCGGTGATCTTATCGTTTGATGTAAAACTTTTGATTTGAATGAATATATATCAAGTTGTTTGAGATAATGTGTTAAATAATTATATTAAATTGTTGAGTTAAGTCTTAACTATTTAGAGAATTTAATAGAGATTTAATAAGCATATATTTTAACTGAAAATATCATGCCAAGAAGAAGACAACAACGTCGACCCATTTCGGGAAAAGTCTACGAATAACAACAATAATGCCAATGCTAATCCATTTCGCGAAATTGGTTAACTTCTTGGATGGAAGCGATGAATAATCAACCTCAAGCTCCACCAAATACTACGTTTAAAAGATTTCAAAGCGGTGGGACCGCTTGAGTTTAAAGGTTCCATGAACCCGATCGAGGCTCAAGCGTGGGTTATGGAAATGGAGAAGGTTTTCGATGTTGCTAGGGTTAGAAGACCGAAAGACCGCTTTTACAACGTTTATCTTTGAAGTCTGAAGCTAGCTATTGGTGGCAAACAAAACAAAGTTAAGTGGAGGTGAAGGTGTAATTACTTGGGAGAGATTTAAAGAGATGTTTTTGAGATGTATTTCCCAACCATTTCATGAGAACCAAATGGAGGTTCAATTTACGGAATTGAAGCGAGGGAATATGAATGTACTGATTATGCGGCTAGATTCAACGAGTTGGCGAGGTTACCCGTATCAAGTACCTACACACGACGAGAAAAAGCGAGAAGATTTGAACAAGGACTAAAGCCACAGGTATATAGTAAAATATCGATGTTTGAGATAAACACTTTTCTTTGAGTCTTGGAAAAGGCCATCCTCGTTGAAGGTGGAAGCGATCACGGTGACCAAAATACAATCAAGATCGAGAAGAAGAAGAAGAGTGAAAGTGAAGGAAATAACAAGGCTAGTGGAAGTGGCACAGGAGGTGGTAATTTTAATCAAAAGAAATGGGGGAATGACAACTCATCATCGGGAATCAACAAGGAAGTCGAAGAAGAAAAGAATCGAAGCATGCATGCACAGCAGGAAAGCTCTCATCAGGGAGTTTGTATGAAGGGAAAAAGTGTGTGCTACAATTGTGGTCGGGAGGGCCACATAGCACCTAACTTCCTAACCCAAAGAAGGGTGCTTGCTTCACTTGTGGTTCAAAGGATCATCTGGCAAGAGATTGTCTAAGAAGGGATCTGGAGGGGCGGGATCGAGGAGGAAAGCAAGGAAACAACGGATTGAAAATGCCTTGACTATCATCGGACCAACCATGACAAACCAAATGGCAAATAGCCTTGGGACTTTCAACATGATGATGCGGGGATGCGATTCGATCTCGTGATGTGGTGTCGGTATCATTCCGATCAATAAAATTAATGCTTATGTTTTATTTGATTAAAGGGTCTACTTGTTCCTTTATATCAGATGACTTTGCTAAGAATTTAGATTTGCTGAGGATGAGTTGGATTATCCATGAAACATAGAAATTGCGAATAGAGATAATCCTGTTAAAAATACGTGCATATAAGAAGCGTAGAGTGGATATTAAGGGTAATATCATGAGCGTAGATCTTATCCTATTAAACTTGGGGAATTTGGCGTTATCTTGGGAATGGGTGGTTATTCAATTACGAAATACATAATTGATTGCCAAAAAAAGCGTATTAACCTTATGACTCAAAATCGAAGGTTGTGTTTTATAGTAGCAAATCGCTGAAACAAGCGAGTTGTCGGCGATGATGCACGAGCCGAAGTTGTTAAAACAAGGTTGTGTAGGATATTTAGCTTACATAGTCGACGATCGTAAAGAGAATCCAAAAGTAGAGGAGATCTGGGTAGTGAGAGACTTCATCGATGTATTTCCAAACGATTTGCGGGACTTCCACGGATAGAAGTTGATTTAAATGATCGATTTGGCGCCGAGGCACCGCTCCAATATCGAAGGCACCATACCAAATGGCACCGATGAGATGAAAGAATTAATGGTACAACTACAAAATTCTTGGACAAGAAGTACATTCAATGAGGCGTATCGTAGTGGGGGAAGCGCCGGTGTTGTTTGTGAAAAAGAAGGATGGATTGATGCGGCTCTGCATTGATTACGAGAGAACTGAAATAAGGTCACGATTAAGAATAGATATCCATTCTGGAGGATCGATGACTCTGTTTGATCAATTGAAGGGAGCGAAATATTTTTCCAAGATAGACTTGAGGTGTGGTATCATCAATTGAAGGTGAGACCGGAGGATGTCTGAAAGGCGGCGTTCGAACACGATATGGTCACTCTGAATTTTTTGGTAATGTCGTTTGGTCTAACGAATGCTCCTGCTGACATTTATGGGACTAATGAATGGTGTGTTCAAGCCGTTTTTTGAACAAGTTCGTAGTGGTATTTATAGATGACATTTTGGTTTATTCGAAAACCAAGAGAAGAACATGAAGAGCATTTGAGATTAACGTTGGAAGTATTGAGAGGGAAAGTTGTATGCGAGTTTTTTGAAATGCAAATTTTGGATCGAGCGAGTGCAATTTCTTGGGCGCGTGATCGATAAAAATGGAATTTCGGTAGATCCATCCAAAGTTGAAGCCGTGATTAATTAGCGGGATCAGTAGGAAACGCCGTCGAAAATCTGAAGTTTTCTTGGATTGGCGGGGATATTATAGAAGATTCATTGAAGACTTTTCCAATCGATCGTAACTCAGTTAACAATTTAACTTTCGAAAAAGTGTGAAATTTGTTTGGGCGGAGAAGTGTGAGAAAGCTTTCAAGAATTGAAGAAGAGGTTGAGTCTGACACTGTGTTATCTCTTCCGGATGATCTGAAAAATTTGTTGTTTATAGTGATGCGTCGCATAAAGGACTTGGTTGTGTGTTTGATGCAAAATGGCAAAAAATCATTGCGTATGCATCACGACAATTGAAGGATTACGAGAAGGATATCAGACCCACGACTTGGAGTTAGGCTGCGATTGTTTTTGCTTTGAAAATTTGGAGCACTATCTCTACGGGGAGAAGTGTGAAATATATCTGAGACCACAAAAGTCGAAATATATTTTTACGAAAGGACTTGAATATCGTCGAAGAAGATGGTTGGAATTAATTAAGGATTACGATTGTGAGATTTTATACCATCCGGGTAAAGCAAATGTGGTTCTTGAAGCGCCTTAAGTAGAAAGGGTCGTGAGAAAGTGATGATGATGTTGATTGCTCGGGAGGAGCTAATTGCGAAATGGAGAAAGCTGGAGTTGGAAGTGAAGTATCCTATGGAGATTGATGAAAAGCTATTTGGATGCAATCTGGTACAACTCTCTTAGATAAAGTAAAGGAGGCTCGACTTGAGAGATGAAGAATGTAAAAAGGTGATAAAGAAGATATCTGAAGGAAGCTGAACAAAGGTTTAAGATGGATAAGGAAGGAATACTTGATTTGAAAGTAGAATTTGGGTTCCTTGATCTGAGAGATTAAGGAAGAAATTTTGAGTGAGGCTCATAGTTCACGATATTCGATTCACCTGGTAGTACCAAAATGTATCAAGATCTTGACAACATTTACGGTGGCCAAATTTAAAAGCGAGATGTTGCGAGAATGTGTTGCCAAGTGTCTTACACATGTCGAAAGTGAAAAGCGAAACATCGAGAGACCAAGTGGATTGCTTCAACCGTTGGAAATCCCGAATGGAAATGGGAACATATTACAATGGACTTAGTGGTTGGCCTTGAAGCGACTCGAAAAAGCTACTGACGCGATATGGGTTATCGTTAATGGTATGACGAAATCCACACACTTCCTTCCGATCAAAATCAGATTCAACTTAGATCGGTTAGCGAGGTTATATGTAAAAGAGATTGTTTGAGAGCACGAGTGCAGGTGTCATTGTTTACGATGAGATATCCGCGCTTTTACATCAAATTTACGGAAACGTCTTGAGGAATGCATGGGTACGCAATTGCGAATGAGTCTGACATACCACCCTCAAACAGCGGATAGACGTGAGAGAAGAAACGATTGGACATTAGAAGATATGCTAAGAGCACATGTGATGGACTTTAAAGGAAATTGGGATGATCACTACTTAGTTAGTAGAGTTTCGCTCTCAACAACGATTACCACGCTAGTATAGGCATGCCACCTTATGAAGCGTTATCTGGCGAAAAAGTGCGAACTCCACTTTATTGGGATGAAGTTGGCGAAAGACAATTGCTAGGGCGAAATTAGTGCAATGAGACAATGAAATAGTCAAAGTGATCCGAAACACGGTGGTAGCGACTCAAGATAGATAGAAAGAAATCTGTTGATCCACATCGTAAAAATGTTGAATTTGAATCGGGTAGTTATGTGTTCTTAAAGGTCTCTCCTGGAAGGAAAGATTAGGTTCGGAAAGAAAGGAAAATTAAGCCCAAGATTCATTGGACCCTTTGAAGTACTGCGAAGGATCGGAGAAGTCGCGTACGAGGTAGCCTTACCTCCAGCACTCGAGAATGTCCAAACGTCTTCCATGTTTTCAGTTTTACGACCCTACAAACCCGATTACAAGCATGTAATTGAATACGAACCCTACATTTTGAAAAAGACTTATCTTACGAAGAAATTCTGTTCAAATTGTCGACGAGAAAAACAAGTTCTCGAAATAAAGTAATACCTTACATTAAGGTAATTTGGAGGAACCACAATGAAAAGAAGCTACGTTAGGAGACTCGAAGAGAATATGATGAAGAATTACCCTCATTTATTTACTTAATTTATGTGTAGCGATTACGGGGACAGAATCTTTGTAAGGGGGAGAATGTAGCAGGTTGAATTTATTGAGTCGTGATTACGGGGACATAAATCCTTTTAAGGGGAAAAGATGTGATGAGCGAGATTTTTGTAATTTAATTTTAATATTTATTGAATTAAATAAATATTTTCGATGATTTAATTATTAGATTAAATAATTAATTGATGCAATTGTGATAGATTAATTTAATTATATGTGTTATATTTATTAAATTAATGTGGAGAATAATTTATTATTCAAAGTATGTATATTATGTGAGTTTATTAAATTAAAAGAAATATTTAATAAACCTAATGTTATTTTAATTAATTAATAATTAATTAGAGATTTAATAATTTGATATAATTAATTAATGAGAAAATTAATTATGTATTATGTGAATTAATGAGAAATTATTATATTTTATTTAAATTAAATTAAATAAGATATTTGAATTATTGTATAAAAGGTGTGACATGATTTAAACTATAGTATAAAGAGATTTATTAAATTAAATGATTTTAAAACAATTAAGCTTGCTAGCCAAACATGGCCTTAAGGGAGTTATGAGCGATTAACCCATGATGGGTAATCGACCTCCAATCTTGTCAGTTTCCTTTCCTTTATTTTTATATACGTCTTCTTTTTTTTTCATTTTTTTTAAAGTCTAGAAAATAAATCAGAGAGAGAGAGAGAGTTCACAGAGAAAATTGAGAAAAGAGAGAAAAATTGAGTGTGTAATTAACAATTATTTGTGAAAGGATCATCATTGATCACCTCTTACGAAACTATACTTTGGGTAATTTCTCCAAACTCAAATTCTCTTTTTACGTCATTTAGTTTTCATAAAAATGGCTTTCACCTTTTATAAAGTCTACGTAATTTGGGAAATGGTATGATTATGAGTTTGTATATGTGTTAAATGTTACCAAATCGTATTTGATTATATATATATATATATATATATATATATATATACCATATCATCGGTTTCATTTCATAATATTAACATGTGATATGGCCTCAAAAACTTCTGAGTTTAGAATATGGCCATATGGCCTTATCGTGATTTTAATATGTCGAACATAAAATGTTTTGTAAAATTTACCTCTTATATTATTATGCATTTAATCTGAAGAGACCAAACTTTAAATGAACGGATTCGATTGTTATAACGAATCAAGTAGTATTAATTTTCATGATTTATGTTCAAAACCTTCAAAAACATCAAACGATTGAAATTTACATATTTTAATTACGTAATTATATGTTTTAATGGGTTAAAATCATTCTATAATTGTTGGGTAATGATTATGTATGAATTATAGCATGTGGGTATGTTAAATTAGTGAAATTAATGATTGGTAGTGGAGTGTCCATTTATTTGAACTTTGTGTTCTTCGCGAATGAGAATCAAAATCTGGAGTTTCGCATGCATAATGACTCAAAATCAGTCTTGTGTCTCATGCATGCCTTCATGTCATGATCTCAGTGGCATGGTCCGCCCTGCCACCATGCAAGACCTTAGAATAAATATAAAATTGGCGCCATTTGCCACTCTCTCTCAGAATGTCCGAAAAATGATTTTTTTTAAAGTGTTTAAGTCTAGCAATGTGGTATTAACCTAATTTAATAAACATAGAAATATGTTAGAAGTATAATGAGATGTTAAAATAGATGCTTAACATGTAAATAACATAATTGCATGTGGATTGAATTATTGAATACATAATTAGCTTGTTATTAAGTGAAGTGTAAATTATGTGACAATGAATGTGATAAATTGACTAAGTATAGTCATAATCAAAGTTAGACAAAAAGAATGAACTTATGATGATTAGTTATGTTATAATTAACTATAGTTGTGAATGGAAATGATATGTAGGATTAAATTCAGGAACGTGTTTAATTAACGTGTAATCTACTACGAGAGGCAAGTTTCCTAACCTACTTGTTATCATTATTCAAGTTTATAAATCAAGTTCATTTGTTATGTTAAAGATTTACTATCTTTTTTCAAAGTATGATTACATTATACAATAATTGTTCTATTGTATACCTATTGAGATTATTATTCATTATAAATATCATTTATTGTTGAACCTTGTTAGACTAGCGAATCCTTATTGATTCAACTAGTCCATAGTTGATGAGCGTTCTAAATTCGAACCCCTTATTGATTTATCAAACCAAACTTCCTTTGAGTGCGGACTCTAATGTCAAACTGAGATGAAACAACCTGTAAGGATTTACTTATGCGTTAGCGTTAAGATATTATGCACGATATGGTACTAAGGGTGATCCCCTAAGTATGCGAGTAGAAGGTCCATAGTCTTATAGACATTAAAGGTTTCAAGTATAACCCTTGATAACCTAGGACATAGTTCAGGTCTTATGACCCTCGAAAATCTTTTGATTCTTGTTATTCATTCTTGATTCAAAAGTTGAGCTTTTATTTGAAGTCTTTGATTCACTTCGCATGTTATTATACATTATTATTTCATTATTTTACTTTGGGCAATGCTCACTCTTTGCGTAATAATAAAATATGATAGA
This sequence comes from Panax quinquefolius, assembly GCA_020205615.1. NCBI lineage: Eukaryota > Viridiplantae > Streptophyta > Magnoliopsida > Apiales > Araliaceae > Panax > Panax quinquefolius. The sequence continues at coordinate 42,332,820 of CM035162.1, read as the reverse complement.
CATTGCGATTAAAAAGACGAAAATGTTGTTCTTATTTGTTTATATTTTCGAGCCTTTTAAGGTTAGTATTAGTAAAAAAGAAATTGATTAGTTTAACAAATGATGAAGACTTGTATTTATGAGATGTTGAATTTATGTTGTTAAGACTTAATATTATGTTTTAAGACTTAATTATTTTATTTTTACGGATGATTTTAAGGTTAGTATGACTACCTTTTTGTGTATTTATTTATTTCAGATGTTGTAACCCCATAAGGGAAGATTTATTTCTATCTATTGCATGGTTTTTACATTTATTATGGGTAGATAGATAGATGATATTTATCATGATGAACACCAAATCTTTGTGAATGAAAGATGAATGATACTCGATGAATTTGGGATGGACTTTTAAATCATAGAAGATAGTAGATTTCATTCTCTACTTAACTCTTCTAATGAATTGTTATTTTCGCTGCGAATATTGATCTAAAACTTGTTGTCCATTATATTTTATCTGAATTATTGAAGGCTAACGATAATTTGTTCTACATTATCTTAGTCATAATATTCTCTACTGAGCAAGTTGAGCTCACCCATTTCCTTTTTGTTCCATTTTTCTTCTCAGGATGCGAGAATATAACGGGAACTAATCGGGTTGTAGAGTGATGTTCCAGTCAGTTTTTTTAGCAGTCACCACTATTTTGTAAAATAGTGTTCAATAATTGTAATGAGAACTTATTTGAGTTTGAATATTGTCTAGAAGACAATATTTGTATTTAAACTCACAGTATATGTGTTGTCGTATTTTGCACGACAATTGTAATAATGAAGTTGTAGTTTTTTCTGTACCATGTATTTGGCGACTCAGAATGGGTGATGTATACCTATTTTGGGGGCGTCACAGGTACTATTCATATGGTACTATTCATACGATAATATTTATACGGTACTATTCATGAGTACTATTCAAAACATAATTTAATTTTCTTTTCTGTCCAAATTATTTTTGATACATGAATATCATTCTTGAATTTTGCTTCACAAATAGTTATCATGTTAACAATTAGGACATTTTTGAACTCTAGATAAATTGAATTATAAATATCTAATATTTATCCTTTGTCTCACTTGATTGAATCTTTATATCATTGTCATCATCCTCATGCTTATATTGTGTTGATAGTCATCTTTGGCCCGTAGTGCAAAGATGGACTGTTGATTGGTATGATTATGACCATGAATTATGTATTGGTATAATCATAACTTTAATGTTAAAGATAAGGTTTGTGGTGAACGTCCTCTTTAGCCCTTAGTGAATAAATGGATAGGTGTTTGGCATGATCATGACCACTGGTGATACTAACAAATATCCTTAGCATGTAGTGCATGGATAATTCGTTGATTTGAAATATTTATTGATTGGTGTTAAAAGGATAAAATATTGATGACGGACTTTTAAATCATAGAAGATAGTAGATATCATGCTCTACTTGACTCTTCTAATGGAATGTTGTTTCCGCTGCAGTTGTGATCTAAAACTTGTTGTCTATTATATTCTATCAGATTTTTCCCTGTTGAGGACTAAGGATAATTTGTTTTACATTATCTTAGTAATAATATTCTTTACTGGGCTAGTTGAGCTCCCCTTTTCCTTTTGGTTCCATTGTTCTTCTCAGGAGGCGAGAATGTAGCTGGGACTAGTCGGGGAGTGGAGTAGTGGTCCAAGATGGTTATTTTTGTAATTCTCACTATTTTATAAAATAGTGTGACAAGAATTGTAATGAGAATTTTATTTGAGTTTGGATATTGTCTACGAGACAATATTTGTATTAAAACTCACAACGTATGTTTTATCGTATTTTACACGACAATTATTGGTTGTATAAATGAAGTTGTATTTAAATTTTGTACCATATATTTGGCGACTCAGAATGGGTTGTGTGGATCTATTTTGGGGGCGTCACATTAGCCCACCAAAAGCTCACCAAAAAAGTCATGACTGAAGGTACTATTATTAGTAATTTAATTCTTTATACACAAACAATTTTTTTCATATCTTTCGATGTGAAACTAAGATGTTACAAATAATATGATTTGATTATACGCAATCCCTAATCAGTTGAATAGTGGAAAAGATTGTGGAACGAAATACGAGTCTTGGAAGAGTATATAATATGGATGTAGATTGTGACGCTCCAAAATAGGTTCGCACAATTCATTTTGAGTCGCCAAATACACACTGCATAAATCAAATACAAATTTTCCAATTTAGAACTATTAAACTGTCTTGTAAAATAAGACAATAAATATACTTTGAGTTTTAATACAAATATTATACTATAACTAGTACAACAATATCCACACTCAACTTAAATTCTCAATACAATTATTATCACACTATTATATAACGTATTGAGATACTTCTACAGTCTCGAACCATCACTCTATTCCTTAGCTAGTCTCAGCTACACTCTCATTTTTTGAGAAGAACAATGGAACAAAAAGCAAAATGGTGAACTCAAATAACCTAGTAAATTATAGCATGACTAAGATAATAAAGAATAAAGTATCTTTAATCTTCAATAATAATAAATCAGAGAGTATAAATTTCACACAATAACCGCAGCGGAACAAATAATCTATTAGAAGAGTCCAGTAGAACATAATGTCTATTATTTTCTCTTATTTGAAAATTTTTCTATCAATATTTTATCTCTATAACACCAATTAACAGTTTCTCTTTGCACCCAGGCCAAAGAGAACTTCTACTACCTTCCTTTGTCTGTAACATTAACAATCATGATTTTATCGATATATAGTTCCTGATTATAATCATACAAATCAACAGTTTATCTTTGCACTACAGGCTAAAGATATTCAATTATATCTGATAAGTGGGTTTTATACCTACTTATCATATATCAATTCACGCGAACTACGTCTATCTTAAGTACATTTTAGTGTGTTTTTAGTTGCATTTCGTTTATTTTGCATTGCATGTACTTAGAACTCCCTTTGGTGTAAAAGTGCAGGATATGACATAAGTTGGCGATGGTGAGTGGCATGCGATCAATGAAGGCACAACATGAGAACGGATTGAGCAGAGAAACCAAGCGTTAGTGGACAAAAGATCGAAGCGATGGATGAAAACAAAGCAGCAAACATAAAACCGAATTAACATCTGCAGAATCCAGGCTACGCCATGCGCAATTGATAATCTTGAGGACGCACGCCTGCCAAGAATACATTGGGGAGGAGCCTTGCCAAATACGATGTCCGATCTTCTTTGAAATGCTTTTATTTTAATTTTTAATTTTAAGGGTTATAATTGATTAAAAACAATTCTGACTGGTGTCAGACGTATCATTCAGTAGTTTTACGTGTTTTTCATATTCGTAACTAGGGTTTACACTTGGAGATCATTCCAACGTGAAACCAATCGTAGACTTCGTATTTTCTACTCTATCTTTAGATTTCAATAGTTGTGGATGCTTTACATTATTGTTGCCGGATATTATTAAGGATTTGCACGTTACGTTGGGTTTGTAATCAGCAATTGGGTTTGATCGATTCTTTCTTCTCTCTTTCTCAATTGTTTGCTTATTATCCATGTTTTTCTTTGATCCCATAATAGCTTCTGGTTCAGTCATGAACTAAACTCCATTATGGGATTCTAACGGATTTTAATATGTAGTTTAATTGATTGCTTGAGTGCTGGACTGTTTTACATGTCATAAGGAAATTCTATCATGGTTGTTTTGCATGCATGAATGCTTGATCACCATTCGTTTTCAGTACTTGTATGGAGTTGAAAAATAACATGCGAGTGTGGATTGTAATCATGATAACATGCGTATATATGGGTTTTGTGTGTATAGCTTTGTATTTAAATGAACCAGGATAGACATATACTATTTCACCGTATGAGTTAAAATAAGGGCTTGTGCTTAAATTCAATATGGTTGCAATTTCACATAGACATATAGTGATTTTGGTTATATTGATGATTTCACGGTGTCTATCGCATGTGGATACTGTGTAAGTAGGCCATAGTACATTGAAAAATGGCTGTCTATATTAGTGCTCTTGGCTACTTTTTTTGTGGTGTGTAAACAATCTTGCATGATGGTAGTAATTAGATGAAGTAATAAATGAAGTTAGGATCCCATTACCTCCAGATTTGATTTATTACCTTATTATTCTTGTTATTTGGAATTAGAGTAATTCATAATTATAATCATTAGTTTAAGCATATAAAATATAGTAATTTAATTGATGCATAGTGGTTTAAATTAGACAACTTTCCCTGTGGATCGATACTCGACTTACTCTGTATTACTTGTTGACGCATGTATACTTGCATGAGTTAGAGCTCTTTTGTTAGAACTAAAAAAGAGGCAACAAGTTTTTGGCGCCGTTGCCGGGGAAAGACATTTAAATTTTTATTATTATCATTAGTTTTAAGCTATATTGTATGACTTAGACAAATCTAATCTTATCTCATTTTCATTTTTGTTTTTGTTTTTGTTTCAGGAACTTGTATAAATTTTTATGCGCACGCGATCATCCATCCCCGACTTGACACCTGCTCAGGACAACATAAACGGGAGAGGTTGGAAAGCGAGTGTTCGTAGAAATTTACAAGCACAGTTAGAAAGTACTACATCTAATATGGCAGCTGAGGGACAAGGAGAAGAGCAAAGAGAGGAGCATAGGGCTCTGAAAGAATATTCCATGCCTAATATTAATGGATTACAGTCTAGCATAGTCAGACCAATGATAGCGCCTAATACATTCGAGATAAAATCTGCACTATTCGGATGGTACAAAATTTGGCACATTTAGGGTCTTTGCTACAGATGATCCGAATGAACACCGTTGAGTTTCATTGAGATATGTGACACGTTCGGATATAATCGGGGTGACGGAGGATGCTATCGAGACTTAAAGTCATTTCCATTCTCATTGAGGGATAAAGCGAGAAGTTGGCTTCATTTTTTGCCAGCAGGATCTATAACTACATGGGAGGATTTAGCACAGAAGTTCTTAGCCAAGTTTTTCCAAATGGCTAAGACTGCGAAAATGAGGACAACAATCTCTCAGTTTGAACAACAGCATGGTGAATCCTTATATGAGGCATGGGATAGATACAAAGAGATGCTACGGAAGTGTCCGCACCATGGAATGCCAGATTAGATGGTGATCAACACATTCTATAACGGATTGGGATGGTAGTCTAGGCCGACTGTAGATGCAGCTGCAGGTGGAGCATTATGGGCGACGAGCTATGAGGAAGCCTATAACCTCATCGAGACAATGGCATCAAACAATTTTCAAAATCCTACATCTCGGATGCCACAGCCCAAAGTTGCAGGTTTGTTGGAAGTGGATGCTATTACGCAGTTGTCAGCACAGATGGCAGCCATGGCGAAGAAAATAGATACATTAACGAGGGTAAGCGAAGACAACAGATTTGCAGATGTGAGATCCGTAAGTGGGGTCACTCGACAGATCAATGTGCTATCACCGTCGAGTGATACAATATGTGAGCAATTACGTAAAAGACCAAGGTCGGTTTGAACACATACAACCCCAACAACCGTAATCATCCAAACTTCATTGGTCAAATAACCAAGGAATCAAGAAAATCGCCAACATTAATCAGCCAACGCCACGCAATGCTGACACTTTTTACTCTAGACCACCTTTTCCACCGAGATTTTCTCAACAACAACAACATCACACTCCAACAAGCACCTCGCCAAGAAAAGAAATCGAAATGGAGGAGATGATGATGAAATACATGGCGAATACAGAGGTTATGATCAAAAGCCAAGCAGTGGCTATTAAGAATCTGGAAACTCAGATGGGGCAAATGGCGAACGTGATTAACAACAGGCCCCAGGGTTCATTGCCTAATACAGAAGCAAATCCACAAAGAGATGGGAAGGAACAGTGTCAAGCAATTACATTAAGGTCTGGGAAAAATATTGCAGACACTGCAAGTCGCGCGCCCGCGCCCAATTGTACTAAGGAGGCCGCGCGAGGCAGAGCAGGCAACTACTGAGAAAGAAAATCTGGAGATTCTGAGGTTCTGTATGAAGAGAAAGATAAAGCAAGGTCAGTTGAGAAGCCTAGGAGTTCAGTACCAATAGTTCATCCTCCGGTTCCGTATCCGCAGTGATTGAATAACCAGAGGGAGGATAAACAGTTCAGCAAGTTCTTGGAGGTATTTAAAAAGCTGCAGATCAACATACCTTTCACCGAGGCATTGGAACAAATGTCAAGTTATGCAAAGTTCATGAAGGGTATATTGTCAAGGAAGAGGAGATTAGACGAGTTTGAGACAGTAGCCTTGACAGAGGAGTGCAGTGTAGTGCTTCAGCAGAAGTTACCTCCAAGTCAAGGATCCGGCAGCCACAATTCTACGCATCGATCGGAAGATGAACTTTGATAAATGTTTGTGTGATCTTGGGGCAAGTATCAATCTGATGCCCTTATCATTGTTTAATCAGTTGGGATTACCGACTCCAAGGCCGACAAACATTTCATTACAGTTAGCTGACAGATCCATCACAAATCCACGGGGAATTGTTGAAGATAAAAATATACCAATTATACTAGGGAGACCATTCTTAGCCACATGAAATACTTTGATAGACGTGCAGAAGGGGGAACTCACTATGCGTGTTCATGATCAATAGGTCACCTTCAATGTTTTTAAAGCCATGAAGTTTCCAGCAGATGAAGAGGAATGTTTCCTGGTTGATTTGGTGGATCAGGTCGTAAATGATGAAGTACAGAGTCTAGTGGATGATGAACCTTTGAGGAGTGTAATTGCTGAAAATTTAGATTTGGAGGACGAGGAACTTGCTAAACTTGTGTAATATTTGGATACCACTCCACAAGTCAGAAAATTTAGAACACTTGTCTAGCCATTGACAAAAGCTGGAGAACCCTCAGTAAAATTAAAACCATCTCTTGAGACACCTCCAGAACTTGAATTAAAACCACTTCCAGAACATCTCAGGTACACATTTTTAAATAAAGATTCAAAGCTACCTATGATTATTTCTTCTGCACTAACATCTTTTCAGGAAGAAAAACTGCTACGAGTGCTTCGAGAGTTCAAATCAGCTATTGGATGGACCATAACATATATCAAAGGGATCAGCCCTTCATTTTACATGCATAAGATCTTGATGGAAGATGGGAGTAAGCCGTCGGTTGAGCAGCAAAGGAGACTTAATCCTATAATGAAAGAAGTGGTTAAGAAAGAGGTACTGAAATGGCCGGATGCGGGCATAATCTATCCGATCTCGCATACGACTCATCAAGGTGAGCCCAAAGGCAAAGTGTGTACCAAAAAAGGGTGGCATGGCCAATGTAGTGACTAATGAGAATAATGAGTTGATTCCAACACGAACAAAATGACAGGTGGATAGTCCGCATGGACTCATGCGAGCTCAATAAAGCTACAAGGAAAGATCATTTTCCACTCCCATTCATTGACAAGATGTTAGAAAGATTAGCAGGTCATGAGTACTATTGCCTTCTGGACGGATATTCGGGCTATAATCAAATTATGATAGCTCCAGAAGACAAGGAAAAGACAACCTTCACATGTCCTTACGGCACTTTCGCTTTCAGAAGGATGTCCTTCGGGTTGTGCAATGCCCCAGCCACCTTTCAGAGATGCATGATGGCTATATTTTCAGATATGGTGGAGCAGAATGTGGAAGTATTTATGGATGACTTCTCAGTCTTCGGGGACTCGTTTGATCTATGCCTTGAGAATTTGGTGATGGTTTTGAAGAGGTGTGTTGAGACAAATTTAGTGCTGAACTGGGACACAAAGTGTCGAAGAAGGGACTCGAGGTGGATAGGGCGAAGCTGGAAACTATTGAGAAATTGCCACCACCTACTTCAGTAAAAGGTGTTCGCAGCTTTCTGGGACATGTAGGTTTCTACCGCAGATTTATCAAGGACTTCTCCAAGATAACTAAACCACTATGCAGTTTATTGGAGAAGGATTCACAGTTTAACTTTTATGAGGCTTGCGTGTCGACATTTGAGCACCTAAAAGGGAAATTAACATCGCGACCAATTATTACTTGCACTGCATTAGGATTTGCCATTTGAGTGATGTGTGATGCCGATTGATTATGTCGTAGGGGCCGCTTTGGGAAGCGGGGAAAGAAGATGTTTCATGTGATTTATTATGCCAAAGAAGACCCTTTACGGATGCACAAATTGAACTACACCACCACAGGAGAAAGAGTTATTGACAGTGGTGTACGCCTTTGATAAATTTCAAGCATATCTGATTGGCACAAAGGTGATAGTGTATACGGATCACGCGACAATTCGACATTTAGTGGCAAAGAAGGATGCAAAGCCCCGGTTGATCAGATGGATTTTATTATTGCGGGAATTTGATTTGGAGATCAAGGACAGAAAGGACACTAAAAACCAAGTGGCGGACCACTTATCTCGACTTGAGAATTCGAAAAGGGAGGAAGATGACAAGGTTTTAATCAATGAATCCTTTCCAGATGAGCAGTTATTTGTGGTGAAAGGGGAAGTGCCATGGTTTGCAGACTACGCGAACTATTTGGTGAATAAGATAGTACCTTCTGACTTGGTGGGTTATCAAAAGAAGAAATTCCTATATGATGTCAAATGGTACATATGGGATGAGCCTTATTTGTTTAAACAATGTGCTGATCAAATGATAAGAAGGTGTATCCCGGATAGCGAGATCGAGGGAATTTTGCAGGATTGTCATTCTTCAGTATATGGTGGTCACTATGGTGGAGAGAGAACAGCGGCTAGAGTGCTACAATCAAGATTCTACTGGCCGACAATTTTCAAGGATGCCTATAGTTTCGTCCAGTGGTGTGATAGATGTCAAAGAGTGGGAAACATCTAAGAAAGAAATGAAATGCCATTGAATACTATCCTCGAAGTAGAAATTTTTGATGTGTGGGGAATTGATTTTATGGGACCTTTTGTTTCTTCTTGCAGAAATCTCTATATCTTACTCGCAGTGGATTATGTCTAGAAATAGGTAGAAGTGGCAGCTCTTCCGACAAATGATGCCAAGGTAGTCCTCAGGTTTTTATACAGGAGTATTTTCACTAGGTTTGGGACTCCAAGGGCCATCATCAAATGATGAAAGGCAATCATTTCTATGCAATGCGCGCTTTCTGACTTTATTGGCTAAGTATGGGGTGAACCATCGTATTGCGACAACTTATCACCCACAAATGAATGGCCAAGATGAAGTGTCGAATCGAGAAATAAAAAGAATCCTTGAAAAGGTTGTGAATCCCACGAGGAAGGATTGGTCGTTAAAGTTGGATGATGCAGTATGGGCCTATAGGACTGCATACAAAACTCCATTGGGCATGTCACCTTTTCAGCTTGTGTATGGAAAAGCTTGTCATCTTCCTATGGAGCTAGAGCATAAGGCATATTGGGCGATTCGGAAGCTCAATTTTGATTTGAAAGCTGCAGGGGAGAAACGCTTACTCCAACTCAACGAGTTGGATGAATTTAGATTACAGGCATATGAGAATTCAAATCTATACAAGGAGAAGGTGAAGAAATGGCATAATCGAAAGATATTGATAGAACATTCGAACCGGGACAAAAGGTTTTGCTTTATAACTCCAGACTTAAACTTTTTCCCGGGAAGCTGAAATCGAGATGGTCAGGACCATTTACAGTAAAGACTGTATTTTCGCATGGTGCAATTGAAGTATTTGACAATTTTCCGGACAAGCCTTTCAAGGTGAATGGATAGCGACTGAAGCATTACTGGGGTAGTGAGGTGGACAGACAGAAAGTCACCTCAATTCCGTCTTTAACATGAGATTTCGAGACAGTCAAGCTAATTGACTATAACTTAGCGCTTGATGGGAGGCAACCCATTATTTTTATCTTTTATCTTTATTTATTCAGTTCAAGTTGTCTTGTCAGCTCATTTTCATCCTTATTTAGGATCATATGATTATTTCTGCATAACTAGCATAGTAGCTGAAATTGAATAGGAGCGTGTTTGTGCACTGCATTGAAATGAGAGTGATACAATAGACACACATGTTTATCTAGTAAATCATATTTTTATAGTGTGTAGTGGTGTATGCAGGTGAAACAAAATGCAGTACTGCCCTATAGCATGAAAACTAGCAGCGCCGAATTTAATCCCGCATGGCCGCACATGAATATACTATA